>CM040424.1:67294972-67894972 GCA_022702705.1 Papilionanthe hookeriana x Papilionanthe teres
TGCTTGAGTTCAAGTTAGACTACCTAACTAGCAAACTTAATATCCTCAAATCACCTATATAATCTCAATTCAACATTCTAAGTAAATTAAACTTTTTAAGCAAAATTAATTAGTTAAAACACTATTTGTGCCAAAATAACCAAAATCAGAAGAAACTAAAATAGAAAATTCCAAATTGAAAATCAATATATGACTCAATTGTAAGACTCTATAGCTAATAAAACTGCTAACTCTCTATAAAATGATCCAATATACATGGTAACACCCATGTGGTTCATAAAAATTACCCATAATCACCTGAAGGCTGAATTTACAAATTCTGTCACTAGCCTTGCCCAAACATAGAACTAAGTTCAACTTATAAATACCCCATATTACAACTGCAACACAAAATAAACATCAGACATTACCCAAACCTTAAGAAGCCTCCCTATACATTTCCATTTCAAACTACTCACCAATGGCTCACTGACAATGATGATATTTGATCAAAATTGCATAATAGTTTGGTGTATTTTTATAAAAATGAAGAGTTATTTTATGCTTCAATAGTGTTTTATTTGATGTTAGTGCAGGAAACTAATGAATTAGAGCCGTCCGTAATAAAAATAAAATAAAGATAATGCATGAAAATAGCAAAATGCTTATCAGTAACTCAATTATGTACGTTTTTACCGAAGGTATTTTAACATCGACGGTTATCCAACAATCATTATTCGTCGATGTTGGTTTAAATCTACAGCGTGCTATACCATCAGTAATATCACCGACGCACTTAGCCGTTGGAAAAGTGTTGCAATTTTTGTCGAACAAGTGTCACGCTTCTGTTGAAAAGTGATGTACAACCATTGTTTATTCATAGAGAATTACTGACGCCTATATCTGTCGGAAAAGTGCATCTCCTTAGGAAGAAGTTGCTTGTTCGATAGTCTGTCGAATAACCACCATAACTCATCCAGAAAGTTGTAGAGTCGTCCGTAAGCGATCAAAAACCTGCAGCATCAGAAAAAAATAAAACTCCTGCTCCAACACTACAATTTACACACTTGCAATTGTAAGACTGTAATCTCCACATTACACAACACAGTGTACTAATCGAAGCAGTTATCAAACTAATATTGATGATCTAGTAAGCTAGCTTGTCACAACCTTTTCTTAGAACATTGAAGCACAAGTTGTCATTAAGTTGGATGATCAATTAGCTGACATGGAGGTAAAGATAGAGCAGATGCAATGGGACACACTTGAATTAGGGAAGCAATCAATATTGGAGCAAGAGGAGGAGGAAGATGATTACGACAAGGAGACCAACTAAGAGTAGTTCTTCTTTTTTTATTTTTATAATAATAATAATTATTATTATTATTGGATACCAAGATGTGCGTATATATTTTTTGAAGATGCTTAAAAATATTATTTGCTTTGAACATATTATTCACTAATTAAATTTCTTTTATTATATATATTATTATATTTATTAAGATTTCTATATTTAATATTACTTGGTTTTAAGAGATGATGTATATAGCTATTGTTGATTTTATATTGTGATTGCAAAATATAGAAATACCGTTTAGTAAGATTATTTATTTATTTATTTATTCTAGCAATATCACCAATAATTATGATATTTAATTGAATCCATGAAAGAATAAATCGGCTTCTCCTTGCACACATAAACCAACTTTTTTTTTATTTTAAATAAATTATTAAAAAAATTTAAAATTAATTTATAATTATTTTTAATCAATTTTTTTACTTTTTAGAGTCAACAGTTTAGATTAATCTATTCTCTTTAATCAAAGTAGAGCATATCACTAATTTAACATAGCTAATGCACATGCATAATGTTACCTATCATAATGCATATAGTCAAAAGCCTTCACATAAAGGCAAAATAACTTTCATTCAATTATGTTTCTTAAGATAAATTTATTTACTTAATGACATGATTTAATGAATATTCTTATATTGATGCTTAGTTTGCTAGCTAGTATTAGTCCCACTTTAAATTGCAATATAAGTTTAGTTGGATTGTTCTAACAACATATAATTGATTTATCTATTCAAGGGCTAATACGACTGGTAACTCTCCTAAATATGATCCAATATACATGGTAAGCCACATATGGTCCATACAAACTGCCTATAATCACTTTAAGGCTGAAATTACAAATTCTATGTTCAGCCTATAAATATCCCATATTATAGTTGTAATAAGTTTACACGAATAAACTTCAGACATTACCCAAACCTTAAGAAACCTCCCCATACATTTTCACTTCAAACTACTCACCAAAAACTCACTGACAATGGTAAGTAACCAAAATTGCATAATAGTTCGGTGTATTTTTATAAAAAAGAAATTTTGTTTTATGGTTTGATAATGTTTTATTTGATGTTAGTGCAAGAAACTAACAATATAATAATTAAAATAAAAAACAATAATTTATGTAGCACTGTGATGCCAAATAAGTAGCACCATAATGCTAAAAGTACCAAATCTAAGGTAGCAAACCAAGGTCATGGCATTGAAACGCTGTTTCCTAGAATCAAGGTGTCATAATTCAAGAATCAAAATGATACATCCAAATACCATGGTGCCAAAATAAGAGAAATATTGAGCCAACAAACAAAGTTCGAAATCACAACATGATTACCGTGACATGCAATGCCACGACCTAACATTTTGGAAGGAGTTGACTCACTTATAAACCATTTATCTCACTCTCTACGAGGCCACCTAGAGTGTTGTATGTATTTCATATTGTGAAAGAACGAATCACGCTTCCTAATAGCTAAACTCGTGTGTGGCACAATGTTTACACCTAAGTGTATGATTCTCACTTGTAAGGATTACATCACTTAGTTTGTTTGACACTTAGCATTTCTGTATGTTTGCCATTTGTATGTATGCTTGACTTTTCTGCATGTCATATGCTTGATATTTCTCATATGTCTGTTGCATATTTTGCATGTTTGCATGTGTGCTCGGTGAGTTCCTCTCAGGTAAGGAGTAAATTCTTTTCATAGGTATCCATTTACTCTCTAAAACTCACTTGTAGATGGTGCCTCCTTGTCGCATGGTACCTCTATCCACGGGCAAGCGTAATTCCTCTTTATAGGTAGCTTGTTTTGCCCATACATCCTATTTGTGTGTATCTTGTTACATGTAGGCATCCTTGCATTCATTCGTACGATGTGTGCTTCTACTTTGGCGCCCGTTGTGATTTTTTTGTACTTCAATCGAACAATCTCAATGTGGGCTTCTTACATGTTTAAATTTAATGTAATTAAGGCTTAAGGTAGGTTAATTATGTTTATTTATGGTTTAGATTTAATTAAGCCTAATTTTGGTTTGATTTATGGGGTTAAATTTTGATGTAGGTCCAATTTGAATTCAACCTAAAGGATTAAGGTTTGACTTGAGTTCATTTGAACTGAACTCAAGGGTTTAGGGTTTCACTTGGGTTTATTTTGATTGGTCCCAAGGGTTTAGATTTTAATTTGAGTTCATTTGGGCTCAACCCAAGGTTTAGGGTTAAATTTTTTTTAAATTTTTACCCCTAAATATCTAATTTGTCATTTTAAGAATTTTTAGGGTTTGGATTTTTTTTTTAATGTGTAAATTTAGTTATTTAAAATGTTCTAATTATCTCTTAATTATATTTCCAATTTTCTAATTTTTATAATTATTTTTAGGAATAATTACAAAATTGTGGTTGAAACTATGATATTTTATATTAGAGATTTTTCCTAACAATAGAAAAATAAAAAAATGTCCCCAAGGATGAAAGGATCAATTTATGAAAATTTTGTGATTTTTGAATTTATAATTAAATGTTAATTATTAAATTACTCCATAGAGAAATGAATTAATTAAAAAGTCAATAAAGTTTATTAATTCACCATTTTATTTTTATTATTTTCTTTTGTCTTTGTTGAATTCAGAGGTATTTTTATTTTATTTTTATGATTTTTCTTTCTCAAGATATAACTTTTTGAAGAATTTTGAATTTATTTAAATAAAAAAATCCTTATTTTCTTATTTAAATAAGAAAATCCATTGTAAAGCAGTATTTTTACCTTTCTTGGTGGTATTATGTCAATCATAACAGAGAAATTTTAAATTTTGTATCTCCCAAAGAGAATGTATCCTCAACAAAATAGATGTCTTGCTTTTCTGTATGTACATTTGTTGCACTAGTGTTTAGGACCCTGTTCCATTCGTTCTCCTTTTATTCTTTATGCATCCTAGAGATGAAATATCATTATTTTCTCTTCATTCTTTTGATACAGTTGACTCTTTCATATATTTTATGCTTGGATGCTCTACATTTCCTTGAAATAATGTTCAAATTTATATTACGTATAACATTTAATTGTATGCTGATTATAACTCAAGTTTTAATGCCATATTCTTATTGATCTTACTATTTGTTATAGTAACTTTTATTGTTACAATCTCATCCTCACTCGCTAAAATGACTCCATTCTTTTCTTACTACCTCTTGCATGTTGGCTCCAATTAATGATGAAGTTTTTGTATTTCCTAATCAATTTGATATCCAACTTTAGTAGTTATTAAAATATTTTAATTTTTCAGGAACTTGTAATGAAAGTCAAAGTGTCACTATTATCATGGCATCTAGATTAATTTCAAAGATGGTCATATTTCTAGCTTCTCGTCATTGTTATTTAGTTGATCGGAAATGATAATAACTCAATGAAAGTAGTAGAAAGCTAACCTTTTTTCACATGTAAGGTATCAAATTGGTTTCTTGACATTTGAAGTCGTAAATTTTTAATCCTTTAACTTTCTTTTCTCTCTTATACAAGACATGGAGATTCTCTCATTCTTGCATAGTCGAAATAGCATTTGAGATCAATATTTTCAAAACTATAATAATCTAATTCTTAATTAATGAGGAAGAGGGTTTTCTTATATATCTTTTATTTTTAATTAGGTCTATTAATATATATATATTTACAATGAAGATATACCAACTTGTAACTTGGCTCATGGTAGTCTTTTTTCACAACCTTCTAAGAATCAAGCAATTAAGAAGTGCCTTCATTTTGATATTGATAATTCTAATTGCTTGCTCTGAGCATCGAAACTGCAAATAAAATCATATTTTTGTTTGCCACCACCTTGAGAGGAACATTTAGTCTCAAACTCCATTTTGTTGGAATGGGAAAGTTTTTATGATTGGGCAAAGGTTGAGGAGGAAAAGAGTTACTCTATTTTGATGGAAGAATTTATTTATTTTATTTCTTACTTTGCTAAAATATAAACTCAAACACGTCGCCATTATTTATATTAGTGACATCTCCTTTAGAATTATGAAAATAAATTCTAATTTAACGGCCTTACTTAGTTCTTGAATTCTATTTTTTTTTTTTTTTTTCCTATTACAAAGGTCATTAATTACTATTCTGAATTTTTTATAAAGATGACTCTAGAATACATTACCTAGACACGTTAAAAGACATTTCTAGATTATCAATTCATTTTTAGACTTTAATTTGGATAAATAAAACCCTAAGTAAGCATGGGCTAAAATGATGTTAAATTCCAACATTATTCACATAAAACATAGAAAGGCAGAGGTAGATGAGAATGCATGCGTGGATGATTGGCTTGACCATTAAAAACAAATTTTGAAATGAATACATCCGTGATAGGGTTGTGTAGATCAAGTGGCAGACAAGATTAGAAGAGTCGTCTTAGATAGTTTGACCACATTAAACGTCGACCATCTGATGATCTGATTAGGAGAGTAGATGTTTTAGATTCAACAAATGTGAAGAAAGGCAGAGAAAGACTTAAAAAGGCTTGAGCATATTGTATAAAAAAAATGATTTTAATCTATTAGAATTAAATAAAAATATGTCACTCAAGAGGAGGCAATAGAGAAAAGGGATTCATGTAGTCTACCCCACTTAGTGGGACAAAGGCTTGCTATTGTATTCATATAAAACATAGATAGTATGAAATCATTCGGGTAAAATCACCTTTCGATTGATTAGATTTTATTGTCTTTAGCTTCATTTGTTCCTTGAATGTGTGGGTGAACAATAAATTTCGTCGGCCTAAAAGCTGCTTGAATCTTCTACTTTGTTTGGTACAAATTTAAGATTTTTGCTCGGGCGGATCGGATATTAAAGATTAAATAATGTATAAACTTATTATTTCAGCTCACTATTGCCATCTTAATCTCTAAAGTGCATTGATGCCATCTCTTCATAATATATCTCTACGTTCTTACTTAAACTTTTCAAAACAGTGTGCATTTTTTCAACTACGGGATGGTAAATAGCACTATCAGTTAGGTTGCTTACGTCCATCTGAGCCACATTGGGAAGCCGCATGCAAAATTCCATATCTTTTGACTTCCACGAAGATAAAAACAAAATATTTGCATCTATATATAGTATTAGGAGAGCGTTTGATAGCGTAATTTTAATAGAATTTAAATGTAAATTTAAGAAAAGTTTAATTAGATAATAAAAAATTAAAAATAAAATCTAACGCTTCGTTAAATCAAAAATTTTCTTGTTCCTTCTCCTTCTCTTTTTCTATCGTTCCGTCCCTTTTATTATGTAAATTCGATTTTACTAAGGTGTTTGGTATGCAAACGGTTGAGAAATTAGGACAAAGAAACGCTAGAACCAACCAAACAATCAAGAAATAACACAAGAATTTAACGACATTCAACAATATACCTACTTCATCAGGAGCAATGAGTGGCGGTATTTTTATTATTATTATTGAAAACATTATATCCCCTTGGGATTACAAATACAACATATATATAACCATAGTGTACAATATATAATTACAAAATTACCATATATTGTACCGCAATGGCGTTGCCCCCGCACCCCCAACCCACTTAACGAAACTCCCACAATTAGACAAATGTTTCCGCTCGACTCCAACATATGTTCCTTATCTGATATATAAGTCATACCTAACACAAATTTATCAAGGATTTAAGTCATTATAGAACTTGAGTAGCCAAAAATAAACAACAAGTGTTGAATCCCCATGTCTTCTAAATCCAAAATTTTGAGATAAATTCTAGATTTATTAAATCCAATTATTACGTGGATTTAACACATTTAAGTGAGGAAGAAGAAATATCTTGTCTCATTCACAAAAATCAAACTAGTTTTTTCTCGAATTTAACCGTTTTGGATTTGATAGGATTTATTAAATCTTATTTAAGTTAAATATTGGTTGTAGCCAAACACTCGTCGCTCGCGAGCTCCATCTCTGTCAAGTATTGATAAATCTAAATTTACTAGAAATGAATCAATCCTATTTAACGTAAAAGCAGCTTAAAATCTGAAAATAAATCTGAGTGGGCTCAATGTGAGAATATTGGGACGTAATCTTTCAACATAAAGAGTAAGATCTTGATGCTTTTGTAACGTGAAGGGTGGGAATCCCTATCAGACTGTCGTTCAATAGTCAGCAAAAGGCTATTTTAGATGCCTAATAACTTTTGGAATTAATGGAGCAATGCCGTGTGACCTAAGAATTACTACAATGCAAGAATAGAATGTTATACGTCTCTTTATTAATATTTTGGACGCAGGTACATATAGGGGTGTAAACGAACCGAACACGAACGAACAGAGCTAGTGTTCGTGTTTGAAATGTTCGAACACATCACTGTTCGTGTTTGGTTCGTTTGCTTATCGAACGAACACGAACTTTCTGGCGAACCGAACACGAATAGTTCGCGAACAACGAGCTTTTTTGACAGCCCTAGCTTTGATAGAATACTTCCTCAAAATGAAGCAAACCGAATAAGGCGTTTAAGATTTTGATTAGGGTTTTATTTTAGTAAATAGTATAGTATATTAATTATAATATTATAATATTTATATTGATATAATTAATACTATAATATTATTATTGTTATTAATAATTTATCGTATATTATAATTTATAGAAGTTTAATTATTTAAAATATGATAAATTTTTATAATATATAATTATTTTTAAAATATCATAAATTTTTTATATATATTATTTTAAATTATTTTATATTTCGAACAATAACGAACCGAACACGAACGAACACATCACTGTTCGTGTTTGGTTCATTTAACAAACCGAACGAAAAAAATTGTTCGTGTTCGTCTCGTTTGCTTATCGAACGAATCGAACACGAACTTTTTGGACAGCCCTAGGTACATACAACCATAATAATAAGCGCCAGTCTTTCTTTTTTAAAGTAATATAGGAACGATATTAGCTCCTTTTATGTTATATTCAACTTAGAAATCTATGCTCTGAATGTAGTTGTTTGTAGTTGCCAACAATGTGCACGTTAACTGATGGCAGCTACAAATCGTAGAACTTATGTGCAACAACAATATAAGTTTATCTGATGATATAAGTGAGCAACATCATTAATAAGTAAGCGGAGTGGAGGAGAAAATATTAGTTATGGATGTCTGCACGTCCAGACAGTTATTCACGGGCCGTCACATCACCCATAAATCAGGTGTATGATGATATGACAGCCCATAAATGAATGTTTGGACGTGCGGCGTCTAGACCTCGTAATTTCTTTAAGCTGTGGTAACCTGAATTGTGACTTTACATACTGAAATATAACAGATCAGGTGTATAATGATCATGTGGCGGCTCATAAATGACTGTTCGGATGTGTAGCATTTGAGTCTAATAAGTTCGTTGAGTGGGGCACCTTGCAGAATTGTGACTTTACATACTGAAAAGATGACAAATCAGAGCATGATGATGTGGCAACCTATGAATGGTTGTTTGGACGCGTGATGTCCGGATCTAATTATTTCTTTGAATAGCGGCACCCTGAATTGTGACTTACGTACTAAAAGATGTCAATATCTTTCTCTAAAATTCATAGGGATCGCTAAACGAAACAAGAAAATTTTAATTGAAAATATGTCAAAAAGCACTACCTAAAAATTGGATTTTTTTTTTTTCTTCTTAAAAATGGCCCTGTCCCAAAAAATTTTCAAAAGTAATTTGGAAATTTAGTATTCATTAGATTTTTGGTGGCCTACCATGTGTAAGAAAAATCTTCATAAAAAGGTAGCATAATGAGCTAAAAAGTGGCCAAATTTTTGTGGGACAATGCCCAATCAATGCTAAATGAAGTTCACATTAATCAAATTGAGATTGTCAAGTTAAATACTAATTCCTAAATCTGTATTTTGTCAAACAAATTTTAAAATTAATTCTTAAAAAAGATATTTTAATCTAATTACACAACACAAAATTGAAGTAATTTAAGCATAAGTGAAATTGATTTAATGTTCTATTAAAGTTGAAAATCAAGAGTAATTTTATTTCCTAGCCTCTTTTATTAACTTAAGAAATCTAATTACTTAATCATATATAATAGGTATATTCATACCGTAATCAATGCTAGTGATCGCAATTATATTATCTATATAAAATATCACATATTCTAGATTATTGTATACCTATATTATATCCAAAATTTCGTTTGATTTAGAGTGTGTTTGAGGCAGTTTATCAGCTGCGACGGCGTTTTAAAAACACTGTTTCACCTTTTGAAAACTGCATTTGCACAACTTATCTGAAAACGCAGTTGGTTTTTTACACTAAACGTGGAACACAGGTTGAATCTCACAGTCTGCGTTTTTAGATATGCAGCTTATTTGGATAAACACAAGCTATCCCAAACGCATCATTTGTCTTTATATTATACTATAATTTTTCATCCGTTGATCACACAAAATTTTAAGAAATTATTAGCCCAATCATTGCTAAATAATGTACAAATTAATCAAAATAGCAATACTTGTGATATGATAGGCGTTAGATATGTCAATACCTATGAATTGAGGGATGTATGTAAAAATGTCCCTTTCCCTTATTGGGTTTCATTAATATGGGCCTTGGGCTCAGAGGAATTATTAAATTAGGGCTTAGCACAAAGATATTGGTATGATGATTCGGATGAAATTGGATCCAAATAGTTTGATATAATTTATTTAAATAAATAATATATAAATAATTTTTTTTTAATATTTTTGTAAAAATTACATCAGAGTATCCTGAAGTTTTTTATAATTGAAATACTATAACAATTTGGTTAAAATGTAATTTCTCCAATTTATATGGATTCCGATTTACATTTGAGAAAAGTCCGCATTTAAGATTTTTTTTAAAGAATATATTTATTTAATAGTTATTTAATAAATTTTGATTTTTATTTTTAAAAATAATCCACCATATTTTTAAAAACACTCTACAAAATTTTTAAAAATACTCGAATTATTTCTTTTTTCATGTTTCTAAGAGTTTTAAAACATAATCATATTTTTTAACTTATCAAATAAATTTTATTTAAATCAAACCAAAAAATAAAATAAATAAAAAATGATTACGAACTACCACTTAATATTTAATTCCTGATAATGAAATTCTTGATTGCAATCTCCTTAAATAGGTAAGAGCTAACAAAATAGCACATGATTTGATGTTATCACCAAAGTATTCTTTAACTACTATAAATACATCACCATATGATGTAACTTGGGTAGAATAAAAGCTATGGGATATCCAATACTTCATTATAGATGTTTCATTTCAATTTTGAAATACTCCTTTCAATTTTCTACTTTTGTATTTGTAGCCTTATGTTTTTGTTATCTTCATGGTACCGAAGCAATCCCGAAGCTAATTCGGGTGCACCTGGTATACTCCCTAACTCTACCAATTTTCTAATCTCTCCTTTCCTTATTTTGATCATAATCTTCCCTCTCTTGGAAAATTTCCAAACTTTAAAAGCACAAAGAATTAGTTCTTCTCTTGAGTCAATGCATTGCAATAGCTTAGTCTCTTGAGTTTTTCATGACCAAAATGAAAAATCAAGTTCACTATCACCTTACTACCGACAATTATTCTATATGGAGAGCTCAAATGATAAAGTTCTCTCTGTCAATGACTTTCTTTCAAATTTCTAGACGGGAAAGTGTTATTTCGTTTGCTATTTATCACTGAATTAGCTACACTACTTACAACAAATCTCCATTATTTCATTTGGCTAGCGTCAACCAATTGGTTTTTCTGGGCCATCGAGTTGCTTTCTGGTGGGTCTAGTTTAGCCATTATTATTATTTTTCTTTGTTGTTTGGATTGCCTCGAGATTCATGTTGACATTTTTTTTTGGTGCACATTTAAATTTTCTTCATATTTTTTTATGTTATGCATATAAAAGAAAGAGTTTTTGTGTATGGAGGACACCAAAGATAACTTATTACATATAGAGGTCCTAAAACATATTATTTACAAGCGAAAGTCTCTGTAATGCTTCCATCCTCTGTCGATCGAAAAGGTTAGAAAATAGGCGCGAAAAAAAAAATCATGTTTCATTCTCTTTAATCTAGTTCCTATCTTGCGCTAGTCGCGATCCTTTTCTTTGCGGCGTGATCCTCTCACAATATTTGCTTGAAAAAGGAAAAATTTTGTATACGTAAAGCGTATGCAGCACTGCGTACGTCCAGCAGGTTACATGGAGGTTACATAAAAGTTTCATGGGGGGTACTTCTGTGTTTTATCACTTGTAACCTCCCTGTAACTTCCCTATAGCCTTCTTATTTTTGCAGGTTACAGGTAGGTTACATAGAGGTTATACGTACGTGGCCGCCTCCTATTGAATGACGTACGCAGCAAATTTTTTCCCTTGAAAAGAGATATCTCTGCTCGGTCTCTAAGGTGAGATTTCTTGTTGTGCGTCCTTATTAGATGCGAAGCCACCGCAAGCATTTTGGCCAAGTACAATCTCTGATCTTCAAAGACGATGTCAAATATCCTGATCAACCGTTTAAAATAAGATCTTGGAGGAATTGCTAAATCCATTAAATATTGGTTTTTTGTAGGATTTTGTAAATCCATGTTTTAGGATGAGTCTTATACATTTACTAAAACAAGGCTATAAGCAAGCCCCTGAAATTTTCTTAATGGTTTCTGCTTAAATCTGAAGTGTAGTTTTGTTACAAAAAGCATAAATTTACTTTCATACAGCTGAGTTTTTGTGTCATTCTCGTTCACCTATTATCATTTACATTTTTTATATTATTTATATTATTTTCTGTGTGTTAACAAAGTTGATAGCATTCTCCATGCATTATGTTTCTCCTCTTTTTCTGACTGATTGATATAAAAATCATTGGCTTCCTTATAAGTGTAAGTTAGGATTTGAGCTCCTATCTATCCATGAAAAAATATTTGATTATGTATTCTAGTGGCCATTTTGCTGTTAAAGATGTAACTTTGCTCGAAAATGAAAGCTTTGCTCAACAATGAATTCTCCAAGTTTTAATTTGATGACCTTATATTTAAATGTTTGAATTGATGGGTTTACTCTTTTCCAGAAGCGGCTTTAACTTCCATTTCATGCATAAGGTTTTATGTATGTAATAATTGAAGTTTTGTTGTTAGATATGTAAAAACATAGGAAGTGAGTGGTATGTATGTATATCTTGTTCTTCTATCAATGTTTAAGCTTTTAAGAATTTGTTGCTGATTTTTGTAAAGTGCTTCTATCATAGCCGCTTGTGTATGTTAGTAACTTACTTTGTTTTAGCTGTTCTGCATTATGAATGAGTTGAGCTATAGCTCCCCATAAGTCTATGCATATTTACATATTTTACCTTACAAGTGGGCTAGAGTGTTTTCTCTACTGAGATCAAGAATCATTATAATACAAACAATCTTGTTGAGTCATTTAATTCTTAGGTTGGTGAAGCCAAAAGCAAACCAGTGGCTGATTAAATTGACATGTTTTGTGCAGAACTTATGGAAGGGTGGAGAGAAAGCAAAATGCAAACGACTGGAATGGTGAGTTGGACTACTTGAGAAAAATATCAACCAAAAAAGAACATTTAGTGGTAAGACTATTAACACTATATAAAGTTGAGATTGAAGGGAGCCATGACAGACATGAATTGGATATCAATACTAGAGAAGGTACTTGTAGTGTGTGGAAAATTAGAGGTTTACCATGCATTCATGCAGCGACATTCATTGGCACCAAAGAGCTCCCTTTATGGCACACTTATGTTCACGAATGTTACTATATTTTTAGGTTGTCGATCATATTATATTGTTTTTCTTTTGATTTAAGATAATTGTGTGGCATTAAACTCTTCATTTCATCTGTAGACATAAATTGGCTTACGAGGTTCCTATATCAACTCTTCTAGAAAAAGAGGAGTGGAATGCGGCAATAGATAGCACATGCATTAGTGCCTAACAGTACAAGACCAAGAGGCAGACCTAAAAATAAACAAATTAAAAACTTTCTCTAGAGCAAAACCATGAAGAGAAATAACGTGCATAAATGCGGGAGATGTGGAGTATGGGGTCTTCATTGAATTACTTGTTATAATCCGTCGTGTTAAGAAAGTTTGCAAGTGCCTGAAAATGAAGACTGTATTAATGACTCGAACCATAAAACTATTGCTACTGGATTTAGGGCAAAAGTACAAATAAGAAGGGGTAGAATGAACAACCTCACTGAGTGAAGCTTTACATTTGTTCCATTTTTTATAATTTTGGATTTAATTATTTTTTGGGTGTTTTGTTACTATTCTATGGTGTTTTGTTACTACTTTATGCTTCTTTGCATCCTCATTTCAGGAGAAGGTTTACTTTTACATTTATATATATATAGTAATTTGCCGTTATTAATGAGAAATATTTATAGACTAGCAAATAGCTTATTTTGTATTATAAGTTTCTTGGCTTAGTTGCTCCACCTCAAGCTCCATTGTATCTTGAGCAGCAAATAGCTTTTCTTGTGCTTTATGTATTAATTTAACATTTACAATTTAATGAACACAGCATTCCTACTAATCTTATATTTCACAACACAATGAAGTTCATTTAATCTGTCAAACTATGAAGTTCACTGAATCTTCTCTGTACGTGGAGTTCAATACCTTAAAGCTTTGCTGATATCTCCTACTTTGAAAAAAAAAATTATAAAAAAAAGACATTTACATACATATCACACAAATCTGATGTAAATGTCAAACTTCAGGTTATATATTTTTAAATTTATGAAAAATGGATGAATGGACATGCTTGATTTGCAAATAGTGAACTTCCTTCGGCATGTTAGTCCTCCATTTAACATTAATTTGCTTCTCATTCTTTATTAGTATTAGAATACCAGAACATTATGCCAAGGTCTGCTTGAATTGTAAGTATTGATAACTTTGTCTATATCTGTGCTGCCAAATTAAGCTCTTTTGTTCCAGTTATGCACTTTCAACACTCAGAAGTATTGACTTGCAAGACTTGTCTATATCTGTAAAATATCAATTCTTAGCAAATTTTCACTGGTTTGTGAATCAAGCAATTTGATCAAACTTTCTCATACAGGACAATAAAATAACTTTCTCAGACACTCAAATTGAACTGAAAACCATTCAGTATTTGTGAAAAAGCATACTCCAAATAGTAATATGTGATGGATTCCTAAAAAGTTAATTCGATTGCAGCAAAACCCGCATGAACAACTGGGCTTGACTTAGTGCTCGATGAGACTTCAAGAATCCCTCTTTGTGGCTGCATGAATTGCTTCTGCTGCACCATTGACTGAAACAAGGCATCTGAAGCCAACTTTCTTAGCCAGGTTAATCTTTTAGAGATTATCTTAATGAATATTTTATAAAAATTCTAAAGCAAACAAGTAGTTGAACCCTTATAAATGAGTAATTTGGGTTCACATGCATATTCTTAGTTCCTATGAGAGTCATTCATTTAACCGTTGTTTAGGAATAGTTTCCATTGAGCCTTCTTGCAACTCACTTGGTTTCCAATTGCTCCTAAAATAACCTCTGCAAGTGAGCAATGTTGTTTAATTACTAAGGCAACATAGCAGTTGTTTAATTTTATATATTTTTACTACTTGGTTTCTAGTTGCTATGTTAGAATTCCTAAGACAACATAGCAATTGTTTAATTTTATATATTATTATTATTATTTGCATCCTGTTCCAAAGAAATCAGCCAAATCAAGAATGTACCATTCATTGAACCAGAAAACAGACTTGCTGGAAATGCAGACACTTGCGGTATGCTTCTAGATACCATTTAATCCTTTTAAGCATGCTACTTTACTCTTTGCTTGCTGTCCACATCTTCTGTTGATTCTGATGACGATAAAGAGATTGATGAATTAGAGAGGCTGCTTTCTAAACACAAAGAGTTAAATAATGATGTGATAAGCAAAATTTTTAAGGGAGACGACCCTGCAGATTAATCCAATTAATGTGATTTCAGACTAATCCAATTAATGTGGAGAAGTCAAGTGACCTTTCATTCCCTGTTGTAATAGAAAGAAGTTTGAAAGCCTACTCACTCTCAAGTGAGTTGGGTATCTAAATTTTTGTATAATTTTAAAGTGAATTTTGTTTCTAAAGTATCAAATATATAACTGTCAAAGTTCTGTTACAAATAGCATTACTAAACAAGGGTAGAATTGTCATTTGTCCAGAAACAGCTGCCACATAATTGTTTTCACACAACTGCAACGAACAACCAATCAGCTTCCCCGCAGTAACTTCCTGGGATAACTAAATTACAGTTGAAAAGTTGAAAAGCTGCGGTTACTCCAAACAGACCCCAAATGATGTTTTAAGAGCAAGTGTATGTAAAATCCCGATAAAAGGATGCAATGTATAATTTATTATTCAAGTTTTTTAATTTCTCCATTAATGTTGATACGTTAAGCTATTTTAATTATATGAGAAAAGTGCCTCGTTACAGTTTATTTTATATACTGGCACTATAAGGCTCCCGATATGGCTCTCAAAATGGCATGTCCACGGCTCATGTTCGATTTGTTCGCTAATATAACAAGCCGAACACGAATACTATTTTTGTGCTCGATATATAAACGAGCCGAACACAACAAAGATTTCGTTCTTGTTCGGTTCTTTTTAACTCGAAATATTACTCATCAATTATATATATATATATATATATATATATATATATATATATATATATATATATAATTGATGAGTAGTATTTTAAAAAAAATTAATTCACTACAAGGCTACAGAGATTTATAATCAATTAAAATTATTAATTAAAAAATAGATTAAAATAATGTTAAATAATTTTTTGATGTTGTTTTAATATAAATAATAAGGTTATTGTATCAATCATGAACATCTTATGGCTGCGTGATTAGTGTTGTCAAAACGATTCTTTGTTCGCAAACAGCTCATGTTCGGCTCTCCAAAACAAATGAGCAGAACACAAACATACTTTTTGTGTTCGAAATATAAAGGGGCCGATCACGAATAATAATATTTTTTAACAAACCAAAAACACGAACTAAATTTAGGGTCGCTCGTGTTCAACTTGTTTACACTTGCGCTCATGTTGATAAGACTATTCACAAAGCAGGCCATGCGACAAATGCAGGTGATTACTAAAATTATAAATTAGAGCAAGTTAAAATAAAGTTTTTTTTAATGATTACGAAATTATAAATTGAAGTTGAAATAAAATTCATAGAAAAATGGATCCTTTCGGCGTATGATAGCATAATTTTAAGAGAAATTGGTCATAAATCTAAAGCAAATCTAGCCAAACATAAAGAATATTGAAATCAAATCTAACCCTCCCTTAAATTGAAATCTTTCGGCTCTACAGTTCGAAGGTGCTGTTTCAGAGGACACGAAATCTTCCATCATTTTCATGCATTCAACCTGACAATAAATTTGCAGGGGAAAGCAGCGGCTTTGATTTTCACGTGAGTTTGCTTTAGAAGCTAAGTAAGTGTGAACGAATCAAGGGAAATCCAAACTACGTCTGACTTCTGTATCACAATTAAATGCTGCATGACAGAAGAAAATTATTATCGAATTTTTTAAGGAAGATTATATGCATACCATTATAATATCTATACTTCAATTTTTAGATACATGCCACATTATCTTTGCATGGAAATGGTGTCTTTCACTTTTTAAAATTTAAAATGATGGTAGTTTTGTTGTTTTTGTTAAGCATGACTCATATACCGGGTGATGCATTTCTTCGAAGGGGCTAAATATTCGTCAAGGTGGAGATTTGTTAGGTATGTATATACCGGGTGATGCATTTCTCCTAAGGGGTTGGATATTCGCCTAGGTGGCGATTTGTTAGCTATGGCTCATATACTGGAAATTTGAAGTGTCTTGGAATAAAGAGGTATGTCTCCTGATGAAAAGAAGTGTCTCTTGGAATTTAGTCGGTTGGGGGGAGCGAGGGCGTTTTAGTAATTTATCTGTGGGTTTTATCTATAAATAGATGTGTAACTCTATGGGTATGAACTGAACTTTGTAACTCCTATGAAATAATGAATTTGCCGTTTTGCTCCTGTGGATGTAGGCATCTTTGCCAAACCTCGTTAAATCTCTGTGTTCTTCTTCTGGATTTGCGTTTTGTTCGCCCTAAATTACACAAAAATTGTGATATAGAAAACTTGGTTGGTGTTAATGTAAAAAGTAAAGTTTAAAAGTTTAGATAGATGCTTCAAAACTGCTTTGCTAAAAATAAAATTAATAAATAAGCATGTTCATTAAAAAATATGTTGGAATGGAGTTAGATTTTTCAATTGAACGCAGCTATATTGAAGATTCCAACAGAGCTATATGTTAGCTATTTACTGATAGAATCTGATAGAAGTTCTAACATATAGTTAATGTATGCTTCATAATATTGTTGAAATTTTACTGTTTGACTAAGAAAATAGTTAAAAGGACATTTAAAATTAAAATAATAAATGACCTCATAATTGCGTGTTAATAAAATGATTGAATGCAGTATTAAGAATAATATATTATGTTGAAAAATATAAAAATTATTATAAATTTTGGGGCTATGTGATTCAGCGATTTTTCTCCTAACTAATTTTGAGTTGTACATAATTTATTTTGATCTGGGTTATGAGATCCCTATAAAGGCAATCACATATAGTTAATTTAATTTAAGGAGGAATCATCTTTTAAGGACGAAGAAATATTGCATCTGGAGTCCCAATGCAGTGTTGCATTTGGATTCAAATAAAAATATCTCAGCTGTAAAGTGGTGGGCCCCTTTTTGGCCATTTAAAAAAAAAGTGAAAATTGCATTTTGGTGCGCGACCCGTCTTGAAGACCGCCCAAATGCCTCGAAAAAAAGTGTGTGCTTTCGATTCATTTTGGTTTTTCACGTGTTAGGGTTTTCATTTGCTTTTTTTTTTAGGTTTAGGGTTTCTGTTCGAAGCAATTCTTTCCCGAGACCCGACATAATTATGCCAAGCACTCTGTCGGTCAGTGTGGTCGCACCATACTCCAGTGTGGTCACACCTGTCAAGGGACGTGGGTGCCTCACTGGGATTTAGGCAAGCACATGCCCGCACCTCAACATAATTACGTTACAGGTTCTGCTAGGTTGGCATGCTCACGGTCATTATGAGTGGGTGATTTTGGGCTCTTAAAGAAGGCTTGGGGTGTTCACACCAGTTTTGGGTATGGTCAAGCCATGGTTGGGGCGTGGCCACGCCCAATTTAGGCGTGTTCATGCTGATCTGGGCTTCTGAAAACATTTTTCAAAGGGGTTTTGAGCTTCGTGGGAACTCAGGAGAACCGAATATGAGCAGGAAATGATTTTTAGACATTCCTAGGGGTCATAAATGCACCTCAAAGCTCAGGAAGACTTTTAATATACATGTAATCAGGTAAAAATGGTACTGTAGTGAAATTCGGTGGTACAGACCTTTAGCAACAAGGCATAAACACATATGGAATAATCTTATCAATGGTCTACATCGTGAGAATGTCTGTATAAGGAAGACAAAGCTACATGACGCAGGAACGAACGTCAACACGGAGGACACCAAAAAATGATGCCAACTAGGCGATGATCCCCTCAGAGCTTGACTATGGTAGTGTAGGCCCCAACTACTATGCCCAAAGAGTTCACTTGATGGTCCTATGGGCTCCTTGAGTCACCATAGACCATGTATGATCCCATTGTGGTCCCATATTACTCAGCATGGATTTTTCGCATGTGATGCATCAAAAATGGATGCTAATAATTGAGTAAGAAAACATCCTATAGATAAATACATCCTAAATAATGTAATAATGCACCCTAATGATTGTGTAACACCCCCAAGATGGTGCAATGCGCATCTCATAATTGGTGTAACGATGCACCCCAAAGACGGTGTATCAATACCCCATGAATATGGTGCAATGATTACTCGCGAATACAGTGTAATAATGCATCTTATAATAATTGCTTGCAAGCATCTTATTCAAGATATAATGAATTTCTTTGGACTCCTAAAGCTTTCTCTTTGTAGCCCACCACGCAACCTATGTGACCAACAATGGCCTACATGGTTTACAATGCAAGCAGTCCCAACTCTAGCTTGTGCGACATATGGACTTTATCGCAGCTCATGTAGTTCCCAACTCCATCCATTATAGCATGCAGACATCATCACATCTCATGAAGCTCCCGCTTTAGCCTTTGTGGCCAATGGATATTATCAAGGCTCGTGTAACGCCTAACTCTAGTCTTTACGACCAACATTCATTATTACAGTTCATTTAGCTCTTAACTCTAGCCTTTATGGCCTACTGATGTTATCATAACTCATGCAGTTATAAAGATCATTCTCTGTGGCCTACAAACGTTATTACATCTCACAAAATTCTCAAGTATGGCATATGTGTCCTAAGAATGTTATCACAGCTCACGTAGCACTTAAATCTGGCCTTTACATTTTACAAACATTATTACAACTCATAAAGCTCCCAAAATCTGGCCTCTATGACCTACAAACGTTATCCTCATCTCATGTAGCTCCTTACTCCAACCTCTACAGCTTACGAACGTTATCTCAATGCCTCTATGACTTATGGACGTCATCACAACTATGTAACTCTCAACTCTGACCTCTTAGGCCTATAAATGTTATCTCAGCTATGCAGCTTCCAACTCCAACCAATATTTCTATGAATGTTATCCCCAACTCATGTAGCTTCCAACTTTTGTCTCTTTTGCATACAAACACCATTTCAGCAAATGAAAATCCCAATTTTGGCATTCACAACTATAAGGGTTATCACAGCTTATTCAACTCCAAACGTCGGCTTATACGGCCTACAAACATTATCTCAAGTCATGCAGCTCTAAACTCTAGCCTTTATAGCCTACGAAGTTTATCAAAAATCATGCAGCTCCCAACTCTATCTTCTGCGGTCTACAAACATTATTACAACTTTCTACTATGACCTATGTGACCAAGTACAACATACGTAGTCCACATCTAATGTAGTTTTCAACTCCGACCTTTGCCGCTCAAAAAAATTTTCACAACTCACCATTGTTGTCTATATGACCAACTACAGTCTATGTAGCTCACAATTCCTTCAGCTCCCTACTATGTCCTTTATGACAAACAGACACTTCCAATATAACCATCTACGACCTGCATAAAACTATTACCATGGATTTTAATTATTACCTCTATGACAAACTAACATTATAGCCACTGTCAATAATATTTATGGTGAACTACTGTCTCTATAGTAATCGACTAAGATCTTCACAACCCGTTACGAATATTATTGCTAAATTACACTTGGACATCAACTTTGAAATTTCATCTTCTCTAACTCGAAAGAATAATGAGCATGTGTATTCACTATTACATAGTAGAATATTTCAACTGGGTTAGACACTGTATTTTTTCCCCCTTTCTAGAGTTTTTCACATAAAAAGTCGAGTTATCGCCTTCTACCACTTTAATTACACGAGTTTGTGCTAGATTTTAATGCGACGCTAAAACACTAAATAATCAATGTACTTCTCCGAATCTTACAGCATACAACAATTAGAATTATTATCATTATTATTATTTTGAAAATAAATTCCAAAAATAGCTCTTGCCTGAACAAATAAAAATAAGAATATAAAAACTCAAAATTCTCCTAATAATTTGATTAAATTCCTTTTAAATCAAATAAAATTTAAATGACTGATTATTTACAAGAGTTATTTTTATGAAAGTGTCAAAATAATCTAAAATATTTCTAAAATAATCTCCATAAAAAATTATTAGAGATAAATTTTAAAATCATTAAAAATATATTTTGATAATTTTATAAATATTAAGATTAAAATATATACTTTAGTCGTTACCTAACAAATTTATAATTAATGGAGGCGGTGCCCTTTGTTCCGGTAATTGTGCTTGGCGTCCAAGCAAGCAGAGTCTTCCTTCCTCGTACCTTCTAGAGCAGTAAATTCTCCGCAAAGAAAAAGACAGAGAGGAAAGTAAATAGCCATACAAATCACATAATTTATTCCTTGGGACTTCAAAATTTCAACAAGTCATTCTAAATTTATATGTAAAGACTTATTTGCAACAATTAAATTTGCTCTAATGTCCATAAAATAATAATAATAATAATAATAAATCAATAAGTTCCCACCTGCGCAGAGTGCGGTCAAAATAGAGAAAAAAATTTGCATACGTATCCGTGTTATACCTCCTATAATCTACATGTAACCTCCCTGTAATTTATAGGGGTATAAACGAACCGAACACGAATGAACAGAGCTAGTGTTCGTGTTTGCAATGTTCGAACACATCACTGTTCGTGTTTGATTTGTTTGCTTATCGAACGAACGCGAACTTCCTGGCGAACCGAACACGAACTGTTCGCGAACAACGAGCTTTTTTTACAGCCCTAGCTTTGATAGGATACTTCCTCAAAATGAAGCAAGCCGAATAAGGTGTTTAGGGTTTTGATTAGGGTTTTATTTTAATATATAGTATAGTATATTATTATAATATTATAATATTTATATTAACATAATTAATACTATAATATTATTATTGTTATAGAAGTTTAATTATTTAAAATATGATAAAGTTTTATAAAATATACTAATTTTTAAAATATCATAAATTTTTTATATATAATTATTTTAAATTATTTTATATTTCGAACAATAACGAACCGAACACGAACGAACACATCACTGTTCGTGTTGGGTTCGTTTTAACAAATCGAACGAAAAAAATTGTTCGTGTTCATCTCGTTTGCTTATCGAACGAATCGAACACGAACTTTTTGGCGAACAGAACACGAACTGTTCGCGAACAACGAGCTTTTTTGACAGCTCTAGTAACCTACAAATAAGTTTCACGTTTTTCATATATTTGTAGGTTACATATATGTTACATAGAGGTTACAAAGGGTAAACATAGAAATACCTCTCAATACCCTCTGAATAACCTTCCTATAACCTTCTTACGTACGCAGCGCTACGTATGTCTTCCCAATGCAAATTTTTTCCCAAATTAGAATATCTAATTCGTTATCTTAGAAGAAGTCCTCATTTGATGAGGCGGTGAAGTTTCATTTGATTGGAGTGAACTTCGATGTCTATAATTTTTTTTTTTTTTTGTGAAACATTGAGAGACGAATTTCTCGTCTCGGTAGGTTCTTTCACAATAACAATAAATATTCGTCATTTCAAATTGCACCTCGTCCTATCCGGTTTGACGATCGATGCTTTTAAAGGAAATTTGATTATGGTCGAACTGAAAATTAGAAAAAAAAAAAAAACTAATTTTCATTCAAGTCGATTAAAATATCTATTTGATATTATCATTTAAATTAATTTGAATTTATTTAAACTAATCATGTTCAACTAAAAACTAAAGTGCAAAAAGGGAGAGGAAGGCAGAAATCTAAATGACTATGTTACATAAGTGATATAAGAATTTAGCCATAGTGCAATCTACTTGAAAATATCATTTTTACATGATTTTAACGGTAATATGTATATAAATATGAATATTTTGACAATATTTGGTAGCATAATATTAATAGCGATGAATTTAGTTTAAATTTAGTCAAATATTAAAAATCTGAACATTAAATTGAACGCTATATTAAATCAAATGTTCTCACATTCTGTCTTTTTTCTTGTGTTCTGTCTCCAGACGTAAATTCATTTTTATTAAATTCAATTGTGGGGCAGATTGATTCCGTCATCGCTCGCGAACTCTCTCGTCAGTTATAAATTCAAATTTATCGGATTTGATAAATCATAGTTATCGTAAATCTAAGTCGAAGCCAAACATCACCAAATTTGTGCAAGTCATTTTAGTATTTTGGTTGAGAACTTTCCTTCAAAGTCTGCTGTACGTGCCCTGGGCATTTTTCCAATTAAGAGTACTGAAAAATAATCTGTTGTTCAAAAAGTTACAGTGACTATTATTATTATTATTATTATTATTTTTTTTTTGGAAAAGTCAGAGCCATGAGTTAGAAAGTTGTCACTATATCTATCTAAAAACTGTGAAAAAACTGATTTCAGCAGTTTGAAATGTAGAAGCTGACAAAACGCAATTTACCAAACTGTGTTTTCAAAAAATACCGCACCAAATAAACTGTCACAAACGAAGCCTAAATTCCCTCAAACATCTTAAAAAAAAAAAAAACTCTAGGCATTACATATGTAAATGCACAAGAATTATGAAATATATGTTAATATTTCATAATACTATTATAATATTAATTAATATATTGTCATTAAGTTAGGCGGCGCCCAATGGTCAAAATGAGAAAACTCATTCGAATTTCCAAGCAAAAAAAAAAAAAGAAAAAGCGGTGGGCCGCTTAATAAATCCTTTAATTTAACTTTATTGCCGCGGAGTCAACTCCGCGATCTCCAACTCGCGAACCTGGTAGCCAAACGCGTTGTCCACGTGCTCCTTTCACCCTCTCTTCAATTTTCCTCGCCGTCTCCCTTTCTGCGTTTCGTCCTCCCGTACGTACCTACCAAACGCGCTTTTTTTAAACGCAACCAGCCTCCTCTATTATAGCAATTCAATCAAAGAAAAATGCATAACAGCAGTAGCCCTTCTACTAGCTAACACAAACAGCAAGAGAGAGAGAGAAGGAGAGAACTAAAACTAGATGGAAAGAGAGAGTTTCATGGTGGTTGAAGAGCAAGCTGTGGATCCACTCGAGCTTCGACTTGGCGGCCTAGGCTCTGGGTTTATCACGTCCTGCTCCGGCGCCGACGATATCGGCTTCGAAGATTCATCTATGCATCTGTAAGTTCATTTATCCGATCAATGCAAAGTTTTGTAGCTAATGTAATTCATTTGATTCAAAAGTTCCATTGAGGAATGGTACTTCTCAGGAGCACTCTGAAATGACAAAATTTTAGTATTTTGTCATTTTGGCATCCATAGGACGTTTCAAAAATATTTGGTTATCAAACGTCCCCTTCTCTGATAACCATGCTTAGTACAAGCCTTCTTAAATGAAGCTTGCATTTAGCAATATGGGTGAGTCTATCTGTACACGTGACAGATTTTGACTGAACTGCAGCAAGACTCCCGATACAATATCTTTTCAAGTTTGAGAACTCCGTGTTGTAGCTTTCTGTAATTGCTTGTGTAAAATTGAAGTAAAAAAGAAAATATTTTTTTTAAGGTGGTGTTTGGCTGCAACATGAATTTAAGTTAAATAGAATTTATTAAATTTAAGTAAATTTCATCGTAAAGATGAACCTCACGGCTACATCGGAATAAAATTTATAACCTGCCTCTCGATCGAAATTATTAAATCCAAATTTACGCCGAAGGCAAGATTTAGACGCTCGAACCTTGCCTAAAAACTAATATGATAATTTTTCTTTCTTATAAAAAAGTTTTGCCCACTTCTTTTTCTATAACTATAATTTTATAATATTTAATTATAAAAAATTATTTATCATCACAAAATTTTTTTGGAAATAATAATCACTATAACAAAATATGATTACATTATAAATATACTAATATCATCTTTACTGGTTATTCATTTGGTAGGCTAAGTTTGTTATGTCTTCATGTGAACCAAGGAATTAAATGATGCAGGTTAGACGATCAACGCCGGCAAATAACTATCATTTACAACGGTCGAATGTCCGTCTGCGACGTCACTAGCTTCCAGGTTTGTCACTTGCGCTTTGTTCTTCGATAAATAGCAGATATTTAGATGATCATTTGATCAGCTCGTTTTTAGCTGAGGCCGTGTTTGGCTACACCTTGATTTTTAGTTGAATAGGATTCAAATCCAAAAAAAATTTGAATTTGTCAAACCTTCTGTGGTGGAGGCTGGACCTGTTGGTAGAGCTGGTCATGACTTCTTTGAAGGTTGTAAGTCTGCTCAAGTCACGAGTTGAATCCCCTTCTGGCCTCTTGCCGGTAGTGAGGGTGTTCTAGAATAGTTAGACACATGAGGGTAGCTGGAGGTTCGTATAATAGCCTCCCTTCATTCTTTATAATAGCCTCTGGTCATTTTTTTATATATATTAAAAAGAATGACGGGAGGCTATTATATAAGTCCTCGACCACCCTCATGTGTTTAACTATTCGAGGACCCCTCTCATTACAGGCAAGTGGTGAGTTGAGAATTCGAACCCGTGACCTGAGGGAACTTAAGACCTTCAAAGAGGCTGCTCTACTAACATGTCACACTGGCGACACACACATACACACACATAGGTGTTTGGCTGAATTTATCTTAAATTTGTGCTTAAATCCTATTTGAACAATGCTACGAAACACCGCCTAAATTTGGTAAAAATATTAAGTGCTGAGATGTCAAGTGCGGATTGTGTGAATTGGTGATATCGGGGTGGCATTGATCTCAATACCACAAATTCGCGCATGCTGATCCCGCACTTAATATTCACTCCTCAATGCCAACATAATGCCACCAATCCGCACAAGCTGATGCTGCATGAAATATTCGCTCCAAAATTTGATATTCATATTTCATATGAAATCTAAATCCTTGGGTTGATTCTTGTTGATGACAGGCAAGTGCCATTTTGGACATGGCTAAGAACGTGGTAGAGAACAAGAACGAGTATTGTAAACAAGAGGAAGACAAAGTGGCAATTGCAAGACAGACAATAGAGCTTGAACCAGGGCTTTCTATGAAGAGATCGTTGCAGAGATTTCTTGAGAGGAGGAAGGCAAGAATGGCTGAACAATCATTTCCTTGTGGCTCTAACAGGAATCCACTGCAACTATTTTAATTGATGTTGATCAACTGAGCTGAGCTATTGTCTTTTTTGTTCTATATATCCCACCTTTTTATTTATTTATTTATTTATTTACCATTTAGATATCAGAATAAATCATGAGAGAATACTGTGGATTTGTATGTTTTGATGTGTAATTATAACATTTATTATTTTAGGTAAATTATATTTTTTTATATGAAAATTTCATAATAATATCATATGCAATACAAAGATGGAATGAGTATTGAGTACGATCTTAAAAGAAATCTGCAAATGTATAGACATAAAATGACGGATTAATGCATAGTCGGATATGTTTATTTTGTATATCTTATATATTATTTATCTATATTATAAGAAATCACACGATCTAAATGAACGTATTATTTAGGCATTGTATCTTGATAGAATTATGGTGTGCTTACCGGAGTTTTATCGTGAGAATAGGGAAATATAGTCACCTCGTAATCCTCTCATTAGCTTGAAATGTTACCTCTCATTAGTTGGAAGCGTGTTGATAATATCATTAATTATGAACTTATATAAGTGGACTACTACATAAAATCAAAGGGCCTTGTTACCAAAACTTTAATTAAAAGAACTCCAGAACACCGATTTAATTGCAGTAAACTTACCATCAAATTGATCGGCTCGTTGAGACGGATCCAACGGTGCCAAAGTTGGTCCTATCCGTGTCAAATGAGCCCCGATCAAACTGTTAAAAAAATTTTGTGAGCTTTTGATACATAATTATAATGTCAGAGAGATTCTAAAATATTAAAAATTTATCATCAAATTGATATTATCGGCAAGACGAATCTAACAAGTTTAATATCACTCAATTACAACATCATTAAGTCAGTTAAATGTCCACCGAACGCCATTCGATTAAGGAAATCTCTACAAGCCGTTCGATCAGTATGACCTAAATGTCTCTTTATTTGCAACATTGACTTTATAAATAGAGTCATGCCCGCATCTTGAAAGGGGTCCAAGATCAGGAGCAAAAGAACAGAGTAAGGAGCTGAAGCTCAACATCACTTCTACATCACATATCTTTGTCATACCTTAAAATTTGTATTGGATGATGTAAATTTATTGTTGGTGTATCAATATTTTTTTTATAATATAATTTTTACTATTTTCATATTTTTTACTTATTGCCTAGGATATTTTAATTAAATTTAGTTTTATTAGTATTTTGTTAAATATTTATTAATATTTTTAAGTATTTTTTAACTTAAATCAATAATAATAATAATAAAATAATTATTAAATAAAAAAATAATAGCAGAGGTGATTTAAAAAAAATCAGTATTAAATATAAAAAATATGCAAATAATAATACATTAAATCAAAAATTCACGTAAATAATACACTGTCGTAAATTAATTATTATTTTAAATCACGCAAATAATAATACATCAAATAATTATTAAATCAAAAAATCACGTAAATAATACCGCAGTGTTGTTGGGGTGTTATTGATGTCTTGTCGTCATTTTTTAGGTGGGCCCAATCATGCCTTTGAGAATTTTTTTACTAATTCAACCAATTTTATTCTAAAGTCTATTTTAAAAATTATATAAGGAAACCTTGTTTCTCAAGAGTCATAAATGTGCCGTGCAGGGACAGAATTATAATACATCACTTAGGGCAACGGCTGACCTGTTCCGAAAACAAAACTATTAAGAGCATGCGCCCATTGACTCCGCTTTGAAATTCATAAGCACATGTTCTAGAAAAAATATTACATTCAAAGGTGGATAGTCTTCGCGTGATATTGAAGACATTGAAGTAGTATTGGGTTAGTGTGATATTGGAGGTATTGACGTGGTATTGAGATGATATTGAGGTACATACAATCCTAATATTACAGTTCGCATGTACTCCGGGTGTATGCAATATTCTCTCCATATTATTGATAAGGGTCTCGTCCAGAGAAGATAATAGAGTTACAACTCAACGACACTGAAACAACTAAATCAGAAACACGAAACAACGAAAATTATAATAGACGAACTTTTAAACGACCAGAACATGTGAATACATATAAAGGAGCTTCAAGAGAAAGCTCAAATAAAGATCCAATCAAAGTCCAAGAGGAAGAAACCGACACATCATCTTCAATGAAAATCAACTCCAATCGAGCCAAAGCAATACCATGAAATAGGAGAAAAATGACTTGGAAGCAGCAACAATCTGTTTCTAGTCAAGAGCGACTGATTCAACCTGATTGAATGAGTAAAAGGGGAAAGAATTGTTTAGAATATTTCAAATTAAACTATAATGATGATGCAAAATAATGAAATGTATGCTTTTAGTTTATGTAGTTTCAAGCCAACAATATATATATATATATATATATATATATATATATATATATATATATATATATATATATTGTTTTAGTATAATGGATTATTGTTTTATAAGTAGAAACAAATATATCAAATTTTGTAAGTTTTATGACTTGGCCGTAACTTTATTAAAAAAAATTCTCACTAACTTTATTTGTGCATTCACGAACGAGTTGTGGTTTTGATGAAGAGAAAACAAATCAAGAAAAGCAATACAAAAAAAAAAGGTTCAGCTGATGGTTTCAATTTTTGTAAAAAAATAATAATTTGTTGAATTCTGACTTGTCTGTGAATTATACTCCAAGGAATATAGCGTATGAAAGGAGAGAGAAGTGGATAATAATGAACAATAATATGTCTTGTCTTCCTCTTGGAAAGAGTGAAAGAAATCAATAGAATAAGAAAAAGTGATAAAGCATAAATATAGAAAAGACTGAGAGAATGAGAGAGGAGAATAGGTGTGAGAGAGGAAGTGGGAGTGAAAGAAGATATAGAGAGTGAGAGAGTGGAAGAGACTGGGCAGAGAATGATTGTTAGTGAGAGAGAGATGGGGGACAAACTGGAAAAGAGTGAAGCAAGGGGGGGGGGGGGGGTTATTACATTTCCCAATCTATCAACCCTCGATCTCTGAATAAGGAGCTGATGTCTGCGAAGCGAGATTAGGTTATCGGGCAAATAGTGAATCATTGTAACCCGATAGGTAATTCGTTCCTCAACGAAAAGAGCTTATGAGAAACTAGAAGGCTCTATTGTATTGTTAATTCTTAGTCCCTAATGAGGATCCTTAGGGTGTTCGTGGGTAGCTGGTGATATTAAAAATCTAGGTCTTTACTTCGATCGGATCTATCGGAACGTAGGTTGTTGCCGTTGATCGACTTTCTTGTAGTGGTTAGCCCAAATGTGTGTCTGTCACGCTTTAGTCTAATTGGCTTGGATTCGAATCTTTCGACCGTTCTTTTTATCTTTCTTCTTGCTCGGTCGATCTTCAACTTTGGCCTGGATGGCTACGTCAGATGAGTAGGTCTCCTGGTCTTCTAAAGGTAGGCCGTCCTCCGTACTTCTTCCCTTTTAGACCGTTGGATCTCCTTGGGATCAACACTGACACCTTGCTTATATACATATTTTTTATTCTCTGATTCTCTTATTTCTTGAAAGTGATGCTGCGATAAAAATAAATGATTTAATGTAAAAAGCAGATTCATTTATTACTTATTCAGTGCTTTTGTAATTGAACTTTCTGGACATTCACACCCTTGGTTTTTATAAATAGGGCGTGATGAGACACTTTGGCATTCCATTTTTGCTCTGTATCTCTTTGTCTGAATCGGTCGGCTTCGAAGTGCTTTCATGGAGAATGCGTTTGATCCTCCAATTGAGCTCCCTGGCAAGGAAGTGCTTCTTAATGCCTTTGGGAAACCGCAGGGGTGGCACCGTCCGAAAGGTGAGAAGAAGAAGAAGAAGAAGAAAGCCACTACCAAGAGGAGAAAAATAGATGAGTCAATGGATCAAGTGGGTTCGTCTAACTTATTTCTTTGTCCTCGATGGAGAAGAAATTAGTATGATGAAGGTAGATTGGGTGGCATGGGTATGGTACAACCTTCTATCATGGCTCATGACCAGCTGGCTGCACAAATCATGTAGGAAGCTCTTGGTGCTCTGTTATGGCCCGGGGTACGAGAAGCCACCGGTGCTCTAGCACTACCAGATGAGAGTGGTGTGTCAATTACGAGGAACGAGTTGGATTGACTACAGTATGGGGAGCCTCAGCATTGCAAGTTAGGTTTTATTTTTTTCTGCCTCCTTTACGTTACATTGTTACTTTTTGCAACTAATATGATGGACCTAGCAAATGACTCGCCTTCTGGTGAGGATCCAACCACGAAGCCAGTGAGCATATTTGTGATCGATCGCTCTTCTGTGATAGATCTACTCAGTCTTCTCGGTTTCTCGGTCTCAAGGTATAGGATGTAGGGGTTTGCCTAGCTAACTAGTAGTTCAATCTTTAGATCCATCGCTTCAACTTCTTCAATGGTCGGTAGGACAAGCTTTTGAGGCATTCCTTCCCCTAAAAGAATCCACTCGGATACAAGGTTTGCTACTTGGTTTTCCTCTTAGGCGATGTGTCCTATCTTGAAGCCTTCAAAATTTCCAATCTTCGTATTGGCTTTACTCGGATACTTGACCATCATGTCGTATTTGAACTTGGACTGCCCCTTTACTTGATTCGCCACTTACTGTGAGTTAGATTTCATTTAAAAATACCAAGCGCCCATCTCACAGGCAAAACACAGCCCAGTAATTAAAGCTTCATATTCAATCTGGTTGTTGCAGATGTTTCCCCGTCTGAGTAGTCAAGCGAGACTGAGCCCCAACCTGACTTGGGTTAATGCACCTTCAATATGCAGGATCCATATCTAGTTGCCAATAGTTACACCTTCTCCCGACTTGTTTGGTTAAAAAAAATCCTCAAAAAGTAAGCCATAGCTTGCGCTTTGATTCTAGTCTGGGGGACGCATGAGATGTCATACTCGCTGAGCTCCACCACCCATTTGAAAGGTCGATCAAAATGGTCCGACCGAATGAGTACGGACTTGAGTGGATGGTCGGTGATGACCTTGATTGGATGTGTTTGAAAATAGAAGCAAAGCTTACGAGCAGCAATTGTGAGAGCAAATTTTAGTTTCTCTATAATAGTATAATTGAGCTTGGTGTCTTGAAGAACTTGACTGATGTAGTGAACTGGGAATAGCTTCTTCATATCTTCCCAGACTAAAATTGAGTTGATGTTCCCTAAGTATAGAGAAAGTTCTTCGTTTGGTTTCGAGATCTGGAGTAGTGGTGACACTAAGGAATCTTTTAGCTTCCTGAATGCTTATTCGCATTCTTCTGACAAACAAAGTTCTTTAGTCATCTTAAAGTTTTGAAAAATAGAGCACATTTGTCGTCCAATTTGGAGATAAACCAGCTTAAGCCTGCAGTCCAGTTGGTCCGTATTTGCACTTCTGTAATGTTATGAGTGGATGGCATGTCAATCAGTGCCTGTACGTTCTTCGAATTAGCTTTTATCCTCTCCGGAGTTAAGAGGCTGCCCAAAAATTTGCTATAACAGTATTATACAAACTTTCATAACTGGCCATGAAAAATTTCAGGGAGTCTAACTTAATTATAATTTAAATCAATTAGATGATATATATATATATATATATATATATATATATATATATATATATATATATATATATATATATATACATTTTCTTTCTTCACTTAATTATAATAATTTAATTTCACATTTCATTTTATCTTTCAAATTTCTCCCCTATTTTATAACTCTAAAGCGTACTTTTATTATTTTTTTATTTAGTTATTAATCTTCTAAGTCCTTAAATATAGGGCTGTCAAAACGGTTCGTTGTTCGCAAACAACTTGTGTTCAGCTCGTTAAGAAGTTTGTGTTTGGCTCGTTCTCTAAGTTAACAAGGCTTAACGAGCCGAACACCAACAAAAATTTGCATGTTCGTGTTCGGCTCGTTTTGGCTCGAAATATTATTCCTCATATATATATATATATATATATATATATATATATATATATATATATATATATATATATCTATATATTTACACACGTATATCTACATACATACATACATATATCTATATATATTTCTATCTATATGTATATATATAGATACGTACATACAGATAAATATAATAAATATTTCTATCTATATATATTTCTGTTTTTGTTATATATATAAATGATTTATAATCAATTAAAATTATTAACTAAGTAAATATAATAAAAAAGTATTAAATTAGATTCAAATGATGTTTTAATATAAACTATAATTCTTAAATATTATCTCAACCCTTAACATCTTATGATTACGTGATTAGGATTGTCAAAATGACTATTTGTTTGTGAACAACTTGTGTTCGGCTCGTTAAGCAAATAAGCCGAACACGAACATACTTTTTGGGCTCGAAATATAAAGACTTTCGAATGTGACAAATGAATTTGATAAAGCCATATTTACAAAGTTTGAGAAAGACGCGCATCGCAAGAAAAAAATGTCAAATATTCAGACATTAACAATGAACAATGATACAATGACATCTATCATCATTAATATCTTATCCATGTAGATTAGGTCTCTTAGAGGTGATATATGTCACCTCAAAAGGTATCGTGTGCTACAAATAGCTTGTAGCGAAGGCAAAATTTTTCCGTCCGAACTCCGGACGCATTTGGAGACAAATGACGAGGCGCCACATGTTAAGTGGGTCCCGCCATCATACACTCTGACCAATCAGAGTGTATGGCGGCGGGGCCCACTTGACATGTGACGCCCCGCAATTTGCCTCCAGACGTGAACTATGTCCGAACGCAGTTCAGAGTCCGAACGAAAAAATTTTGGGCAGCGAAGAGGTTGCTAATCATCTACATGATTTTGAGAATTCATAGTAGCAAAAGCGCATCAGTGCATTACGTTCTTATAATGTTGGAGGGTTTTTCGCATTAGCATGGGTACATTGAGAAGGAAGTAGATAACCCCTCACTTTCAAATAAGATGAAACAGAGGATCAGGTTAATTACATACATATATAGCACTCGAAACATTGGTATTTTGTTAACTACCGAACCGATGTACTCACGTGCGACATAATCAAATTATTGAAACTTCGATAAAAATGAAAATAAAAATGGGTTGAGATTTTGTTATGAATTTTGCAATTTGAGTGAGAATTTCAAAATAGGATCAAAGAAGATATTAGTTTTAGAAACACTAATAGTTCAAGTGCTATATATGCAATTGCCCCTTAGTTATAAATTTTCTTACATCTTCCCCTCTTTTCTAGCAAAGAGGCAAATAACATTTCCGTCGCCACCGGCTCCAAGGCAACGAGGAAATATTACATTCGTCATCCGCAAAATGGCCGGGCAGCTCGGCATAAACTTCATACACGGATGAGACGACCACCCGACATGTTGAGCTGTCGCCCAGCCATATGGTTAGGATTTTGGTGAAGCTGCTCAGGGGAACCAAGATCATAATCAGCTGTGTTGCCTTCAATGACATGTATATCCCATAGCCCGTCTAGTTCATCACCCAGCACAATACCTTCTACTTTTATTGTGTACCACACAGTTGGCGGCTTCTTAAAGACTAGTTTATATTATTTGTCCCTTCTATTAACAAATCAAACTTAGCAAAGCACGTCATTTTCAATGGAAAGAGAAAATTTATGCTTTGATATCGGAAAGGCTTTTTTTGGGAAAATTATGAGGGCTTAACTAAAAGACGATTACAAATAAATTGCATCATATATATATAAATATATATATATATATATATATATATATATATATATATATATATATAATGGGGAAAACCAAAAATAAAGAAATACAAAGGAATGAGGGGATAAAAGAGACCAAAACATGAGCTTATGGGTCCAAACTCTCATCCATGATGAAATTGATATCACATCTTCCCTATGTAATATAAAATTAAAATATTCTTATGTCATCCAGAACTAGTAGGTCATAAGTCAGTAACCAGCGAGACTCATAATCTTCGAAACAGTGGTGCATATAAGAAGTTAGAAACAGAGTAGCAGCGGGTAACGGTCGAAACCCCTCCAAGTCCAACAAAGCAGAAATTATAAAAGAAATATATTAGTTGACATAGAGAGAGGATTATAGAAAGAAAGCCATAAAATGTAGTATATGTTCTCAAAATGCCCAACTATAGTGACTAAAAGCAAGGATACAAGGGCTAAGGGCTAAGTATAGAATCATTCATTCTAGCAAAAGAAGCAAGAAAAGTGAGAGGAATGATGTAGGGACATGGTCTTCAGCAACTCCAAAGTCAAATGGCATGGTCTTCAGCACTCAAAATACAACAAATATCAAAATCCAATATTGAATGCAAAGTGTATAATTGCAACTACAAAAATACAATACCAACTACCAATAAAAACTGCTAACATCATAAGTAGTTTTAATTAAATTAGATAAGCCAACAGATATAGCGGTTCCAAAGTTTCAGAAATCTAGTAAGTGATAAGCTTAATCAGTGAGAAAACAGAAGAGCAGAACAGTGGTCGTAGGTAATGTAGCAGATTCTAATTGATACTCCTTAGGAGCAAAGGGCTCAGATTATGTGCATTCTCAATAAGTCAAGTAAATTAGAGCATTCTGTAAAGTTGCCACAAGTAACAAAAGCTACTCAATATCAGCAAAATAAAAGAATGCCATAAGCATATTATATAGAAGCAGATCCATCCAGTAATAATCTTCAAGCCATAGAGCCAATAAAAGGAAGCCAATTATGCCCATTGTTAGAGTTGCAAATTCAACATTGCTCTTACAAAAAACCCATTGACAAGCATTAGTGAGAATAAGGTTGGACTTAGAAGCAAGCAGATGGGAAATGTAATGGCCATAATAAAGTACAAGACATAATTAAGCTTCAAAGACAAATAAATAGGCCTTAGGACGTGTAACAGCTAGTAATAACATCATGTATAATCTCCTTAAAATTTTTATCTTTTGTTTTTCTCTTTAATGAAAAATCTGATATAATGAGTAATAGTTTCTCCCTAGTCAGGAACACTCTTAAAAATTTTCGAATGTCTCTTTAGCCAAATAAAGTAAGAAGTAAAATGCACAACTAAGAAAAGAGCATCTTAGAAATTTTATAACTAAGAATCTCAGCTTAAATTAAAATATAGATAATTGTGCATCCATGATGAAAGAAGGATGCATAAAGAATTCAAACATTAAGAATGGAGAAAGATAGTTGGCACTAAAAAAAATGTTAGTATGTGATTCATTATTGTTATTAGAATTAATAAGGGGAAAACTTCGAATTCATAAGCTAACATTTATTTATAAATTGTCATCCTAATTCTATTGAATTTTAGAATTCATTTATAAAATTATCTTAATTTATAGTAGAATTTTAACATTTTTCCTAAATTAAATTTAATGTAAAATTTTCTTTACCAATTTAATTGAATAAATTATTATCTTGATTAGAGATGTAAATTAAGTTGTATTTTTAGATAATATTTCATCAAACACAATTTTATGGTAACAAAATATTCTTAATCTAACATTTCTTAGAAAAATAATTGTCAATCATTAAATTTTCATTTCAGAAATACAAATAGCGACAATGCTTGAACCTGACCCCAAAAACTCGTGCAATTCAACTATAGCTGCCACTTGGCTCTATCTCTCCCCCCTCGTATGCAAGATTCTCCTATTTTCACTTGCACATTGCCAACAACTCATTTGTCTTTAACTGATATAGATGTTTTGCTTGTGATTAACTCTAATTCATCCTTCGCTCGCATGCTTGTTCGAGCCTAATGCCTGCAGCTCCCTTACAAGATCGTTAATCTCCACCCATGCTTGCTTAATCGAACAACTCACATGTTCAATCCAAACATAAGCTCGGCGCCTGATCAACACTTTAACGCGGGGCTTGGGGGCCCCAACCGATTCAGCAGTAGTGGGATCGGTCCAGCAGAAGGCTGGACTGCCCCCTCTCTCTTTCTTTTCATTAGGCGGTAATATTCGCCCATTTTTTTTTCACCAATCCATTTTCTATTTATATGTTGTTTTTGTGTTTTAGGGTTAGTTTTTGGTGAGATTTGTTTCAAAATTCTTTTAGGACGACCACCGACGTCTCTATTTCTCTTTCTTGGGCTAATTCCAGGACGAATGATGCTCTGGCTGTATCTCGATTCGAAATGGTAATTATCCTCGACTACCCCTCCCTCGTAACCTCCCTCTTGTGAGTGCCTTCGCCATACTTTGTTGCGGACCGCCAGAAATTGAAGCCCAATAGTTTCCTTGCAGTCCCATCTACTCGGATCCAGCCATCCCATGTTCTACTCTGACGTTATTCCCCTACTTGCCTCCTCTAGTTTTTGCTTGCCACAAGCCCTCCTCCCTGCTTCCATCTGTAGCCCCTTGTTCACCCCACGTATCACCGCAAACACATCCATCAACCCACTATACAACAACCTCCTGTTGCCCCGTAATCCTCACGCCCCTCTGCTGCTTCCAACCGCCCATCTCTTGACGTTGCCTGCCTCCTGCACTCTACTTCTCCAGCCACCTACTGTGGCCACTTACCCATTCCCCTTCCATCCACAGCCTCTCCCATAACAGTCTCCAACCATATTAGAATTGCTGCCCACTTCTGAAACCTACCAGACAACCGCCACACTCATTTCACCTTCTGCCCAATGGCTGGCAGAACCCACTTCCAACCTTCCTACCCTCCCATCCACCTCCCATCCGATTCTACCTGTTGTCCAGCTTCCAACCTCCAGTCACCACCCTCGTCTATGCCTTAGGTTGTCCTTTATGTTGTGTTGTTAATTTTCTTTTGTCAAGAGTTTTCCTTTGTAGCCCTTTTGAATTTCAGCAATAACATTGACATATCTATTGTGGTTTGGGTTAACTCGATATCATTTAATATCGGAGCTAACCTAAAACGAGTCCTATTCTAGGGTTTCCTAGCATCCGCCACAACCCAAAAATTTTCTTTCTAACCAAAAAAATCATTTCCACTGCCACAACTCTAAGCCTAATTCCCCCTTGTTGATTTTTAAAATAAGCAACCTGAGACCAATTATTTTTATCCTCGTTCACCGCCCAACCCTAAACCCTAGCTATGCCACTGAGGAGATACATGCCTGAGGCTACCCGAGAGGAAATATAACGAGAGATCCACCCACTTCAGTGGAAGGCTTGCGGACATTGAGATGAACTCCAATGGGAGGTTTCCCTCGACCATCATCGGGAGTGTTGAAGGGGAGAACGGAAGAATCTTATGATGAAGCAGGAGACACAACGCCAGTTCTCACCAGCTCACTATAAACAAAGGGTACAAACTTTATCTTCAGAAGAGGAAAGACCAGAGTACCAAGCGACCCCCACATCCTACATGCAGATTTCAATCTCAGGATCTTACAGCTCGAATACAACCAGGAGTGCACCCAAAATAACCTCATTAGAGGAAGAGCTGATTCAAAGTGGAGGACAAGGAAAATCAATCCTCATCCCTATATTTGACACAACCAGGAAGTGTTCCAAGTGTCACAGATTTGGGCATGTTGGCTCAAAATGCACAACCAGGGGAGTTATCTATTTGACTGAGTAGGGTGTTCTTAAAAAAATTGGTAATGACAGTTAATCCGAGAGAAGATGTAGACTTTAATAAAGATTATTAACTTGCAACCAACGATGTGGAGGCATTATCAATTCTAGTTGACCCCATAATAGAGAGATTCCAGTTGAGGTAACAGTAGTTGTTTGAGAAGTTGGTGACCTTGAAGTAATGTGCGTTATGTAGATTATGAGATTGTGGCCCCTCGAGCTACCATTAGACAGGCGTTGAGAGGACCCCTTGCAAGATTGACTTTGAAAGTCCAAAAGGGTCACGAGCTTGAGGAGTAGATACTAGAAACATGTCAATTTCAGATAAAAGGATTTCAAGCATTTCAGATATATAGCATACCTTTTGAGTTGCCTCTACGGAAGGAGGTCCAACTTGTCAGAGATGTGAAAATTTTTAGTTACTTTTGGAAGATAATCATTAGTCATCTTGAGCAAAAATTGGTTCAATGGTATACTTTGCGACAGAGGATCGGATTGGATGGAGGAACCACAGTGATGGAAATCACCTCAGGATCTTTGGAAAAAAGAACATTCTATTGTAGGATTCAGGTCCATCTTTAGAAGAAGAAAATTCTCTCATGAGTGGTTACACGTTGGATTGGCTCGACCTTTTAGAGATGTCGTTCCAGAGTTGACCCTCTTGACAGTCTTATTTATCAGACACCTTCAACCAAGTACGAGGAGTGGGAGAAGCATATTATATATGTATTTGTTCGGAATTTGGCTCGAGAAAACCTACTTCATTGTGTACCTTCGGCTTAGTTTGTGCTAAAAGAGGACAAATACATATTCTATCAAGATATCCTTTGGAATGATGCTGCATACGGAATTGACTTACCAAAGCTTATAACATGACCGACCTGACTACTATGCGTAGGAAAAAAGCTTTCGATGAATGAAGTTGAAGTTCCCCCAAGACTGGCACGGTTCTTGGGGGTTGAACCGGCCCCAATCGCTTTAGCAGGAGAAGGGTCCAGAGGCTGGACCGATCCCCGCTTCCTCTTTTCATTGGGCGGGAATTATTCCCCCCTTCTATTTTTTGTTTCCTTCATATTCATCATATATTTATATATTGTTTCTCTGTTTTAAGGTTAGATTTTTGTGATATTTATTTCGGTGTTCTGTTGGGATGTCCGCACGTGTCTCCTTTTTTTTTCCTTTCTAGGATTGTATTTGAGGACGAGTGGTGCTCCGGCTGTATCTCGATCCGAGATGGTGATTATCCTCGACTAACCCCTCCTCGCAACCTCCTGACCTTGCTGAGGACTGTCGGATACTGCAGCCCAGTAGCTTCTCTACGGCCCCATCGACCTTGATACAACCTCCCCATTTTTGCCCTACCGTAATTCTTCTACCCGCCTCCTCCTATTTTTGCTTACCACAGACCCTCCTCCCCGCCTCCATCTGTAACCCCTTATCACCCCAAGTATCGCCGGAAACATATCCATCAACCTACCATACAACAACCTCTTGTTGTTGCCAAATCCTCACGCCCACCTTCTGCTTCCAGCCACCCCTCTCCTACCCCTTTAGTTGTGTCTGCTTGCCTCCTGCACTTTACTGCTACAACCACGTATTGTGGCAGCTTCTCCCGTCCCCCATCCATCCACTGCTTCTCCCGTAACTGTCTTCAGCCCTCCTAGATTTTCTGCTCACTTCTCAAGCCTGCCAAAGAGCCACCACACTCATTTCACCTGCTGCTCAATGACTGCCATAACCCACTTCCAACCTTCCTGCCCTCACAACCACCTCCTACCTGACTCCTACCTGATGTCTAGCCGCCATCCACTACCCTTGTCCTTGCCTTAGGGTATTTTTTATGTTATGTTGTTAAATTTCTATTGTCAAGTGTCTTCGTTTATAACCTTTTTGAATTTCAGCAATAATATTGACTTTTTTATTGTGATTTGGGTTAACTCTGGTATCACTCAACCTAAGCCCACACCTACACTCTATGCTCCTTCACCCTCTCATCTCCCTCTCACCCTCCCTCTCCCTCTCCCTCACTCATTCTTTCAATTTCGTACAACGCTTCATCCCCTTCACCTGTGTTTTCCCTCTGATAGAGAGAAAGAGCTAGTGTCGATTTTCTGATCCGACGTTAGCTGGTTGAAACTCTCTCTTTATTATTATTTTTTAGGCTCAACATAATTGATAGGTAAGTCCTACACTTAACTATGATTGTAATCCTAGACCTATGATTGCATATAAATAGTAGGTAGGAGTAGGAATCACAATTCACAAATGTTTTTTCAAAAAGCAAAATGTTATACTAGAAAAATGATATGACGTTTTGAACATAAATTATTAAGAATTTCAAAGGAAAAAAGATAAGTACACAAGACAACACAGATAGCATGATGCTTAGAAAATAAAATTATCAGGATTTTGAAAATTACAAAAAGGCTCATTTAGGTAATATTTTATTGAAGGCTGGTGAAAAGAGATGAGTGATGATAGATTTTGTTTGGATTTTATATCATCCGGTAAATATAATTAGAAATCTTTCATCTAACGAAGAGTCCACGTTTTGAGTGATCATATCTGAATTATATTGTTGCTAAATATCTTGATTATCATAGTGTTCACAAATTTAAGGTAGGTAAGATGTTTCAATAATAGATGGATTATATGTAGGGCTGTCAAAAATGCTCGTTGTTCGCGAACAGTTTGTGTTTGGTTCACAAGGGAGTTCGTGTTCTATTCGTTCGATAAACAAACGAGACGAACACGAACAATTATTTTCGTTCCGTTCCACTATAAGGGTCATGTCCTATATTCCGCTTCACGAAAAAAACAAGGGGTCACTATGAAGATTTCATTCTTCTCTTTTTCAGAAAAAAGCCTTCTTAAGAAAGCTCTTTTCATCAAGGAGTGACGAACTCGGACATTCACGTAGACTCAGACTAGTAGATAATTCAGAACTACTACAGTCCCACATCTGTGTCAAAGAGAAGAGGCGAAGAAGAAACTACTCGACTGAATAAAGAAGGGGGCGGGGCTGCTTCAGACAGATAAGGATTCTCTTGAGCATAACTAACAAGGATTTCATTCATGTGGAGAAAATTGGATTCACAACTGTGTCACTGGGTCAGTGGGGAACCCGTAGGAAGGCGGGACGACCCGCCGAATTCACATAAGAAATCGCCGGATTGACTGCTCGGGGAGTGCTTTCAAGGGGTGGCCGGAGTCCTCATCAGTTATGAGTTGATCCTCTGTAGCATCCATTCCTGACTGTGAGCTCTGTTCACCTCTTCTTCTCTTCATTTGTAGCTGAAGTAGTTGTTGTTCGCTTTTTGAGATTAGGTCTAGCTCGAGGTCCGCGCCTCTGACTCAGACACAAAGGAGAAACAAAAATCGAAAGGTAGCCATGGGTAAGAGAGTGAAGATCAATGAGCTCTAGTAGGAATCACCATTCATAAATGTTTTTTTAAAAAACCAAATGTTATAACTAGAAAAATGATATGACGTTTTGAACATAAATTACTAAGAATTTCAAAGGAAAAAAAATAAGTACACAAGACAACACAAATAACATGATGCTTAGAAAATAAAATTATCATGATTTTGAAAATTACAAAAGGCTCATTTAGGTTATATTTTATTGAAGGTTGGTAAAAACAGATGAGTGATGATAGATTTTGTTTGGATTTTACATAATTTGGTAAATATAATTAGAAATCTTTCATCTAACGAAGAGTCCACGTTTTGAGTAATCATATCTGAATCATATTGTTGCAAAATATCTTGATTATCATAGTGTTCACAAATTTAAGGTAGGTAAGATGTTTCAATAATAGATGGATTAGATTTAGGGTTCTCAAAAATACTCGTTGTTCGCGAACAGTTCGTGTTCGGTTCGCCAGTGCATTCTTGTTCTATTCGTTTGATAAACAAACGAGACGAACACGAACAATTATTTTCGTTCGGTTTGTTAAACGAATCAAACAGAAACAGTGATGTGTTCGTTCGTGTTTAGTTCGTTATTGTTCGAAATATAAAATAATTTAAAATAATTATATATTAATAATTTATGATATTTTAAAAATACTTATATATTATAAAAATTTTATCATATTTTAAATAATTAAATTTCTATAAATTATAATATATAATAAATTAATAATAAAAATATAATATATTTATATAATCTTAGTTATATAATTAATATAATATAATATAGTATAATTATATATATATATATATATATATATATATATATATATATATATATATATATATATATATATATATATATATATATATATATATAAACTGAAAACCCTAATCCCCTTAACCCCGTTAACATTTCGGCCCGCCTCCCTTTTCTCTCTCGAAAGCTTTCGGGTAACCCATTTGCTTCTTCGGCCTCCCTCTCTTCTCGCGAAAAGCTCTCCGTCGTGACTCGCGACCGTAGCTCGCGAAAGCTCTCGGTCGTGACTAGCGGCCTTAGCTGTGGTGGGCTGCAATAGCGTGGCTATCGGGGTTGGTGGAGGCCTGCTTGGATGAGTCGCGACTGTAGCGGTGGTGGACTGCGATCGCTGCTGACTATGATCTTCTGTCATCAGTAATGATTTCAAAGAAACATTCTCTGAAAAAGAGATGATATTTAGGCTTCATTTTTTGAAATACATGCTTAGGATTGCTTACAAGTATCCAAATTTGATTGAGTCAAGATTATTTCTTATTTTTATTTCCCTGAAAAGAGATAGATTTTTCGGTCATTTTTCAGTAATTTGTTATTTTTCTGTTAAAAAAAAAATAACGCTGACTTTTTTTCTTTCAATATGTAACAAGTTTTAAGTTTTTTCTTTCTACATCTATAAATATGTGCTCAAGCAGAGAACAATCCATTATCCGTCACTTTTGTCAAATCTCAAGTTCGTTAGGTAACCAGGCATGAATTTCTTAAAAGGCCGCGTGACCATCGTAACCGACGCCACCAACCGCATCGGCCGCGCCGCCGCCCTCCTTCGGCCTCCCTAGCGCCTCCATCTCCACGATCCACTCTTCGGCGGCTCCTTCCTAGCGAGATAGTCTCGCTTCGAAATCAATAATTTTGGTTCCGCACCTTCATCCCCGCGCCATCGGCATCGCGGTGATCTCTCCAATCCTGAAGGTGTCAGATCAGTTTTCAATAGCACCGAAAAATTCTTCAAATGCCGCCCGCATATTGTCTTCCACTCCGCCTGCGCCCTCTATCACTACTACTACTTCTTCTCCTCCACCCTTCCATTTAAATTCGACTCAATCATGTCAGCAAATGCGCGCAACGCCTTCTTGGTGCTTCGAGAAGCCGCCAATCGAGTGACAAATGATGGCAGTGGAAGAATCTTGGCGCGCTCGTCGTCGCTGGTGGAGATGAATCGGCCAGGGTATGCTATTTACACGGCTTCAAATGCGGCAGTAGAAGTCATGGTTAAGACACTGACAAATGAGTTTCAGGAAAAAAAAATCAGAATCACGGCTAACTGTATTGCACCGTGGCAAATGGAGGAGGATGCGAAGACCCCGTTGCCGGGGCCTATGATGGATATTGACTCGATGTTAGATTATCTTTGTTCTGATCAGGGGGAACTGGTTAATGGAGAAGTGATTAGAGTCAAAGATATATTAGAGTCAGATTTTGGAAATCAATGGTAGTTTGGTTTTACTTATTGTTGTAACGTTATTGTTGTACCATTGATTTTCAAAATCTGACTCTAATATATCTGAATCTAATCACTTCTCCATTAACCAGTTCCCCCTGATCAGAACAAAGATAATCTAGCATCGACTCAATATTCATCATAGGCCCCGGCAACGGGGTCTTCGCATTCTCCTCCATTTGCCACGGTAAAATACAGTTAGCTGTGATTCTGATTTTTTTTCCTGAAACTCATTTGCCAGTGTCTTAACCATGACTTCTACTGCCGCATTTGAAGCCGTGTAAATAGCATACCCTAGCCTATTCTTCTCCACCAGCGACGACGAGAGCGCCAAGATTCTTCCACCGCCATCCTTTGTCACTCGATTGGCGGCTTCTCGAAGCACCAAGAAGGCGTTGCGTGCATTTGCTGACATGGTTGAGTCGAATTTAAATGGAAGGGTAGAGGAGGAGTCGTAGTAGTGATAGAGGACGCAGGCAGAGTGGAAGACAATGTGCAGGCGGCATTTGAAGAATTTTTCGGTGCTATTGAAAACTGATCTGACACCTTCAGGATTGGAGAGATCAACGTAGATGCCGATGGCGCGGGGGATGAAGGGTGCGGAACCAAAATTATTGATTTCTGAAGCGAGGCTATCTGCTAGGAAGGAGCCGCCGGAAGAGTGGACCAGGGAGATGGAGGCGCCTAGGGAGGCCAGGTGGAGGGCTGTGGCGCGGCCGATGCGGTTGGTGGCGTCGGTCACGATGGCCACGCGGCCTTTCAAGAAATTCATGCCTGGTTACCTAACGAACTTGAGATTTGGCAAAGGTGACGGGTAATGGATTGTTCTCTGCTTGAGCACATATTTATAGATGTAGAAAGAAAAAACTTAAAGCTTGTTACAGATTGAAAGAAAATAAGCCAGCGTTATTTTTTATTTTTTATTTTTAACAGAAAAATAACAAATTACTGAAAAGTGGCTGAAACATCTATCTCTTTTCAGGGAAATAAAAACAAGAAATAATCTTGACTCAATCAAATTTGGACACTTGTAAGCAATCCTAAGCATGTATTTCAAAAAATGTAGCCGAAACATCATCTCTTTTCAGGGAACGTTTCTTTGAAATCATTACTGAAGGAGGCAGAAGATCATAGTCAGCAGCGATCGCAGTACACCACCGCTACGGTCGTGACTCATCCAAGCAGGCCTCCACCCCGATAGCGACTCTATCGCAGTCCACCACAGCTACGGTTGCGACTCTGCCTCCACCACGACGCCAGCTTCACCGACAATAGCGCTGTCATCCTAAGCAGGCCTCCACCCCTATCGCAGTCCACCACAGCTACGGTTTTTGCCATACACATCTGCTTCTACTGTTAATGGTGTGGCCTTTCACTTGAACATTAAATTGCAGAGATTTGTGCTAACTTTATTAGTTTGATTATTTTGATATGCTAGCAACTCTATTACATAAACAGATTTTCTACATAAAGAGTGTAGCTTACGTTTCACTGCTTCAAAGCATGCTTTAGATCTCACACTTATCTCGCTCTTTGCTTTTTAAGAGCATGCTTCACTGCACTTTTAACGACAATATTCCAAGAACATTTTATTGTGTCATGAAATTATGTTGCAATCATATTTTTTAAATATTACACAATATTCTATTGTGCTCGGTAATTCCATGGAATGTTCGTCATAAATCTTGAACCTTATATATTTCCGTGAAAAGCACATGGAATAGTGAAGACTTATGTTTTATGCATACTTCAACATTTAAATGAGGGGATTTTGCATAACATTCACTTTTGTTTATTCGGGTAATTCACTTGATCTAAAAATTTAATTTTTCTCTAATAATCTAAAAATCCAATCACTCTTTTATCATTGCTTAGCCAACCTAATCTTGTTTTAGGCTTAAATAATAAAAATATTTGTTAAGTGAAGAATGTTTTCTCAATGAACAAGATCTCTATATGCATTGTCAATAAAGATCTTATTGTTGACTTTCTCAATTATTATGTGAAGATTACAGGGGATGAGCTAGCTTATATGTAATGCTACCTGTTTAGAAGTTATAGGTTTTGTGAATACTATTATTATCTAATGCACAAGTCAAATGTGTTTAAGTGCTCTTTGGAAATTTATTATTGCTGTTAATTTTTTTTCCTTCTCATTTCAGTGAACTTTGGAGTTTAGACCCGAAGATTGCTTGTATGTATTTACTTACTATTTTCAGTATGTAGTTCTGTGAGATAAATAGCCTGCTTATAAAATTGAAAAAAGTGCATAATCATGGAAATGTTTAATTTTGAAGGCTGTTTTTGCATTTAAAATAACAAGAGGAAAATCCAGAATTTAAAGCCAGAATTGACAGCTTTAATGACCATCATTTTTTTTTATTCTTTTGTGCTGATGAAACTCAAGGACTTATTTTCTCTATGAATTTTTTTATTATCAGGACCTGTTTAATCTGCCTAAGCACCTTAGCATGCACTGCATACCTCTAAATTGCTTCCAGCCAGTTCATGTTTGAACTTTTTTCATCTCATCAAACTTCTTCAAATGTTCAATAACCTTTTGATAGCTCTCAGATTAAATTAGTGTACAATTGAACAATTTTCTTTTCAGTGGTTATTGGATGCATTGGTTGCATGATACGGAATATTTTCTTTGTTCCCTTCATACCATGCATTGACAGTATGCCTGAAGTATCCACAATTTTGTGAACCTCCTTAATTGTCCTGCCAATAAAGTTACGAGGAAAAAAGTGTTTATTACAATAAAAGTGCATTATCAACCTTTGCTCATCCATTTCTATATCTACGATGCATATGTGAACTCAATTGCATGGTTTCGCCACTGATTTGGCTTTCGGGTTTGTGCTGCTGATTTGTTATTATGAACACCACCATATATTCCTTAAGCTTTTCTCTCATAACAAGGATGAGAAAAAGTGACAGTAATAGGAAAGGTGGCATTTCTCATCTAGTTAACTAACTCAGCGTACTTATTTAGGTCTGCTTTTCATTTGATTGTTGAACGTGCTGAGCATGTTTAGTTTCTATAATCCAATCAACTTGACAATATAAAAAGGAGCTACTACCGAGGTTTTGATATTCACATATTCGGGAAGAAATCCCTTGGTATGCTAGTGATGAAAAGACTGGGTAACAGGCAATATCTGTTTAAACTCGAAGCATGCTTAATTTTTTAGCCAATTCATAATTAACAAGCTATTGGGACTTGCATCACAAATCAATGGGATAACTTAAAATTTTTTAAGAGTTAACTTTTTTTGCTAGAAAGTGGCTTGCTTGAACTATATCTACGTCTTGTCACCATAGGTTGTCCTGCAGTTCAATAGAATTTTTATTTATTGTTTGCTGCATGCATGTCTCTATTGTAACAGGGCTAACTGGAAAATTATTTTTTTCGTAGCCTTGAAATTTTATTAAAGATGGAAACATGGCATGATCAATGTTTTTGTTTCCCTTGTATTTTCTGTTTTGCTTGCATTATTTTTCTGATAGAAGTATTCTTTGTAAACCAATTTAATAAATCAGAACTATGTTGTGGGACATTTAAAAGCAGATAATAGTGGGTTGTCTGGATCTGTAAAACATTTCAGTACTGGTAGAACATAACTCATTTTCTAACACGGACCAAAAATTGCTGGAACGTTCTATCGTGAACCATTTTCATTTGGGACCCAATCTTGTTACTCCAGAAGCCACATAAGAGGCGAAAGCCAACATTGAGAAAGATTAATACATTTTAAAAGGAGCATAAATATCATTAAAGAAAATTTTCTAGCTTGAAGCTTTCTTGAAAATGAAATCAAGGTCATTGGCAGTACATTGCTAAATTATATGTAGCCTTAAACGTTTAGAAACTCGTGTTATTGTAATCTCCAGCATACCCACCCCTTCTCATTATTCTTAGGTTTAAATATGAAGAATATTTACTATTTGTTCTTTGTCAATTTTTCAAAATTTTAAATTTTAAATTTTTATAAATATTTATTAAATTGTTAAATTCGTAAAAATGTGTAGAATGTGCAGTTTTTTTACTTCTAGTACTTCATTCATTTTGTATTAGTGGGAGCCTCGGGCCATGTATATGCTCCATCAATTTATATGGAGGTGCTCAATACTAGCTAAGCAGTCCCACAATGATTATAGGTTGCATCTTTGGGTTCTCGCTTGTACTTATTTTTAACTCTAAATGCCAATTAAGCTATGATTGCTTGTAGAAACTCTCTGATGATGCCTTACACGTGAAATAAATTCAAAAAAGGCCTCCTGTTGTGATCATCAAAATCTATCCTGTGATCCATAGAGAATACTGCTTCCTTTTGGCAAGTTACATTTGTATGGAATGTTTAGAATGAATAAAGGATTAATAAATCTTGACACCTAAGAATTGGGATATGGATAAAGATGATATGATCTAATTAGCATTTGTTTTTACAGTTTTTCCTCTTTTTATTCCTTTATTTTTTCTTGTATTACCTACCACTTGGTTCTTATTGAAGATGAATCTTATCCTATGAACTCCACTACACTGTCAACCATTATCTTACAGCTTCTTATTGATGCTGCAATTGCTCATTGTCAGATCGCCAAGGCTGTTGTGTACTTCAAAAATGTCTCATAAATTCTGATGATGGGCAAAAGAAGAGGCTTATTGATGAGATCTCATCCTACTCGCTGATACTTTCTAAATATTAATATGGGTATGAGATTGCATTCTATTAGTGCTGTTTATCACATTTCTAATTTTAATTTGCTTGAATCCCTAACACAATGTAACAATGATTATGTACAGAATTTTATAATATTTTGTGATTATGTCATTGGAATCATAGGTTACTTGAGATGTTCAATTGTCTGTATCGTCCTTTTTTTTTGTTCTTGCAGTGCAAATAATTTGTTCACTAGTTTCAATTTCTTCTGAAAATAATGTAAACTATCTTGTTTTACTTAATCAAGCAGATGAAGGGCTTTTCATTTCTTCTTGTGGGCAATTACATATAGACCCCCCGAAACTTGCTATTTACAAATCAATCACCCTCTTTCATCTATTTTTCAAATTTTAACTCAAATATCAAAATTCATGGTAAAACCAAGACCCATATTTTACGGTTTTTGTCAAATTGTAATGAGTTTGATCATGGCACATGTAAATACACATTAGTTCGGTTGTTAAAAAAAAAAACATTTGGGTGGATAATTTATAAATATCAATGTTTCAGGTGGTCTGTATGTAATTATCTCTTCTTTTTAATCTACAGCAACTGAATAAAGGATGGGTTCAAGATTTGACCAACTATTTTGAGACATATATATGCGAAGGTTTTACATTTTACCTCCTGTCATTCTTCTGCTTATGTGCTCTTGTTCTTTTGGAACTCTAGTGGTTTTGCTTTTTAGATTATTGGTTAGGTTTAATTCAATGTTTTATTTTTGGGGCATTTCCATGCAAAATTTTTACATAAGGACTCCAGACGTTAAATTGCATCTAGAGTTCAATAGTGGGGCCCCTCGTGGCAAGTATGCCCTACAAATTATAATACTGATTATGCCCAGTGAATTAAAGCGGGTTCTACTTGCTATGTGGCGCCTCACCATTGTACTCCGACGCATTTTCAGATGTAAATATCACTCCATTTCCATACATACCATTCAAGTAATATGTATTTACATATTTAACTCCTAAACTTTGTTTTTTATTTTTATACCTTATACCTCCCAAATCTTTCTTATCACATAAAAAAATATCACCATTCTAACTTTTTAAAATTTGAAAAACATCTTTTCGTAATATATAACGTGGTATGTATGTAAATCTTCCTTTCTTTTTGCAAGTTTCACTTTTTTGGTATATTTTAAAATGACATCTTGATATTCTAAGATTACATGCTTAGGTGCATAGATCTACTTATAATATTTACAAATGCAATTAAATATAGGGGTTTTTACATGCATAACATAAATTTTTTTATCTACTTAGCTATTTAATAATCTTTATAAATATGTCAGCTGCGACTACAGCGCTGTCAGCTGAGACTGCAGTGCTGTCTTCTTTGATGGCATCAGGTGGCACTGGCAGACCAGAAAGTTAAGCAGCCTCCAAGGATGGAATGTTGAATTACAAAAATAGCCATATATTAATACCTAATATATGATTCACTGATAGTTTTAACAAACTTTCTTTTTATAGATTACATATAGAAAAGTTTATTATTATAAGTTTTGGCAATAAATGATTACACTTTGTATAAAAATGTATTCACATGTAAACCTGTGTGATTTATTTATTTGTAAATACCAATGTTTGTGATTGTGTCTGATCGTGTTCTCCCAGTTTCCAATTGTTTTTAATTGATTTTATGCCATTTCTGCATTCTTTTTGGGATTATTGAGTTTCTTGGAAAGAAGTTTGGGTTTTGTTTGGGGATTATCAGGTTTCAGGAGGATTTCTTATATGGTCTATGTTAATTTTTGCAGATGAAAAACAGAAATTGTATTCAAATCTTTTCTGAGTATTTGAGATTGTTTTCTAGTGGACATTGATGCTTCTAAGATTTAATGACGGGTTAGATGTGATGATTGTGTCTGATTGGTATCTTTAATCTTATATGAGATTTGATCCAGCTAAGTTGTGAATCTAGAGAGTTGGAATTGCTCGAGTATGTCTGTGAGTTTATTGCTCTGTTCTTCTTTCCTTGATTTAGATTATTTTGTGAGGAATTTTGTGTATCTTTCAGTTTCAGTTGTATTATGTGATAAGAAAGATTGCTCTGTTCTTCTTTCAGTTTCAATTTTGTGGATCTTTCAGTTTATTGCCCTGCAGCTGATACCTTCCCTGCACTTTTGAGAGTGCAACATTTGAAACATGGATCTCAGCCCCAAAGCATATTCAAATAATCTTTAATAAAAGTCATGAAATTCGGATTTAACAAATCAGCCTATCTTCTTTCATTCATTTTTCAAATTTCCACTCAAAAATATAAAAATTCATGATAAAATGCCGCACATATTTTATTTTTTTATTAAATATATCTGCTCGATTGTTCAAATAAATCACCCGAGTTGTTAGTTTGTAAACTTTAATGTTTCGGATGGTCTGTAGATATTTATCTCTTTTGTTAAATCCAACTTGCAGTCGTATTTAATGAACCTGGATTTACGTCAAAAAATATATAGAACAGAGAGAAAAATTAGATTTAGCGTTTATATTTGACTGGATTTACATTAAATTTTGAGATAAATCTTATTAAAATGATGCTATCAAAAATGCAATACAAACCAACAGGTTTCCCTCATTTTTTTAATTTGTTTAATTTCTTAAAAAATTATTTGATATGCATAGAAATATAGTAATGAATGACAATATTACACGTTGGTCCACAAAATAATATAAAATTTTCTGATTTAATAATAGTTTTTCTTATAATTTAGAGCAGTAAAGCATTTTTTCTTGATAATAGGAGTGGTAAGTGTGAGCTTTTAACGAGTTCAAAGTTTCTCATTCTGAAACTTCAGCTGGAGCTATGTTCCAGCCTTATTAATTTCTGATCTCTATGCTGACAAGCCATTGTAGGAGAATGACTCATTGCTTGATTAAATGCTCTCCGCGTTCACTCCCCACAGTTTCTATTTATTCTGCATCATGATTTCTGATAGGGAAAAGCTACGTGCTGTTACTAAAAGAACTTGGTTCTGAATTTATTCAGTCTGCTTCATGATTCTAACTACAAGGACCAGATCCTCCTTCATCAAAAAGAAGAACTGAGCATCCCTTCTGATCTCTGTTGCTGGTCCCCTCCACCATTAGTGAATTCATGGAGAAAAACAAATAGAGTGGTTGCCCATCTCTTCTTCTTATTAATGACACGCATGGAGGAATAGTTAATGGGATAGGACCACTGTTCTTTGTTTCCACCAGGAAGAATGATTTACACACTTGCCCCCACTCAATTCTTGTGTATTTACATTTCTGAGATCTACCTTTTGTTTTTCAAACTTTATACTACCTAAATCATTATATCATATCAAAATATATCATCATTTTAACTTTACCCAAGTAAATAGCTCTGTTGGAATCTTCAATAGAACTGTGTTCAATTGAAAAATCTAACTCCATTCCAACATATTTCTAACTGAACTTGCTTATTTTAATTTTAAGAATTCCTACGTATTTAAACATCTATCATTTAAACTTCTAAACTTTACCTTTACCATTAATACCTACCAAGTTTTCTATATCACAACAAAACTACCATCATTTTAAATTTCCAAAAGTGAAAGACACCATTTTCATGCAAAAATAATGTGGCATGTATCTAAAAATTGAAGTATAAGACATGTAAATACATAAGAATTGAATGGTATGCATGTAATCTTAACTTGCTTAGCATCTAAAGCAAACTCACATGAAAATCAACGCCGCTGCTTTCCCCCAACAAATTTAATGTCAGGTTGAATGCATGACAATGATGGAAGATTTCGTTTCCTCTTCAATAGATAGTAGAAATAATCTCCACCATCAAACTTCTTTGGCTGCAGCCTTAATTTATGTTAAATAGGATGTATCAAACTCATTAAATTTGATTGTCGTGCCACTGAAATGAACTCAAGAGGGACTAATATCATTACAACCGGACTTGAGCTTCTGCATTCCATTTTCACTTTTATGTGGGAAGAATGGATCACCCTGTTGAATTATCAAAGATAAGCACCCTTTCAAGCCTTGCAGCCCATGAATTCTATTTCTTTTTGCAGCACGTGAAATCTGACTAAGTTGGGGGCTCTCAAACTTATTTTCTATTGCAACAGGGAATGGAAGGCCTCTTGACTTCACATTAATTGGATTAATCTGCAGTGTCGTCTCCCTTAAAAAATTTTCTATCTCATCATTATTTAATTCTTTGTGTTTAGAAAACAGCCTCTCTAATTCATCAATCTCTTTATCATCATCAGCCTCTACAGAAAATGTGCATAACAGAAAGCGCAAACAGTAAAGTAGCATGCTTAAATGGATTAAATTATATCCAGAAGCATATCACAAGCGTCTGCATTTCCGGCAAATCTGCTTTCTGGTTCAATGGATGGTACATTCTTCATTTGGCCGATTTCTTTGGAACAGGAAGCAAAAGATATAATAATAATAATAATATATAAAATTAAACAATTGCTATGTTGTCTTAGGAACTCTAACATAGCAACTAGAAACCAAGTAATAATAATATATAAAATTAAACAACTGCTATGTTGCCTTAGTAGTTAAACAACTTTGTTCACCTGCAGAGGTTATTTTAGGAGCAATTGGAAACCAAGTGAGTTGCAAGAAGGCTCAATGGAAACTAAGAACATTGATGTGAACCCAAATTACTCATTTGTAAGGGACCAACTGCTTGATTGCATTAGAATTTCCATAAACTATTCATTAAGATAATCTCTAAAAGATTAACCTGGCTAAGAAAGTTGGCTTCTGGTGCCTTGTTTCTGTCAATGGTGCAACAGAAAAAATTCATGCAGCCACAAAAGAGGGATTCCTGATTTCTCATCGAGCACCAAGTCATTTTGTGCGCTGCATTGTTATAAGAATTTGACAAGTCAAGCACTTTAGTCGAATTAACTTTCTAGGAATCCATCACAAATTACTATTTTTTTGAATGGTTTTCAGTTCAATTTGTTTGTTTGAGAAAGTTATTTATTGTCATGTATGAAAAAGTTTGATCAAATTGCTTGATTCACAAACCGTGAAAATTTGCTAAGAATTGATATTTAACAGATATAGACAAATCTTGCAAGTCAATACTTCTGAGAGTTGAAGGTGCATAACTGGAACAAAAGAGCTTAATTTGGCAGCACAGATATAGACAAAGTTATCAATACTTACAGTCCAAGCGGATCTTAACATAATGTTCTGGTATTCTAATACTAATAAAGAATGAGAAGCAGATTAACACTAAATGGAGGACTAATGCCGAAAGAAGTTTGCTATTTACAAATCAAGCATGCCCGTTCATCCATTTTTCATAAATTTAAAAATATATAACCTGAAGTTTGACATTTACATCAGATTTGTGTGGTATGTATGTAAATGCCCCTTTTTATAAATTTTTTCAAAGTAGGAGATATCAGGAAAATTTGATAGCATTGAACTCCACTTACATAAAAGATTCAGTGAACTGCATTGTTTGACAGATTAAATGAACTTCATTGTGTTGTGAAATATAAGATTAGAAGGAATGCAGTGTTCATTAAATTGTAAATGTTAAATTAATACATAAAGCACAAGAAAAGCTATTTGCTGCTTAAGATACAATGGAGCTCGAGGTGGAGCAACTAAGCCAAGAAACTTATAATACAAGATAAGCTATTTGCTAGTCTATAAATTTTTCTCATTAATAAAGGCAAATTACTATATATATATATAAATGTAAATGTAAACCTTCTCCTGAAATGAGGATGCAAAGAAGCATAAGTAATAACAAAACACCATAGAACAGTAACAAAACACCCAAAAAATAATAAAATCCAAAATTATAAAAAATGGAACAAATGTAAAGCTTCGCTTGAGTGAGTTTGTACCATTCCACCCCTTCTTATTTGTAGTTTTGCTCTAAATCCAGTAGCAGTACTTGTATAGTTCGAGACATTAGTGTAGTTTTCATTTTCAGGTACTTGTGAACTTCCTTAACGGATTCTTACAAGCAGTTCAATGAAGACACCATAGTCTGCATCGCCCGCATTTATGAACGTTTTTCTCTTCATGGTGTTGCTCTCGAGAAAGATTTTAATTCGGTTTTTTCTAGGTCTGCCTGTAGGCCTTGTACTGTAAGGCACTCTAATGCATGCGCTATCTATCGGCACATTCCACTCCTCTTTTCCTAAAAGAGTTGATATAGGAACCTCTTAAGCCAATTTATGTCTACAAAATGAAATGAAGAGTTTAATACCACACAATTACCTTAAATCAAAAGAAAAACAACACAGTATGATCAACAACCTAGAAACATAGTAACATTCGTGAACATAAGGGTGCCATAAAGGAAGCTCTTTGGAACCAATGAATGTCGTTGCATGAATGCATGGTAAACCTTTAATTTGCCACAAATTAGAAGTACAGTCTCTAGTATTGCTATCCACTTCATGTTTGTCATGGCTCCCTTCAATCTTAACTGTCTTACCTCTAAATATTCTTTTTTATTTAATATTTCTCTCAAGTAGTCTTCCGCATATGGAACTACTCACCCTTCCAGTTGTTTGCATTTAGCTTTTTCTCCACCCTTCCATAAGCTTCACCAACCTAGAATTAAATGACTCGGCAAGATTGTTTGTATCATAATGATTATTGATCTCAGTAGAGAAAGAACTTCCAACCCACTTCTAAGGTAAAACCTGTAAATATGCATAAACTTATGGGGAGCTATAGCTCAACTCATTCATAATGCAGAAGAGCTAAAACAAAATAAGTTACTAAAATACACAAATGCTCTCCTTTTACAAAAATTTGAGAGATTTTGATCAAATCATGGTGTAGGATTCTTTGCATTAAGGCGGTATGTTAGACTTTAATGCAATAATAGTATTAATATTTATGTTTTACTTAATTATATGTGAAAAGGTGCAAGTAAACGAGTATATGTGAAACAACTAATCGTGAGTGAAAGGGTTATTTGCTGCTGAGAAAGTGTATGTGAAAGAATATATTTTCAAATTTCTTTTTATGACACTACACCCTATCAATGGGTTTTAATGCTTTTAAAATTTGTAAAAGTTTTAATATTTTTCCTCTAGTTTTTCTAACAAAGAAATCAGTAAAAAATTAATAGGCGCTAGAAAAATAATTGTTGGACTTTGATTAAAGACCAAACCACTATCTTCGATATAGAGAACTTTAGAGTTAATGGAGAAGTCATTAGAGTTAACGGTTCGTAATATTGATTTCCAAGAAGTAACAAATGTACCTCCCTCATCTTCTTCATGGCTCCGTATATACAGACCATTCCACCGTAAACTCTAATGACTTTTTCATTAACCCACTCCCCCGCATCAGAACAAAGAAAACCTATGTATGACCTAACCATGTAGTTAAGCGGACCTAACCATGCAGCATTGGCCAGGAATCCTATAGTCTCATATTTTGGTTGAAATTTCCTAATAATAATGTGTCTATTCCACCAAGCTATTGTGTGTTAACCTATTTTTTCTTTTAGGCGATAGTTAGAATTTCTAAATCACAGCAGATTTTAACATTCTATCAAGTCAGATTCAAAGTAAATTAAGGCCAGAAAGTTAACACATCAACAAATTAAATCCAAGCATATAAAAGGCATCCAGGAACAAAATATATAGGATAAAATAACAAGAAATCATATTTTTTTTATATCACAGGTGTACGAAATGAATTAACTATGTTGCAAGAAAACTTGATAATTTTTATTGTGAGCGTAAAAAGAAAAAAAAAATGCAAGAGGTACATGATACTCTAACTTGACCCAATCGATCCCTACAATACATGATGATCTTCTACACTCAATGCAAGCTTTCATAAATCTCTCTCATACAATTGTACTTAATCTCTCCTAAAAACCTCTCCAAATTATCAGCATGAAAACTTGAAAAGAACCTAGGTAGATCTGACATGAACCTTAGGTTAGCTAACTTAGACACTCAACCAAGGGCAACACACTTAACCAAGGTTAGTTTAGTATAGAAGCCTATGTCAGTCTTGGTGCTCTAGTTAACGCTAAGAATTATGACGTACAAAACAACAAACCTACCCCCTGAGACTACAGGGAAGGCCTTAGAATGAATTCACCCATAATTACTGACAAAGGTATTTCAGACTGCTTTGAAGCTACAAATATTCTATGCTCCGACATTCAAGGAGGCTTCCTAGTTATGAGGTTGGTCATAGTCGACAGATACCAACGTTCTCAAGTGATGGAAAGTCGTGGGCATCTTGACCAGAGACGTCATTCCAAAAATCTTGATTAGTCCGCTTATCGATTTCTTTATAGAGTCTAGTGTTTCATTTTTCATCTAGAAATTTATTCCTACCTGACTCTATCCTTAGTTTAACCAAATCCAGTATCCCTGATTTATCAATCCAGTATCCTTGATTTATCTTTTGACTTCACTTGGTCAGTTCAAACTCATCGTCAGTCCCTTTAAAATCTTTTGATTGGCATTTCTCATATTTCATCTTACATTTTTAGGCCTTACCATGACACATTGTCATTGGACTATAAGTCGCACCCCTTGGAACTTAATTCTTCCAATTTGGACCCTCTACTTCTAATCACATCAATTATGAGTCCGATCTCTAGCAATTTGACTCATCACATTAATCGAGAGTATTATTTAGGGCTCATAGCCCTAAGAATGTAATGAAATATGAGGGCATTCCCTTGTAGGGAATGAAACCCTAAAATTAAAATAAATTTTATTTTACAACCGTAAGATAAAAGAAGAATCCTGATTCCATAAGTCCATAAATCCTAAGGACATTCTTCATCCAAAAGATTGAATCCATTTTAGATTAATGTTTTTATCTTGTGAGATGGTATATTATTCTTCGAATGTGATTTTCAATCATTTGGATAGAAGACTTTCGAGATCTATGGTGGCAACTTCAAAAAAAAAAAACAATTCCCATACGCTTTCTTCTAGCGACTCCGCTAGAGACTTGTTCCTCTCCATCTTTTATAACAAGTTTAATCCTTATATGAGACACTTTATGGGTCCATAAAATTGATTAAAATTCTAGGTCCTATTCATGTCTTTAATCTTCAACCTCCGCCTAAACTCTGAGTAAGATTTCAGGATACATCATGTCAACAATATTCCTTGATAGCTTTTCAGTCTAACTCCAATCTCAATATCATTCAAAGAATTTTTGAAAACTCTACAGTCGACTCTCAGTTGATATCTTTCTATACAAATTATAGGCAAGATGTTTCTCAAACTTGTTTTCTCTCTCGAAATGGAAGTAATCTCGCCTATGAGCTTTGGGTTCCTCATCGAATTCAATATTCTGAGTTCACTAAAATATATTATCATAAATATTTTTTGACATCTCTATATGAACCACCTCGTAACGTGAATTAGAAGCCTGAAGGCTACAAATGTAAATTTTACAATCGAAAGAAGAAATTAACAACATTGATTATTTAATTTGGGGATTAGAAACCACTCCAGGAAGCAATTCTGTAAAAATCCTTGTATATGGAATGAATATAAGTAACAAAAAAATTGTGGCATTGAGAATTTTTTGGACCGCTAAAGGATCAGTTAAATAATTAAAACTTTATTTCAGGACGATACAAAATTAAGCCCTGTAAATTTTACTCCAAAGAGAGCAACTTGAAACTCAAAATTTCCTAATTTATCATTGAATCTGGGTAGTTGTCGCATGCTAAATTGCTAAATCGGGATCTTAAACCCTAAAAGGACTCCTCGATCAGGCGTGACCATGCCCAAATAGGCATGACCACGCTGAAATAACGCGGTCCTCACGCAAAAAGTGTGTTTTCATGCCTTTTTCACCTGTTCGACCCTCTTATCTCCTTGCTTCACACATCTCTCCCACTCGACGCCCCTAAAACTCTCGCATTGTGCCCTAGCTAGTGGTATAATACTCGAAGGAAGCGTAAATTGACCTATCGCAGGGGTGGAGGCCTGCTTGGCGTCGGGATGGAGTGGAGGCCTGCTTGGATGAGTCGCGACCGTAGCTGTGGGGGACTGCGATAGCGTCGCTATCGGGGTGGAGGCCTGCTTGGATGAGTTGGATTGCGATCGCTGCTGACTTGACCTTCTGCCTCCTTCAATAATTTTCAAAGAAACGTTCCCTGAAAAAATGATGTTCCGACTACATTGTTAACAACAAGTCTTTCTACATCTATAAACATGTGCTTAAGCAGAGAACAATTCATTACCCGTCACTTTTATCCGCAGCCAAATCTCAAGTTTGTTAGGTAACCAGGCATGAATTTCAGTCAAATCGCAAGGACACTAAACTATTTCCCCTTGAAAGGGCCACCAACCGCATCAGACGCGCCACTGCCCTCAACCTGGCCTCCAGAGGCGCCTCCATCTCTCTAGTCTACTTTACCAGGTACCAGTCCGTCGAAGCAGATCGCCTCGCTTCAGAAATCAATTATTTTGGTTCCTCAGCCTCCATCCCCCGCGCAATCCGCATCCGCGCTGATGTCTCCAAACCTAGTGATGTCCGCTCAGTCTTCAATCGCACCGAAGAAACCTTCAAATGCCGCCCACACATCGTCTTCCACTGCGTCGGCATCCTCGGTCACTACTACGACTCTTTCTCCTCCACCCCTCTGGTTAAATTCGACTCGATCATGTCAGCCAATGCACGCAACGCCTTCTTCATGCTTCAAGAAACCGTCAATCGAGTGGCACAGGATGGCGGCGGAAGAATCTTTGCGCTCTACCTTTCTCTCTCATATTCTTCCGTATATTCCTTTAACACTAATTACTTGCCCGTTAACCCATTCCCCCTTATCAGAACAAAGAAAACCTACCATGGGCCCAAGATCCCTCAATGGCCCAGTCTTCGCATACTCCTCCATCGGCCACGGTGTAATACAGTTAGCCGTGATTCTGATTCACTTTTTCTGAAGCTCATTTGCCAATGTCTTCACCATGGCTTCTACTGCCGCCTTTGAAGCCGTGTAAGCACCATACCCCGACCGATTCTTCTCCACCAGCCACGACGAGAGCGCAAAAATTCTTCCACCGCCATCCTGTGCCACTCGATTGGCGGCTTCTTGAAGCATGAAGAAGGCGTTGCGTGCATTGGCTGACTTGATCGAGTTGAATTTATCCAGAGGGGTGGAGGATAAGGAGTCGTAGTAGTGACCGAGGATGTCGACGTAGTGGAAGACGATGTGTGGGCGGCATTTTGAAAGTTTCTTCGATGCGATTGAAGACATCTTCAAGTTTGTAGAGATGAGCACGGATGCAGATTGCTTAGGGGAGGAACCAAAATAATAGATTTCTAAAGTCAACGGACTGGTACCTGGTAGAGTATACTAGGGAGATGGAGGCGCCTAGGGAGGCCAGGTGGAGGGCGGTGGCGCGGCCGATGCCGTCGGTGGCGCCGGTCATGATGGCCACGCGACCATTCAAGGGGGGAGGGATGGACTCTAGTCTGCTTCCTGCGATAGACAGTTTGCAACGGGTAATGGATTGTTTTCTGCTTGAGCACATATTTGTGGATGTGGAAAGACTTGTTGTTGACAATGTAGCCGAAAATTCATCTCTTTTTCAGGGAACATTTTTGAAGGAGGCAGAAGATCAGAGTCATCAGAGTCAGCAGCCATCGCAGCGGTCGCAACTCATCCTAGCTGGCCTCCACCCCGATAGCTATGCTATCGCAGTCCACCACAGCTGTACGGTAGCAGAAGATCATAGTCAGCAACCTTTTGACTTATGCTTCTATTGTAGCCATCAAAACTTAAATTCATTTAATATTCGCCAACTTTTACAAATATTATTTGTTACATCACTTGCTCTTAGATTGTCTGTTTTCATCGCTCAATTGTTAATGTCACTTTATGAAATGCTTTTTTAACAATTTCCCATTTCATTAAATGCCTTTCTTACATCAATATTTTTCTTGTGCTGAGTTGGAATTGTTGTTGATGCAAACATTTCATAATGCTTTGTATATCGATGTCTAGAGTGGGATTAAATTCATACTTTATCCTATGTGAAAAGTGGCACTTAAATAATACTCCTATTTAACTTGTTGATGTGATGATTTGACAATCTTTGCCATACACAGCTGCATCTGCTGTTAATGGTGTGGCCTTTCACTTGAACATTAAATTGCAGATATTTGTGCTAACTTTATAAGTTTTCTTAGTCATGTGAATGTTGATTCGAGCCTTTTTTTATTCTACCATCCTAGACAATAAGACAAGGTTATCCAGTTTAGTTTCTTGGCTTAAAGCTTTGAAATAAAATCTGTAGTTACCTAAATTAAGTATTTAAACAATGCTGGCATCTAGTCACGTGATGGCTTGTACATCTTGGCCAGCAAACGAGTAAGTAATGGAGATGATTAGTTTAATTATTTTGATATGCTAGCCATTGCTTCAAATTACGATATAAAAAAATACCAATTTTAGTTTTACTTTTAAGTTTGGTGGTTATCAAAGTCAAGATCTTATTCACATCTAATCCTTCATACCTATCACATTTAATAAGCATTATATACGGAGATGATTGGGTTGAAGGGAAACACTCATTCTTCTCATTCAATTTGGTGTAGATGGAGATTAGTTTAATGTTCGTGGAGTGATTGGAAGTTTGTATTGTAGTCATCAAAACTTAGATTCGTTTAATATTGGTCAACTTTTACAAATATTATTTGTTACATCCCTTGCTCTTAGACTGTTCGTTTTCATCACCCAATTGTTAATGTCACTTTATGAAATGCTTTTTTAACAAATTACCATTTTATTAAATGTTTTTCTTGGATCAATATTTTTCTTGTGCTGAGTTGGAAGTGTTGTTGATGCAAACATTTCAGAATGCTCTATATATTGATGTTTAGAGTGGAACTTAAATAATATTCCTGTTTAATTTGTTGATGTGATGGTTTGACAATCTTTGCCATACACATTGGCATTCGCTGTTAATGGTGTGGCCTTTAACTTGAACATTAAATTGCAGAGATTTGTGCTAACTTTATAAGTTTTCTTACTCCTGCGAATGTTGATTCAAGCTTTTTTTGATTCTACAATCCCATACAATAAGACACGGTTATCCAGTTTAGTTTCTTGACTTAAAGCTTTGAAATAAAATCTGTAGTTACCTAGTGTAAGTATTTAAACAATGCTGGCATCTAGTCACGTGATGGGTTGTACATCTTGGCCAGCAAACTAGTAAGTAATGGAGATGGTTAGTTTAATTATTTTGATATGCTAGCCATTGCTTCAAATTACGATATAAAATATACCAATTTTGGTTTTACTTTTAAGTTTGGTGGGTATCAAAGTCAAGATCTTATTCACATCTAATCCTTCATACCTATCACATTTAATAAGCATTATATACGGAGATGATTGGGTTGAAGGCCAACACTCATTCTTCTTCATTCAACTTGGTGTTGGTGGAGATTAGTGTAATGTTCGGTGGAGTGATTGGAAGTTTGTATTTTTCTTTGTTAGCGTTTTATCGAAAAAAAATTTTTGTGGATGGACAGATAACCATTGAAGGGCTGAATGTCACATTTGTAAGCTATAGGCCTTTTCAAAGAGAATTTGGCTACTATTATGGGGAATTGTGACTGATGAAGTTATTTGATTTTGGAGAAATGCTTTCCTTTATCTTTCATGAGTATGGTCAGTGGAGGGGGAATGCTGGCGTGATAAAATTGATGGTAGTTTTTTATTGTAATTCTTTTTTGGACTGGTGGAAATTTATCCCTCTATGTGACTATGGACATGGATAGATATCACTGAACCTGCAAACTTTCTTCTTACATTTATCTTTAATTGTTCTCCTTGCAAATTATTTTCTCTATTCTATTAATCTTCATTACTCTTGGGTTCTTGCTTCTTCTAACAGCGGAAGGAAAAATATAATGAAAGTAACCTAAGCCACAAAAGGTTAATAAGCTAGCAACTCTATTACATAAACATATTTTCTACATAAAGCGTGACCATGAAGCTACTTACACTTTAGAGTGTAGCTTACTTTTCACTGCTTCAAAGCATGCTTTATATCTCACACTACACTTTTTAAGAGCATGCTTCACTACACTTTTAACGACAATAATCCAAATACATTTTATTGTTTCTTGAAATTATGTTGCAACCCTATGCTTTAAATATTACACAATATCCTATTGTGCTCGATAATTCTGTAGAATATTCGTCATAAATCTTGAACCTTTTATATTTCTGTAGTAAGCACATGGAATAGTGAAGACTTATGTTTTATGCGTACTTCAACATTTAAATGAGGGGACCTTACATAACATTTAATTTGTTTATTTCGGTATTTTACTTGATCTGAAAATCCAAATTTTCTCTAATAATCTAAAATCCAATCACTCTTTTATCATGCTTACATTAGGCAACATAATCTTGTTTTAGGCTTTGTTACGTAATGAATGTTTTTTTAAGGAGCAAGATCTCTATATGCATTGTCAATAAGGATCTTATTGTTCATTGTCTCAATTATTATGTGAAGAATACAGGGGATGAGCTAACATATATGTAATGCTACCTATTTAGAAGTTATAAGTTTTGGTGAATACTATCATTATCGAATGCAGAAGTCAAATGTGGTCCTTGGAAATTCATTATTGCTGTTAATTTTTTTTTTCTTTTTCATTTCAGTGAACTTTGGAATTTAGACCCAAGGAAGATTGCTTGTATGTATTTACTTGCTATCTTCAGTATGTAGTTCTGTGAGATAAATAGCCTGCTTAGAAAATTGAAAAAAGTGTATAATCATGGAAATGTTTAATTTTGAAGGCTGTTTATGCATTTAAAATAACAAGAGGATAATCCAGAATTTAAAGCCAGAATTGACAGTTTTAATAACCATCAATTTTTTTTATTCTTTTGTGCTGATGAAACTCAAGGACTTATTTCTCTATGAATTTTTTTATTATCAGGATATGTTTAATCTGCCTAAGCACCGTAGCATGCATTCCGTACCTCTAAATTGTTTCCAGCCAGTTCATGCTTGAACTTTTTTTTATCTCGTCAAACTTTTTCAAATGTTCAATAACCTTTTGATAGCTCTCAGATATTTATATTAGTGTACAATTGAACATTTTTCTTTTCAGTGGTTATTGGATGCATTGGTTGCATGATAGGGAATGTTTTCTGTGTTTCCTTCATACCATGCATTGACAGTATGCTTGAAGTATCCACAATTTCGTGAACCTCCTTAATTGAATGGTATGCATGTAATCTTCCTTAACTTTCAATAACAGTTTTCTTCTATTATGCAGCATTTAATTGTAATACTGAAGTTAGAGGTAGTTTGGATATCTTTTGATTCGTTCCCACTTGCTTAGCTTCTAAAGCAAACTCACATGAAAATCAACGCCGCTGCTTTCCCCACGCAAATTTAATGTCAGGTTGAATGCATGACAATGATGGAAGATTTCGTTTCGTCTTCAACATACAGTAGAAATAATCTCCACCATCAAACTTCTTTGGCTGAAGCCTCAATTTATGTTAAATAGGTGTCGGCCGCTTTAAGGATTGGCTTTGGAAAAGCGTTCTTTTGGAAATTTAATTTAATTTATAATATACGCATTGATTTTTGAAAATAAAATTTTAAATTTCAAAATATGAGAATTTGGAAAGGACGGATCCCATTCGTTAAGTGGTTTGAATGAACGAGCGCAACATCGCGAAGTAACACATCTATCCCGAAGAATAGTACACCCTACTCGACAATATCGCTCGATCAAATAAACCACAAAATTCATGACATCCGTTCTGGTCTGCGAACCTTTTATGTGGACCGACAAATTCCCCTATTTAATACAAAAGGATCAAATAGGGTTTATATTATCTGGGGTCTTTAAAACTCCCTATAGAGGCAAGCCCCTATAGTTAATTACCCCTCAAATGACCGAAGTCACCTGAGAGAACTCTCGATTTGAATCTCGGGTTTCTATCTTCACGAAGTCAAAAGGTAGGGTTTTCCAACGAAATTTGGGAGTAGGAAATCCAATAGGTGAAGGACGCAAGGAGGAACAGCTTATTTCGGAGTCAAAGGAAAGAAGGGTAGGGATGTCACGCGATCTCGAGGAGGACCTCGAGGAAGTCCCAAACTATCCTAAGGTTGGGTTTTAAATTTTGGAAAGAGATTTTATTTTGATTTCAATCCTGCAAATTAATTATAGGGATTACGTTTGCATAATGCCTGGCTATGCAAACTACCTGAAGGACAGGAGGGTTTACGTCGTATCAGACGACAACCTCGGAAACCTAAGCGGATTAGGGCTTATATTGCACAGAAGGGCTGTGCAAAGGCCTAAAAGAAACAGGTGAGGGTTTATGTCGCACGGGGCGGACTACCTCGAAACCTAAGGCTTGTTGTTTAAACTAAGGAAGGGGTTTTGCTGAAGGAGATACAGGTTTTGCTGAAGAAGATGGCCGTGCTGCCCACCGTGCTCCATGCTCCACGTCGTTGCAAGATCGCGATTTAGGTTTAAGTTTTGAATTAAAGTTGACATGCAAATTATTTTTATTTTCAAGTGAGTGTGTGTGACTGTGACAGGAGTAGTAAAAGTAAACAGTAACACGAGCATGCTGTAACAGGTTAAACAGTAAACATACTAAACAGGAGTACATGCTGAAAGTAAACATGCTAGACAGGTGTGTACTGAAAGTAAGCAAGCTATACTAGCAGGAAAGAGTGCAAAGAAAGTAAAGCACGCTAAGCAGGTGTAAGCAAAAAGGTAAACAAGCTAGACTAGCAGGAATATATGCTAAAAAGTAAAGCAGGTACAACAGTAAAGAAAGTAAAGACTGTGTCACGGGAGTACCGTATGATCTGCTTATCCTCGATGCGCTGTTACCTGTTTATGACTATTTTTATGGTCTTTTTCTTATTTATGTCCCGCAACGAGTCGTATCAAAAGAGCAGAGTAGGAGTAGTAGGTAAAAACAACCTAGCTAAACAGGGGTACTACGGTGTGTAGAAAGAAGACAAAGTACGTAAACCTGATAGTAAAAGTGAAAGAAAGACGGCAGGAAAACGTCGAGAAAACGAAGAAAAATCGTAAAAGAAAACTAGGAGATCGAGAAAGCAAGAAAGAGAACGTCCGTAGGAAAACTCCGAGAAAAGTAACGCACGAAAACAAAGCAAAACCGTAGGAAAACACGGAAAACACTAGAAGAAACCTACAAATGACCCGTAAGCACGGTGGTGTTTCGGACTCAGAGCTGTGCTAATATCCGACTCGAGTGCCGACTACTATCCCAACTTTCTCGCAAGGCGAGTCCTAATCCGACTCGAATAACCAACCGTGGACTTTTATAAGTTTTCACACATTTCATTTTTTCGGGTTTTCATGCAAGCCAAAACTATGAGTAAGTAGGCTGTGTAGTAATGGAGGTAATTTTGTATTTTTCGAACACATGTATTTTTTTGTTTTAAAACATTTCAGTCCACAGGTTGACTACCTAGTAGGACTAGGACTACGAACTTTAGACTGTCGGCAGTAGAAACCCCAAGGACGGTCGAACGGTTCCGTGATTCCTGCTCTACTCTCTACAGAGTCTCTGAGACAGGCGGCCCCATTCTATGGCTCTCGTAATTTTTCTCGTTTTGCAGCCTCATCAATGTCCCCACCGCACTTACAGCCTTGCTTGATGGCCCATATATAACCCAAGGAGGTTATATATGCACACCTACATGTCCCCTGTATGTGTGTGGGTTAAGCCAAGAAACAAGGTGAAAACTAGGGACGAGGGGTCAAGGAAAAGGAGAGAAAAGACAAGTAAATCACCCCTTGACTTCCGACCGACCTCACATGTCCTATGAAAGGGACTAAAGGCACCTCGACACTCTCGGAGAATGTGAGGACTAGACCCCTAAGAACACACTCCCCGTTTTCCCAAATAGCGGTAAAATTATGAATGAAAATAAAATGATAATAAAAGAAAAGAATTGCTCGCCTCGGTGCCGGACCCAGGTCACCGAACTAGGAGGGCTATCACAAAACTCCAAGGCTTAGCCCCCTTTCACTTCTCTCTCTTTCTTCCTTTTTTTTTTCTTCTTTCAATTTTCATAAAATTCAAGGCCTTAAACAAGTGTGAAACAAGGCCCGTCAATTCCGATATCAATTTATCACATGATCGCCACAATTCCAACTTTGTATAACTTCATCAATTTCAACATTTAACTCCCAAACATTAAAGCAAATAAGAGATGCTCTTAAATTCTTCCAAACCAACTTCATAAGCAAGTGTAGTAAGAAATAAGAAAGAAGAAACATCACCACATCCACCATGTCATTCACCCAAGCTTTCGGCCAAGACAGAGAGCAAGGAGAGGCCCACGGCCAAAGTCACAACAAAAGAAGCCACAAGGGGTCGAGCCCTTACCAAATCCCAAATTTCCATAAAGAAACTCACGACCGAGCCTCGACAAAAGACAACAAGGTAAGACTTCCCATAATTCAAGACATCACAAGTGAAGCTCACGGCCAAAGCTCCCTAACAAGCCGCTCACACACTTCCAGCTCAACACAAAGCCAAAACCCGAGCCCTCAAGGAGCTCCAAATAAGGGTGCAGCTCGAGCCACCTATACTATTTCAAATTCATCACAAATAAATAGGAAGAAATCCACTAAGTAACTAAGCAATTCAACCCCAACCATAAGCTTAACAAAGCATACAAACCGAGCCCCATATAGACCTTAACCCGAGCCCCAAACCAAGGCCGCACTAGTGGAGGTTCCATGAACAAGCAGAACCAAAACGAACCCCACTACAAACTACAGTGAGCAAACTGCCGAGCAAGCAACAAGACAAAGTCACAAAAGGGCCCCAAGTTAAGCGCTTAAAGGGACAAAATCAGCAAAACAAAACAAGAGAAAAGGGAGCAGCTCCCTTAAATCCCAAATCCAAGTGTCACGACAGAGGACAACATGCAGGAGCAGCGAAAACGCAAAGAGACAAGCCCCCTTTTAAGTGCAATAGGCTAGCTGCTAGGCAAGCATAAAAAAAAAATGAAAATAAAACCAGACCCTTAATTCGAATGCCAAAACAACTCCAAAACCCGTAAAACAAAAGCCAACGTAAATAGCCGCCTCAAGCCTCCTTTAGAATGAAACAAACTTGCTTAAGAGTATAATGAGCCAAGATAGAGTTTAAAATTCAGCTAAACATGAAGCCTAGGTAAGCACTTCCATACCTCCAAAGATATCCAAGCATAAGCCTTAATGTATTTCAAATGAAAATGAGCATAGAGTTCTTTTTAAATCAACTTAAATCTTTCCTTGACATGCTCTTTGGTAAAGAAGCAGTAAGAAGAGCAAGAAGCAAGCTCCACATGCATATATAAAACTAAACAAACCATTCCATGCTTCACATTAGATTAGGACAAGTATGCAAAATAAGTAAAGAAGAGCAAGAAGCAACCCCATGCCATTTTGAATGTATAACCACGCCCAACTCAAGCATAGCAATATGTAAATAGCCTCACATGTGAAAATCTGAGCCAAAGAAACTCATACCTCGGTGTGTATCCTAGCAAAGCACCCCAAAATCCGACAACAGAGACCAAAGGGCGCAAACCAAGCCAAAACCGATCAGCCGACTTCCCGTAAATTTCAAGGAACAAGGCCAACAACGACCTCCGCCTTACTCGAACACAAGCTCGTGGAAAACCGCGAGCAACGGAGGAAGAGAAAGGAGAGGAGGAGAGGTAAGGCAATGGTAACACACAACACCAACTCGAAAAAATAAGAGCCAACCTTAAACCCTAATCCAAAAGAGGCTTTTATAGCCGGCCTCAAGAAGAAGAGCAAGAAGCAGTCCGTCCCACTTACTCCGGGCGTCTCGGCAGGAGAAAGAGGAGGGAGAGAGTGGCGACAAAGTCGCCGAAAAGGGCGACAATGGAGGCGGTGGAAGGCCGAAAGGGGCCTCGCCAGTGAGCAGGTCGCCAGGGGAAGTGGCGAGAAGGTACAGGGACCAAGGTCGGAGCTCGCGCGGGAGCCAGGGAAGCGGGATCGGGACCGGGAGAAGAAAAAGGCGAGCCCGGATGAGAGAGTGGGGTTAGGGTTTAAAATAGGATTTAAATAGAAAATATAAGGATTTACTTAATGAAAATTGGTAAAATTTCGCGTCGCGGGTCCGCGCTCCAAACACGACAAGTTATACGTCTTTTCCTAGCAAATTCGACGTCCCGGACGCAATGGCGCGAGTCCGTTTCGCGATCCGAGGTCGTTCGGAGAACCTCGTCACCGGTCGAGTCGAAAGTGCGTCAAATTCGATTTCGTCGAAATTCTGACCTTGATGGCGCTCGTTCTGGCATTCTGACTTCTGATCTTGATCCGTCGCGGAGAATTTGAAGACGTCGAGGCTGGGGCTCGAGGAATTTGTGCTCGGTGGTGCAGAAAGTGTGCACAAGGCTACCCTAAGGTCCAAGTGGTCCCATAGGAACTCAATTTGGAGTCCTAACGCTAATTCCAACCTATCACCGTGAGCAAGAGGTCGGAATTCCGTCCGGATTCCAAAAGAGTGTCGAAGCGGTTTCAAACACTCTAAAGCGAGGTGGGTCCAGTGCTAGGAATCTAAGATCGTCGGGGAAGCTCCTAAGGCTAAAACCCTAGATCCTAGGAGGAAAACTAAACCTCGACAAAAGCGAGGTCAACAAATGGACCCCCAATAGGTGTGGTGCGCCGGACAGGCACACCGCGCGTATTGGCGTTGACCGAAGAAGATCAACGAACCAACACGGAGCCGTCTAAGTAAAGGGTACTCGTGACGTGCCACAAGAACGGAGAGAGAGAGGAGTTTCCGCAGGGGAAACAAGAGGGGAAAGAGAAACCAATTAAAGCGCTGCAACCTCAAGTTGCGAAGACAAATTAAGTTCAAATTTGATTTAATTCATTTTCTTTCAATTTCAGTTTCAATTTCGATTTTAATTTTGATTTCAAATTTCAATTTTAATTTCGATTTCGATTTGGAGTTTCAATTTCAAACTTTAGTGAGGAATTTCAAATTTAGGAGGGCGGAAAGATCGAGAAAACCAACGAAAACTCGTGGAAACTCGCGAAAGCCTTCAAAATTTATGGATTTCATGGAACTTGATGCAAATCATGAGAATTTATGGCAATTCATGGGAAATGCATGCAATTTATGGAGAACATGCAAAATTTTATGGGATTTATGCAGAATTCATGGAATTTATGGAAGATTTATGGAATTTATGGGGCATTTATGGAATTTATGGAGAATTTATGGAATTTATGGAGAATTTATGGAAATGCATGCAATTTATGGAAAACATGCAAAATTTTAGGGAATTTATGGAACATTTATGACATTTATGGAATTTATGGAGAATTTATGGAATTTATGGAATTTATGGAGAATTTATGGAATTTATGGAGAATTTATGGAATTTATGGGGCATTTATGGAATTTATGGAGAATTTATGGAATTTATGGAGAATTTATGGAAATGCATGCAATTTATGGAGAACATGCAAAATTTTATGGGATTTATGCAGAATTCATGGAATTTATGGAAGATTTATGGAATTTATGGAATTTATGGAGAATTTATGGAATTTATGGAATTTATGGAGAATTTATGGAATTTATGGAGAATTTATGGAATTTATGGGGCATTTATGGAATTTATGGAGAATTTATGGAATTTATGGAATTTATGGAGAATTTATGGAAATGCATGCAATTTATGGAAAACATGCAAAATTTTAGGGAATTTATGGAACATTTATGACATTTATGGAATTTATGGAGAATTTATGGAATTTATGGAATTTATGGAATTTATGGAGAATTTATGGAAATGCATGCAATTTATGGAAAACATGCAAAATTTATGGAATTTATGGGAGATTTATGGAATTTATGGAGAATTTATGGAATTTATGGGACATTTATGGAATATGCATGAGATTTATGAAGGATTTATGAGGCTTTCGAAGAGTCCACCGAGTTCGCGGGAATTACTCGCAAGAGAGACGCGGAATTAGGAATTTGCTTTAAAGTTTCGTTAATTTTAATTTTCTTTTCTTTAGTTTGAAATTTAACTTTTGTTTTGTTCTTTGCTCGTCGCAACTTTTTTGACCAACGCATGGTCATGCGGCTTTTCATTCGTAGCGCAACTGAAGGCGCATCCGAACGCAAATATCTGACTTGCAGAAAAGAGAATTTCTTCATTAATTCTGATCCAAAATTTGGTACAGCTGATGTCTTGTTGAGAAGAACATCCAAAAGTATCTCGCGGTACATCCGAAAGTAAACTCGGAATACCGTATGGTGAGCGGCAGATCGGCACAAAACGGTAAACATCCGCTTCTTCGAAGTCGTCGCGCGAACAAGCCAACTCGTCGGCTACGCTCCGAACAAAAGTTCCCTCACGTACGAAGGTCGTGCTATGTCACAGCGGTAACTGACGAAGTCCCTCCGACTCGGGTCCGGCTCGTAGTAGTACGTGCTTTGTCGATGTCCATTCTTCTGGAAAGTGACCGAGACTCTTTCGTATCCGACTCCCGGATGCAGTGCTTGGCTAAATCGCTCCATTTCCTTTCAAAACCAAAACAGTATCCGACCGGCAGCGGAATCTTCACTGAACCTCCGAATTCTCCGGCCCAACGATCCGTATCTCTCTTCCAAAGAGAATATCGCTTTCACCGAGAAGCGAGACCGTGCGTAAAGGCCGAACGAAGTCATGGTGGTCGATGTGAGGCGGGATGCGTCCCCTCCTTGTAGATATTTATTATGCAACTGCTAGAATACAGCCGCAGCAAAGACGTGCCATTCTATCATCCTTTCGATCATCTTCTTAATTTCCGGCGGCATGTCATCCACCTCATCATATGGTAGGATCCCCGGGGATTCCCTTTCTTGTCCTCGGCGAAGTTGTAACAAAGAACCACACCGAATCGTGATTCGCCCTTGCCACGCTTCCATTTTCTAGGCTCGGAATAGTCTTCTCCATCGCAGTCCTTCTCTGCCCTGCTTCTGTAACTTGTACACACAACGTAGAATTTCTTTCTGCTCCCTACTCGAGAAGACATTTGTATACAGCTCGAGTCCCTCGAGGATATTCACAGCCTTGTACTGTATTTCTTCGTAATGCTCAAATTCTTGTTTTCTGACTTTTCTGATCTTAGCCATTATGTAATCTGGAATTATCTGCCGTCGTCTAGGCCGTACAACCGGCGGTACGTAGGGCTCGACACCGGGTGCTCTCCCTCTCTCCTCCTCGTGGAGGCGGCTGCGTAAGCCTCGTAGGTCCCGAACTCCTCCAGGTGAAGTACGTGACACTGTGGGCATTCTGAGAACGCTCCTACACGTGTCAGCTGTCGAGGAAAGTCTGTGCTGCACCTCGGGCATCCCGTGAAAATTTCTTCAAGCAGGTCGACTGGCGGCACTGGCTCTGAAGTGTACTCGGGCTCTGTCTCAGTAGCAGGAGAACTGGCTGATGTCTCTTTCATTTCTGGATTGTGGTCTTCTTCTTCAAGAATTGGTGGGAGCTCTGTGGCTGTTCTCCGAACTTGTCTTCTTTCAAGTGTTTCGATCTTACGGCGCTTGCGGCGGTAAACATTTCTCTTCCATGTGTGTGTCCTCGGCGGATCCGGAACTCGTCCCGTATCCGCGGTGACTAGGTCACCTCCCGGTTTGGCAACCATCGACGGAATCCTTTTATCTTCGCCTAGAGGTGTGAATCGACGAAACCTCCGGTACCATATTGTCTCGACGTCTCCCCAATTTCCCGTGATCGATCCGACAACGCATTTCATGTTTGCCATTTCGCAGTGATGGACTAACCTCATGAGGGGACCCTCGTAGTCCACACCGACTTGCGAGAAGTCCAAGTCAAGCTCTACCACACCGCCTTCCGTGCTTTCTCTTCATTTAGCGTCGATTATAGCCGTCTTTAAAAGCGAGAACCAACTTCCGACCCGTCATCCTCCCCGCGGAAAACAAGGGACTTGTCGCCGTGCCGAATTCAAAAACGAACAAGAACAAAACAACTTATAATTAAGTGCATTAACCAATTAAAGGGGTGAGATTTATTTAATCCAATTTAGGAAAGCGAGAGTCAACGAAGGTGACAAAACCATTAAGGGAAGAACATTAACATTTTTTATTATCTCGTGAAAGTTCATCTTATTAAAATTTCATTATTACAAAAATTTTCTTGGAACCCAGTCCTAGACATCGGCCGTAAAGCTACTCCTAGGAACTAGTATCGTCTTCAGAGCTCGTTCTTTGACGCGTCACGTAGCGTAGTATTTCTTCAAGTAACGTCCATTAATCGGCAACATGGGTCTTCCGCCTTGGAATCCACTAGCCGGTACGACCCTCCGTAACAGACTTTCTCCACCACAAATGGTCCTTCCTGTGTCGGTTCGAACTTTCCACCTATCTTGCGGTGTGCAAGAATAGGTCTTCGAAGAACAAGGACGAGGTCACCAACTTCGAACGACCTCGGCGGACCAATTTGTCGTGGGCTTGAATCATCTTCGCTCGATAAAGTTCCGTGCTCGCCGCGCGAGCGCCTTCTTCCTTCAAGGCTTTCTAGTTCTTCAAGTCGTAGTTCGGCGTTGTCTTCTCGTTGTAATTTTGTTGGCGACGGCGATTCTGAGAGAAGGTAGCTGAACTTCCAACGGGAGAACGGCTTCGGACCCATACACAAGAGCGTATGGTGTAGACTGCGTCGGCGTTCTGACGCTTGTACGGTATGCCCACAAGGCTTCTAACAGTTTCTCGTGCCATTGTCGTTTGTTGTCTTCGAGCGTCTTCTTCAAAATCCGTACCAAAGTTTTGTTGAATGCTTCCGCTAAGCCATTTGCCTCTAGGGTAGTAGATCGTAGAATACCTCCAATCTATCCCGTGTCGTCTGACGAAGCTATTAATCTTCGTGCTTTTGAAGGCGGACCCATTATCGGAGATGATCCTGCGCGGAACACCGAAACGGTAGACAACCTGATTTCTGAAAAACTGAAGAACGTGCTGCGCTGTAACTTCTCGTAACGGCACTGCCTCTGCCCACTTGGAGAAGTAATCCGTAGCTGCGAGAATGAATCGGTGTCCTCTAGAAGACGGAGGGTCTATCGGACCCACTATATCCGTGCCCCAACACTCGAATGGCCACGACGCAACCGTCGGGTGTAGCACATTCGGAGGTCGGTGCAAGACCACTCCGTGCACCCGACACCGGTGACACCTCTTCGTCGTTTCCATGCGACCGGATATCATCGCTGGCCAATAATATCCGAGCCTCTTAATCTTCATCTTCATTTTCGGTCCTGACTGGTGAGCACCACACAATCCGGCGTGAACTTCTTTGACGATACTCTGCGCTTCTGGCCTGCTCAGACATCGTAACCACATCTGATCGAAGGACCTTCCGTACAAAACATTGTCGATTAAAGCGTACGACATTGCTCTTTTCCGGATCCGATGTGCCACTGACTTATCTTCTGGCAACTTCCCGCTTGCAAATATTCTATCAATGGCTTACGCCAATCTTCGTTGATATCAGCCACATCAACTGTCGCTCCTTCTTTTTCTTCGAATTTCTGTAGATCTTCGAGGTTGACTCGGGACAAAACCTGTCTTCCTTGCACAGTGATGTCAACAGAGTCCTCCGGTGGACATGCTAATTCCTTAGCAAGTTTAGCTAAAGCGTCCGCGTGGGCATCGTCCGCTCGAGGGACCCCGTAGAACACCACACCGGGGATCTCGCTCCAACAACTTCATCGCGTACTTGTGATATTCTGCTAGTCTTGGCTTCAGAATCTTGCACTGTCCGGCTATTTGCTGAATGACGAGCTGAGAGTCGCCGTGGATGACGATGTCCGTTATTTCCATTAGAATTGTCAACTCCAATCCTGTGATTAGCGCTTCATATTCTGCTTCGTTATTGGTGCACGGCTCTGACAAGTGATAGGAGAATCGCAGCATTCCCCGATCCGGTGTAATGAAGATCAAACCAATTCCTGCTTTGCCGGGTGTCACCGTTCCTGATCCTTTATCCCTTCTGGCCGACGAAGCTCCATCGAAGTACATCTCCCAACGTTGAGCATTGGGGTCTTCTACTTGCATTATCCGTTCATCCGTAGATCGTCGTCGAGAGGGGACCCACCTGGTAGTGGGTGCGCCGCAAGGAAGTCCGCAAGAATCGCTCTTCGATAGCGCGAAGAGGCACGAACGTTATATCGAATTGCAATAATATCATCGACCACCTTGCTAAACGTCCGGAAAGTGTTGGTCGGGTCATCAAATATTGCAACGGATTAACCTTCGAAATCAGGCTGACCTTATGAGACAACATGTAATGTCTAAGCTTCTGAGCGGCGAAAACTAAAGCTAGACAATGTTTCTCAATAGGAGGATACTTTACCTCGGCAGGTATTAGACGTCGACTCAAGTAGTAGAGTGCGTTTTCTTTACCCTCGTCATTGACTTGGCGAGTAAGGCTCCGAGGGAGTCATCTAAAGCTCGCAGTGTAAAGTATCAACGGTCGACCCGGATAGGGCCGCTAGAACAGAGGTGTCGTCGAGTATTTCTTAATATCTTCGAAAGCCCGTCGACACGGCTCTCCCCAAACAAACTTAGCATCCTTTCGGAGTAAATTCGAAAAAGGCCGACACCTACCCGACAGATTAGATATAAAGCGTCTTAGGTATGCCAACTTCCCTTGAAAAGAGCGTAATTGCTTCAGGGCCTTGGGAGGAGGCATTTCTAATATCGCTTTAATCTTCTCTGGATCGATTTCGATTCCCCGATGACGGACAACGAATCCTAGAAATTTCCCGGAGGTAACGCCGAAGGCGCATTTCAAGGGATTCATCTTGAGATTATATTGCCGTAATCGTTCAAATACAATCCTCAAATCATACAAATGATTCTCCTTCACTTTACTCTTGATGACCAGGTCGTCCACGTAGCATTCAACTTGGTTATGGATGAGGTCATCGAAGATCTTGGTCATTGCTCGCTGGTAAGTAGCTCCGGCGTTCTTCAAACCGAACGGCATTACGGTGTAGCAGTAGATTCCAATTGGAGTTCTGAAAGCTGTAAGCGTCGCATCCTCTGGAGCCATCTTGATCTGGTTGTAACCTGAAGATCCATCCATGAAAGAGAAAACTTCGTGCGAAGACGCGATGTCCACCATCAATTCTGGTATCGGCAACGGAAACTCGTCCTTCGGGCACGCTTTATTTAAGTCTCTGAAGTCGACACAAACTCGGATTTGTCCGTTCTTCTTCTTAACAGGTACGACATTGGCTAACCACGTGGGGTATTGCTCCTCCCGCACAAAGTTAGCATCGATTAGCTTCTTCACCTCGGCAATGACTTGTTGCTCTATTTCGAGGCGCATTCTTCTAGGAGCTTGCTTCACTGGAGTTATACTTCGATCTAATCCAAGCTTGTGGACTGCAACATCTGGAGACAAACCTGGCATTTCTTCGTAGCTCCATGCAAAACAATCCTTGAATTCTGACAAGAGTTTAACCAAATCTTCAGATTCTTCTTCGCTGAGTAGAGAACTTATGAAGGTAGGTCGAGGTTGTTCTTCTGTTCCAAGATTGATTTCTTTCAACTCATCGACCGTTGACTTGATTTCCTCCTCGAATTCGGGTGGAGCATCATCTATCGGCGAGTCTTCGTAGTTATCCTCTGTATTGTAGCATTCTTCTTCCGTTCTGGTAGTAACAACCATGCAAAATTCCGAATCATCGACTGGTCCTATCGTACCAAACCCAAGGCCTTCCTTTGAATTGAGTTTCTTCCCTTTCGTATTCCATAACTTTTCAAACGATTGCAACTTGTCCTTTGACATTTGTTTCGGCACATATCCTTGTTGAATTAATTTTTGCACACACGGCGAGAAGTAACCAAAAGGTAATTCCATTAATTCATTAGAAACATTCTCATCCAAATTTACAGGGATTTCCGAACTAGAAGGAGAAGCACGATGGAACTTGATCGGTTTCATGCCCGCACTATGAACTTCCTTAACCTATAAGCTCCCAACCCGCCGAGGGCGTATCGGGGTTAAGGTCATGGCTTCGAACATAGCTGGTCGATCCGATCATACATCGACTCGTACTCACTTTTCTCCTTATCCTCCGAGAGATCTCGAACCGAGGCTTCTTTGGTTGATTGCCATTGCATCTTCTTCCACATCTATGCTGATAGTCGGTCTTTTCCGTTCAACAATATTGTTAGTTCTTCCTCGCCCGCGTCCCCGGCCTCGACCTCGGATGCGTGGGCTAAAAGAACTTCCACCCTCTTGTTGTAAAGGAACGGTGGAATATCGTCGAACTGGAATCGACCGGTCTTGCTCTTGCGATCCTTTGGAATCTTCAATCTTGTTTAACATGACATCTCTGGACAGAACGGTCTTCTTCGGAGGTGCGTAGTAGACGGCGTCTTCGTGAATGCCCACCTCGTGTATTGAAAACGGTTGTAGATCTCCTTTTATGCAATGTTCTCGACCATCCTTGTAGTATTTGATGCACTGGTGCAGCGATGACGGAACCATATTATGCTCGTGAATCCACGGTCGGCCAAGTAAGGCGTTGAACGAAGTGTCCGCGTCGATGATATGAAATTTCACAGTTGTTACTAAGTCACCAACCTTCATCAGTAGCGTTATCGAACCAAGAGCTCTTTCTCCTTTCTGATTAAATCCTCTTAACATCATTTTATCGGCAGAGAGTTCTTCCACATCGATGTCCAGGTACGTTAATGTCCGTAGACTCATTATGTTGATGGATGCTCCGGGATCCACCAAAACTCTAGAAAGCACGAACCGGTTGACGCTGACTGAAATGTAGAGAGGACGATTATGCTCCGTAGTACCAAGTAGCAGATCTTCATCGGTGAAAGTCACGCCAGGCTGTTCCTTCAACGAACAAACTTCATCCGAGGATGTGCTAGCCAATTGCGCTAAGCAAATGTCTGGATCAAGTAAGGCTTTAACCAGAGACTCTCTCATCTCCTTTGACAGATCGAGCGTCGTAAATGCTCGCTCGGGCCGGCAACTTCCTAAGATGGGCTAGTACGTTGTAATCCACTTCGCTCGAGCTTCGGTTTCTTCTGGGCATGTGTCTCTTCCGTTGCTTGGAGGTAGCTCCTCTCGAGTAACTCGCTCGTTTTCCTTTATCCATCGGGGTCGTCCCCGAGGGTAACACTTTTCCTCTTCTTAGGTATACTTCGTTATCTCTTCCGGCGCTCGTAGTCGTTTCTTCCGGTGTTGAATTTGAATCCGACAAATCCAAGTCGATGGCAATCGGCGTGCCTTTACATTCGAGAACGGGTTCGTCACTTTCCGAACTCGTCGTAACCGGTGTCGTCGACATCTTCATCTTCATCGACACGTTCATCGGAACTTTGTATGACTCGAGGATCGTTTTCGAGAATCGAAATCGGGGTTAAATCGGTTATGATCAGCTTATATCGTTAGTAGACACAACCAAAACGTAACCGGAATCAAAATCGTTAAATTCAAAGCGTCCTAAAGGGACGAAGAGGAAATCGTACAAAGTCGTGGGTTCGAGGAATTTCTCCCCCAAATCCGAGACAACTAATCTAACAGGAGCAGCCCCTATCCTACCCCTCGCGCTATCGGTCCTTATTTCGTCCACGTTCTTCTTCTGCTTCATTTCCTGTCGCGGCGACTTCTCCAGTGTAACGGTGATTACTGGCTGAGCGGGTTGCAGGCTCTGAACTGAGGCTCGTGCTGACGTGGTCGAAATCTGAATTCCTCTGGAAGATCTGGTCCAAGTTGTGTCCCATCCTTCATTCGCCGGATGCGATTCCACCAGTGAACATGCTCATCCGAAATCACATTTACGTAACCCTTTTCGAGTTCTTTTAAATATTCTTTCGGAATAGCAATATTCCCTCTTTATAGTTCCTCTCAAGCCAATCCTCGAAGCCGGCAGCTTTCATAGTGTGGCCGAGTAACCCGTGGTAAGGACGATGAGTCGGGATGATCTTTCTTATCAACCTCCTCTCGGTTTCTTCGGCTCGAGCAAACCGAATTCGGCTTCTTGATTAAATTTCGAACATCTTTGCCACGGCGTCATCCCCGAAGGAATACACCCGGCCGAGTCGGGTCTTCATCGTTGGAACCTCGTCTTCTATCTTCTTTATAGGGCCTCTCGCCGGAACGGCCGCCGACCAGCCGAGCAACCGCCGGACATGCTGAACATATTGCGGCGGTCGTTGAACGAACTGTGGCGGCTGCTGAACGTACTGCGGTAGCGGCTGCAGATATTGTGGTAACGGCTGCTGAAACCACTGTGGCTGCTGCACGTACTGTCGTGACGGCTCGGCCTGAATCTGCATGGGCTGCTTACCCTCGTCCACCGTCGCTACTACTCCGTACTTCTTCTCGAACGCTTTTATTACTCCGGGCTTTTCGGTCTTTTCGAGATTCCGTATGCTCGATTTCTTCTCGTAGGCCGCCGGCTTTATCGAGTAGCTTCTCAAATGACTTGATGGTGAGTCCTTTAAGCATGAAAGCTATTGGTCCGTGGATGCTCTCGAGTAAGACCTCAATTGCATGTTGCTCCCGTAATCGGGGCTCGCACTTCATGCTCAAGTTTCTCCACCGTAGAATATACTCTACCGCGTCTCCGCAGGTTTCGCCGCTCCATTATAAGATCTCCAATCGTGATGTGATGGTGTACTCCGGCGAATCTCTTTACGAACAAATTTTCCAACTCCGCGAACGTCTTTATCGACCCATTCGGCAGCCTCCGCGTACCAATCAAATGCGATCCCCGAAAGATCGCTCACGAACCGACGGAAAAGCAACGCCTCGCTACCCCCCGCATTGCAACAACTCGCTCGAAGTGTGCAACGTGCCGACGGGGTCGCCCGTTCCATCGAAAGTCTTAAAGGTTGGTGGAACGAAACCTTTAGGATACGGGACGGAATCGAACTCCTCCGGCAGGGTCTACCCTTCGAAATCGACGCGCCCCCTTCGATCGGGCTAAGGCCTCCTTTACTTGCCGCTCAACCAATCGCTTAATGTCTTTTCGGGCACCATATTCGGAGTTGAATCCTTCTTCGGCGGCCCATCTTGGCTTGCAGAAGCGACTTCCCTCCTTTCATCGGTGATATGGACGATCTCTGGCGGATTCATCTCTGGGGACGCCACTTGCTGCGAGTGTGACTGTCCCTGTGCGGCGACCATAACAGCCATCATCTCTTCGATCCTCTTTTCAAGGCGGTTGATGATTTCGTCCTTCTGCTGTGAAGACCTTCGCCACTCATCCGCCGTGTTCTCCTCAGCAGACGGAGCATCACGTGCGTACGACGTAGCTCGGGTTTCAACGACGTAGAGCTCCGCGAATTCTTCCTCCATGTAGTCCGACTGTGTCGTAGTCTTCATTGCTAACATTTACTCCTCGTTCTCTTGCTAGCCCGGTGATTTCAGCTCCGAGCTTCTTCGGCTTATCATCAACTTCTTTCCCTTTAACCATCTTCGAGATCACTCGGCACTTCGGAATGTTTCCCGTAGCGAGCTTTGAAGCAACGTAGTAAGCAATCGGAGTATCGGACTTATTATCCATTTCGGGGAACACTCCCGTGATCCTTTCAAAAGCATCGGTCCCGCGGCTTTAGGTATCCAAGTCTTCTTTCTCAACGTTGATACCTTGAGACGGGTGTCTCGGTGGTGCGATCGCCGTGTCGAAAGGAGGTATGGTCCCTAAAGTGTGAACCCGACGCTATAGGAAGCGATCTCTTCCCGTTATTCTTCTTTGAAAGCTCTTCATTACAAGCAGCAGGCAACGGTCTTGGACCTGAGCGAGACTTGACTGATTTGCGACTGACAGGCTTCTGAACTATTGTAGCGACGTCTGAAACGGTAGCAGAAGTAGAAACACGGCTCCCTAGTCGTAACTCGGGCCGGAACACGAGGTGGTGGTAGCGTAGCAGACGATCCTACGAAGACTTTCTTCTCCGGTAGAAGCGTACAACGGATGAAACCTACTCCCTTTCGAGGAGATGAGAAGTTCCAAATTCGCATCCCCTTCCGGTCGAAAGGTCGGCTCAACGGAAGTAAATCTCTTTGCAGCTTTCGTAATTCTTCGTCTTAGGTTCTTTCTCTCGTATTTTAGTTAACGGCGTGGCTTGCGAACCGGAACCAACTTCGAATACCGACGGTGCGAGGCGAACAAATTTACGTAATCCCTTTCGTACAAGATCTCCTTTCCTTTGCGTACGGTAGAGTCGGTGCGGTGATTGCAAACCCGGAGGCGGTAGCGGTAACGATCCTCCTCGGCACGCAGACAACAGACTTAGCAGACACGGGGGCAACAGGCTTAGCAGGAGCATTCCTGGTCTTCGGCCTCTTGATTGCGGGAAGTCGCATCTTCATTCAAGTCGTATTCGAGGGCAGGCTCGGCGACCTCTGACGGAGCAGTCTTCATGACTACGTACGGCGCTTTTCCGAGGATGACTTCGACCTCGTCGAAGCCGGTACCAAACTTTATTATTGCTCCCTGGTGGAGCGCAGCTTTGTCGCGGGGTAGGTTCCCGTCGAACGAGAAGATCAACTTTGGTGACGCCATTCCAACTGTCAGTTGAGAAAAGTTCCAAAAGGTTAGTCACGGCCTACCTCGCAATTTCGGTAGAAAACTAAAATCAACGAAGGTCGTCTTACGTGACCGGGTAACACTTTATTATTATTATCTCGATGTTTTAGCTTATTTCAATTTTATCTTGGATTACGATTTAATTCATTAACGGCACGCGAAAAGGACGCAAAAGGGAAAGAAAGTTCAGGACCCGGTCCTGAGCCAAACTCACAGCGTACCTCGCGCACAACACCTATCGGGGGTCCGACCCCACAAGATCAAAAGAAAAAACCCTATGGTTTCCCGAACCACTCTGTTTAAAGGTGATTTAAACAGACGGTTCTGAAATCCAAAAGAGTTGACCGTGTTCGCCCAAGAAAGAAATGAGCGAAGCAAGCCAACGGAAGAATGACAATTTGGACCATGAGGGACATGGACACATTGTCGATGTGTGAAGATAGAAACCTTTGATTTAATGGAGAGTAGAGTTATTCCCCAGCGGAGTCGCCAGAAGTTGTCGGCCGCTTTAAGGATTGGCTTTGGAAAAGCGTTCTTTTGGAAATTTAATTTAATTTATAATATACGCATTGATTTTTGAAAATAAAATTTTAAATTTCAAAATATGAGAATTTGGAAAGGACGGATCCCATTCGTTAAGTGGTTTGAATGAACGAGCGCAACATCGCAAGTAACACATCTATCCCGAAGAATAGACACCCTACTTGACAATATCGCTTGATCAAATAAACCACAAAATTCATGACATCCGTTCTGGTCTGCGAACCTTTTATGTGGACCGACAAATTCCCCTATTTAATACAAAAGGATCAAATAGGGTTTATATTATCTGGGGTCTTTAAAACTCCCTATAGAGGCAAGCCCCTATAGTTAATTACCCCTCAGATGACCGAAATCACCTGAGAGAACTCTCGATTTGAATCTCGGGTTTCTATCTTCACGAAGTCAAAAGGTAGGGTTTTCCAACGAAATTTGGGAGTAGGAAATCCAATAGGTGAAGGACGCAAGGAGGAACAGTTATTTCTGGAGTCAAAGGAAAGAAGGGTAGGGGATGTCACAGATCTCGAGGAGGACCTCGAGGAAGTCCCAAACTATCCTAAGGTTGGGTTTTAAATTTTGGAAAGAGATTTTATTTTGATTTCAATCCTGCAAATTAATTATAGGGATTACGTTTGCATAATGTCTGGCTATGCAAACTACCTGAAGGACAGGAGGGTTTACGTCGTATCAGACGACAACCTCGGAAACCTAAGCGGATTAGGGCTTATATTGCGTGTATGGGCCGTGCAAAGTGCCTAAAAGAGAAAGGTGAGGGTTTATGTCGCACGGGGCGGACTACCTCGAAACCTAAGGCTTGTTGTTTAAACTAAGGAAGGGGTTTTGCTGAAGAAGACACGGGTTTTGCTGAAGAAGATGGCCGTGCTGCCCACCGTGCTCCATGCTCCACGTCGTTGCAAGATCGCGATTTAGGTTTAAGTTTTGAATTAAAGTTGACATGCAAATTATTTTTATTTTCAAGTGAGTGTGTGTGACTGTGACAGGAGTAGTAAAAGTAAACAGTAACACGAGCATGTCGTAACGAGTTAAACGAGAAACATACTAAACAGGAGTACATGCCGAAAGTAAACATGCTGCATGTGTGTGTATCGAAAGTAAGCAAGCTATACTAGCGAGAAAGAGTGCAAAGAAAGTAAAGCACGCTAAGCAGGTGTAAGCAAAAAGGTAAACAAGCTAGACTAGCAGGAATATATGCTAAAAAGTAAAGCAGGTACAACAGTAAAGAAAGTAAAGACTGTGTCACGGGAGTACCGTATGATCTGCTTATCCTCGATGCGCTGTTACCTGTTTATGACTATTTTTATGGTCTTTTTCTTATTTATTTCCTGCAACAGGTCAGTATCAAAAGAGCAGGAGCAGGAGTAGTAGGTAAAAACAACCTAGCTAAACAGGGGTACTACGGTGTGTAGAAAGAAGACAAAGTACGTAAACCTGATAGTAAAAGTGAAAGAAAGACGGCAGGAAAACGTCGAGAAAACGAAGAAAAATCGTAAAAGAAAACTAGGAGATCGAGAAAGCAAGAAAGAGAACGTCCGTAGGAAAACTCCGAGAAAAGTAACGCACGAAAACAAAGCAAAACCGTAGGAAAACACGGAAAACACTAGAAGAAACCTACAAATGACCCGTAAGCACGGTGGTGTTTCTGACTCGTAGCCGTGCTAATATCCGACTTCGAGTGCCGACTACTATCCCAACTTTCCGTGTAGGCGATCCTAATCCGACTCGAATAACTAACCGTGGACTTTTATAAGTTTTCACACATTTCATTTTTTCGGGTTTTCATGCAAGCCAAAACTATAGGTAAGTAGGCTATGTAAGTAGTGGAGGTAATTTTGTATTTTTCGAACACATGTATTTTTTTGTTTTAAAACATTTCAGTCCACAGGTTGACTACCTAGTAGGACTAGGACTACGAACTTTAGACTGTCGGCAGTAGAAACCCCAAGGACGGTCGAACGGTTCCGTGATTCCTGCTCTACTCTCTACGCAGTCTCCGAGACAGCGGCCCCATTCTATGGCTCTCGTAATTTTTCTCGTTTTGCAGCTCTCATCAATGTCCCCACCGCACTTACAACACTTGCTGATGGCCCATATATAACCCAAGGAGGTTATATATGCACACCTACATGTCCCCCGTATGTGTGTGGGTTAAGCCAAGAAACAAGGTGAAAACTAGGGACGAGGGGTCGAGGAAAAGGAGAGAAAAGACAAGTAAATCACCCGGACTCCCGACCGACCTCACATGTCCTATGAAAGGGACTAAAGGCACCTCGACACTCTCGGAGAATGTGAGGACTAGACCCCTAAGAACACACTCCCTGTTTTCCCAAATAGCGGTAAAATTATGAATGAAAATAAAACAGAATAAAAGAAAAGAATTGCTGCCCGGGTGCTGGACCTGGGTCACTGAACTAGGAGGGCTATCACAAAACTCCAAGGCTTAGCCCCCTTTCACTTCTCTCTTTTTCTTCCTTTTTTTTTTCTTCTTTTCAATTTTCATAAAATTCAAGGCCTTAAACAAGTGTGAAACAAGGCCCGTCAATTCCGATATCAATTTATCACATGATTGCCACAATTCCAACTTTGTATAACTTCATCAATTTCAACATTTAACTCCCAAACATTAAAGCAAATAAGAGATGCTCTTAAATTCTTCCAAACCAACTTCATAAGCAAGTGTAGTAAGAAATAAGAAAGAAGAAACATCACCACATCCACCATGTCATTCACCCAAGCTTTTGGCCAAGACAGGAGCAAGGAGAGGCCCACGGCCAAAGTCACAACAAAAGAAGCCACAAGGGGTCGAGCCCTTACCAAATCCCAAATTTCCATAAAGAAACTCACGACCGAGCCTGACAAAAGACAACAAGGTAAGACTTCCCATAATTCAGCACATCACAAGTGAAGCTCACGGCCAAAGCTCCCTAACAAGCCGCTCACACACTTCCAGCTCAACACAAAGCCAAAACCCGAGCCCTCAAGGAGCTCCAAATAAGGGTGCAGCCGAGCCACCTATACTATTTCAAATTCATCACAAATAAATAGGAAGAAATCCACTAAGTAACTAAGCAATTCAACCCCAGCCATAGCTTAACAAAGCATACAAACCGAGCCCCATATAGACCTTAACCCGAGCCCCAAACCAAGGCCGCACTCAGGGGAGGTTCCATGAACAGCAGGAACCAAAACAGAACCCCACTACAAACTACAGGAGCAGCTGTCGGGCAGCAACAAGACAAAGTCACAAAAGGGCCCCAAGTTAAGCGCTTAAAGGGACAAAATCAGCAAAACAGAAACAGTAGAAAAGGGAGCAGCTCCCCCCCTTAAATCCCAAATCCAAGTGTCACGACAGAGGACAGCTGCAGGAGCAGCGAAAACGCAAAGAGACAAGCCCCCCCCCCTTTTTAAGTGCAATAGGGCTAGCTGCTAGGCAGCATAAAAAAAAAATGAAAATAAAACCAGCCCTTAATTCGAATGCCAAAACAACTCCAAAACCCAGAAAACAAAAGCCAACAGAAATAGCCGCCTCAAGCCTCCTTTAGAATGAAACAAACTTGCTTAAGAGTATAATGAGCCAAGATAGAGTTTAAAATTCAGCTAAACATGAAGCCTAGGTAAGCACTTCCATACCTCCAGCATATCCAAGCATAAGCCTTAATGTATTTCAAATGAAAATGAGCATAGAGTTCTTTTTAAATCAACTTAAATCTTTCCTTGACATGCTCTTTGGTAAAGAAGCAGTAAGAAGAGCAAGAAGCAAGCTCCACATGCATATATAAAACTAAACAAACCATTCCATGCTTCACATTAGATTAGGACAAGTATGCAAAATAAGTAAAGAAGAGCAAGAAGCAACCCCATGCCATTTTGAATGTATAACCACGCCCAACTCAAGCATAGCAATATGTAAATAGCCTCACATGTGAAAATCTGAGCCAAAGAAACTCATACCTCGGTGTGTATCCTAGCAAAGCACCCCAAAATCCGACAACAGAGACCAAAGGGCGCAAACCAAGCCAAAAACCGATCAGCCGACTTCCAGAAATTTCAAGGAACAAGGCCAACAGCACCTCTGCCTTACTCGAACACAAGCTCAGGGAAAACCGTGAGCAACGGAGGAAGAGAAAGGAGAGGAGGAGAGGTAAGGCAATGGTAACACACAACACCAGCCGAAAAAATAAGAGCCAACCTTAAACCCTAATCCAAAAGAGGCTTTTATAGCCGGCCTCAAGAAGAAGAGCAAGAAGCAGCCGTCCCACTTACCTGGGCGTCTCGGCAGGAGAAAGAGGGGAGGGAGAGAGTGGCGACAAAGTCGCTGAAAAGGGCGACAATGGAGGCAGGGAAGGCCGAAAGGGGCTCCGCCGCGAGCGGTGTCGCCAGGGAAGTTGCGAGAAGGTACAGGGACCAAGGCCGGAGCTCGCGCGGGAGCCGCAGAAGCGGGATCGGGACCGGGAGAAAAGAAAAAGGCGAGCCCGAGCGAGAGAGTGGGGTTAGGGTTTAAAATAGGATTTAAATAGAAAATATAAGGATTTACTTAATGAAAATTGGTAAAATTTCGCGTCGCGGGTCCGCGCTCCAAACACGACAAGTTATACGTCTTTTCCTAGCAAATTCGACGTCCCGGACGCAATGGCGCAGTCCGTTTCGCGATCCGAGGTCGTTCGGAGAACCTCGTCACCGGTCGAGTCGAAAGTGCGTCAAATTCGATTTCGTCGAAATTCTGACCTTGATGGCGCTTGTTCTGGCATTCTGACCTCTGATCTTGATCCGTCGCGGAGAATTTGAAGACGTCGAGGCTGGGGCTCGAGGAATTTGTGCTCGGTGGTGCAGAAAGTGTGCACAAGGCTACCCTAAGGTCCAGTGGTCCTATAGGAACTCAATTTGGAGTCCTAACGCTAATTCCAACCTACCAGCTGTGAGCAAGAGGTCAGGAATTCCGTCCGGGATTCCAAAAGAGTGTTGAAGCGGTTTCAAACACTCTAAAGCGAGGTGGGTCCAGTACTAGGAATCTAAGATCGTCGGGGAAGCTCCTAAGGCTAAAACCCTAGATCCTAGGAGGAAAACTAAACCTCGACAAAAGCGAGGTCAACAATAGGTTGTATCAAACTCATTAAATTTGATTGTCGTGCCACTGAAATGAACTCAAGAGGGACTAATAACATTACAATCAGATTTGTGCTTCTTCTGCATTCCACTCTCACTTCTATTTGGGAAGAATGGATCAGCTTTCTAATTATCAAAGAGAAGCGCCCTTTCAAGCTTGGCAGCCCATGAATTCTATTTCTTTTTGCAACAGGTGAAATCTGGCTAAGTTGGGGGGCTTTCAAACTTATTTTCTATTGCAACTGGGAATGGAAGGCCTCTTGACTTCTCCACATTAATTGGATTAATTCTGCAGTGTCGTCTCCCTTAAAAATTATGCTATTTCATCATTTTTTAATTCTTTATGTTTAGAAAACAGCCTCCCTAATTCATCAATCTCTTTATCGTCATCAGAATCTATTGACAGCAGAAAGCGCAAACAGTAAAGTAGTGTGCTTAAAAGGATTAAATGATATCTAGAAGCATACCACAAGTGTCTGCATTTCCAACGAGTCTGCTTTCTGGTTCAATGGATGGTACATTCTTCATTTGGCTGATTTCTTTGGAAAAGGAAGCAAAAGATATAATAATAAAAATAATAATATATAAAAGTAAACAATTGCTATGTTGTCTTAGGAATTCTAACATAGCAACTAGAAACCAAGTAATAATAATATATAAAATTCAAGCGGATCTTAGCATAATGTTCTGGTATTCTAATACTAATAAAGAATGAGAAGCAGATTAACGCTAAATGGAGGACTACAATGCCGAAAGGAGTTTTCTATTTACAAATCAAGCATGCCCGTTCATTCATTTTTCATAAATTTAAAAATATATAACCTGAAGTTTGACATTTACATCAGATTTGTGTGGTATGTATGTAAATGCCCCTTTTTATAAATTTTTTCAAAGTAGATGTCAGGAAAATTTGAATGCATTGAACTCCACTTACAGAGAAGATTCAGTGAACTTCATTTGACAGATTAAATGAACTTCATTGTATTGTGAAATATAAGATTAGTAGGAATGCAGTGTTCATTAAGTTGTAAATGTTAAATTAATACATAAAGCACAAGAAAAGCTATTTGCTGCTTAAGATACAATGGAGCTCGAGGTGGAGCAACTAAGCCAAGAAACTTATTATACAAGATAAGCTATTTGCTATTCTATAAATTTTTCTCATTAATTACGGCAAATTACTATCTATATAAATGTAAAAGTAAACCTTCTCCTGAAATGAGGATGCAAAGAAGCATAAGTAGTAACAAAACACCATAGAACAGTAACAAAACATCCAAAAAATAATCAAATCCAAAATTATAAAAAATGGAACAAATGTAAAGCTTCACTGAAGTAAGGTTGTACCATTCCACCCCTTCTTATTTGTAGTTTTGCCCTAAATCCAGTAGCAGTACTTGTATGGTTCGAGACATTAGTGTAGTTTTCATTTCAGGCACTTGTGAACTTCCTTAACTCAACGGATTCTTACAAGCAGTTCGATGAAGACCCCATAGTCCGCATCACCCACATTTATGAACGTTTTTCTCTTCATGGTGTTGCTCTCGAGAAAGATTTTAATTCAGTTTTTTCTAGGTCTCCCTCTAGGCCTTGTACTGTTAGGCACTCTAATGCATGCGATATCTATTGGTACATTCCAGTCCTCTTTTCCTAGAAGAGTTGATATAGGAACCTCTTAAGCCAATTTATGCCTATAAAATGAAATGAAGAGTTTAATACCACACAATTACCTTAAATCAAAAGAAAAACAACACAGTATGATCAACAACCTAGAAACATAGTAACATTCGTGAACATAAGTGTGCCATAAAGGAAGCTCTTTGGAACCAATGAATGTCGTTGCATGAAGGCATGGTAAACCTTTAATTTGCGACAAACTAGAAGTACATTCTCTAGTATTGCTATCCACTTGATGTTTGTCATGGCTCCCTTCAATCTCATCTTTATAAAGTGTAAACTGTCTTACCGCTAAATATTCTTTTTTATTTAATATTTCTCTCAAGTAGTCCTACGCATATGGAACTACTCAACCTTCCAGTTGTTTGCATTTAGCTTTTTCTCCACCCTTCCATAAGTTTTGCACAGAACATGTCAATTTAATCAACCACTGGTTTGCTTTTGGCTTCACCAACCTAAGAATTAAATGACTCGGAAAGATTGTTTGTATCATAATGATTATTGATCTCAGTAGAGAAAGAACTTCCAACCCACTTGTAAGGTAAAACCTGTAAATATGCATAAACTTATGGGGAGCTATAGCTCAACTCATTCATAATGGAGAAGAGCTAAAACAAAATAAGTTACTAAAATACACAAATGCTCTCCATTTACAAAAAATTGAGAGATTTTGATCAAATCATGGTGTAGGATTCTTTGCATTAAGGCGGTATGTTAGACTTTAATGCAATAATAGTATTAATATTTATGTTTTACTTAAGTATATGTGAAAAAATTATTTGCTGCTGAAAAAGTGTATGTGAAAGAATATGTTTTCAAATTTCTTTTTATGACACTACACCCTATCAATGGGCTTTAATGCTTTTAAAATTCGTAATAGTTTTAATATTTTTCCTCAAGTTTTTCTAACAAAGAAATCAGTAAAAAATTTATAGGCGCAAGAAAAATAATTGTTGGATTTTGATTAAAGACCAAACCACTATCTTCGACATAGAGAACTTTCCAGTTAATGGACAAGTCATTAGAGTTAAAGGTTTTACCTTCAGTAGTTCCAGACGTAAATGCAGCATACATACATATATAAAATTACATTTCCCACCTATTCTCTTCTTTAGTTCAGGTCCTTCTCAAAAAATCTGGTGCCAGCACTTATTGTAACCTGGACCGGAGAGCCAAAGCTGTTTCAGAGAGTAACTTTTGCGGATGATATAATTGATTCCTTCCTCTTTGAAGAAAGCAGACCATACTCAGAAGAGAATGCTGACAAGCCATTGTAGGAGAATGACTCATTGCTTTATTAAATGCTCTCCGCATTCACTCCCCACAGTTTCTATTTATTCTGCATCATGATTTCTGATAGGGAAAAGCTGCGCGCTGTTACTAAAGTAAATTGGTTCTGAATTTATTCAGTCTGCTTCAAGATTCTAACTACAAGGACCAGATCCTCCTTCATGAAAAAGAAGAACTGAGCAGCCCTTTTGATCTCTGTTGCTGGTCCCCTCCACCATTAAGGAATACATAGAGAAAAACAGAGAGGGTGGTTTTAAAACTTGATATATATCTCTTTCTGTTTAACTTGTTGATGTGTTGGTTTGACCATCTTTGCCATACACATCTGCATCTGCTGTTAATGCTGTGGCCTTTCACTTGAACATTAAATTGCAGAGATTTGTGCTAACATTATAAGTTTTCTTACTCATGTGAATGTTGATTCAAGCTTTTTTTAATTCTACCATCCTATACAATAGACACGGTCATCCAGTTTAGTTTATTGGCTTAAAGCTTTGAAATAAAATTTGTAGTTACCTAAATTAAGTATTTAAACAATGCTGGCATCTAGTCACGTGATGGTTGGTAAATCTTGGCCAGCAAACTAGTAAGTAATGGAGATGATTAGTTTAATTATTTTGATATGCTAGCCATTGCTTCAAATTACAATATCAAAATTTACACCAATTTTGGTTTTACTTTTATGTTTGGTGGGTATCAAAGTCAAGATCTTATTGACATCTAATCCTTCGTACCTATCACATTTAATAAGCATTATGTACGGGGATGATTGGGTTGAAGGGCAACACTCATTCTTCTTCATTCAACTTGGTGTGGGTGGTGATTAGTGTAATGTTCGGTGGAGTGATTGGAAGTTTGTATTTATCTCTGTTAGTGTTGACAATGATAACCATTGAAGGGCTGAATGTCACATTTGTAAGCTATTGGCCTCTTCAAAGAGAATTTGGCTACTATTACAGGAAATTGTGACCGATGAAGTTATTTGATTTTGGTGAAATGCTTTCCTTTATCTTTCATGAGTATGGTCAGTGGAGGGGGGATACTAGCGTGATAAAAATTGAGGGTAGTTTTCTATTGTAATTCTTTTTTAGACTAGTGGAAATTTATCCCTCTATGTGACTATGGGCGTGGATAGATATCACTGAACCTACAAACTTTCTTCTTACAATCTTCCTTAATTGTTCTCCTTGCACATTATTTTTCCTATTCTATTAATTTTCGTCACTCTTGGGTTCATGCTTCTTCTAACAATGGAAGGGAAAATATAACGAAAGCAAGTAAAGCCATAGAAGGTTAATAAGCTAGCAACTCTCTATTACATATATTCCTTAAGCTTCTCTCTCATAACAAGGATGAGAAAAAGTGACAGTAATAGTAAAGGTGGCATTTGTTATCTAGTTAACTTGACAATATAAAAAGGGAATACTAACGTGGTTTCGATATTCACATGCTCGGGAAGAAATTCCTTGGTATGCTAGTGATGAAAAGACCGGTTAACAGGCAATATCTGTTTAAACTCAAAGTATGCTGAATTTTTGAGCCAATTCATAATTAACAATTTATTGGGACTTGCATCACAAATCAATGGGTTAACTTAAAATATTTTAAGAGTTAATTTTTTTTGCTAGAAATTGGTTTGCTTGAACTATATCTACATCTTGATACCATAGGTTGTCCTGCAGTTCAATAGCATTTTTATTTATTGTTTGCTGCATGGATGTCTCTATTGTAACAGGGCTAACTAGCTAAGCAGTCCCACAATGATTATAGGTTGCATCTTTGGGTTCTCGCTTGTACTTATTTTTAACTCTAAATGCCAAACAAGCTATGATTGCATGTAGAAACTCTCTGATGATTCATTACACGTGAAATAAATTGAAAAAAGGCCTCCTCTTGTGATCATCAAAATCTGTCCTGTGATCCATAAAAAATGCTGCTTGCTTTTGGCAAGTTACATTTGTATGGAATGTTTAGAATGAATAAAGGATTAATAAATCTTGAAACCTAAGAATTGGGATATGGATAAAGATGATATGATCTAATTAGCATTTGTTTTTACAGTTTTTCCTCTTTTTATTCCTTTATTTTTTGTTGTATTACGTACCACTTGGTTATTATTGAAGATGAATCTTATCCTATGAACTCCACTACACTAACTGTCAACCATTATCTCACAGCTTATTGATGCTGCAATTGCTCATTGTGTTGAGCTGGCCACAGATCGCCAAGGCTGTTGTGTACTTCAAAAGTGTCTCATAAATTCTGATGATGGGCGAAAGAAGAGTCTTATTGATGAGATCTCATCCTACTCACTGATCCTTTCTAAATATCAATACGGGTATGTGATTGCATTCTAATTGTGCTGTTTATCACATTTTTAATTTTAAACTGCTTGGATCTCTAACACAATGTAACAATGAATCCTATGCCATTGAGCAGGAATTATGTAGTTCAATATGTCCTGGATCTAAAAGACCCATGGGCAACCGCTGTTGTACTGAAATAGTTAATGGGAAATCATGACCATCTTTCAGTGCAGAAGTACAGCAGCAATGTTGTTAAAAAATGCCTCAAACTTACCGAAAAGGACGATTTTGCCAAAATTATGCTTATATGCTTAATGCTTATATGCTCTTGTTTATGTGGAACTCTAGTGGTTATGCTTTTTAGATTATTGGTTAGGTATAATTCAATCTTTTATTTTTGGGGCATTTTCATGCAAAATTTTTACATACGAACTCTGGATGCGTCTGGAGTTCAATAGCGGGGCGCCACGTGACAAGTAAACCCTACAAATTATAATACTGATCATGCACAGTGTATTAAAGTGGGGTCTACTTACCACGTGGTGCCCCATCACTGAACTCCGACGCATTTTCAGATGTAAATATCGCTTTGTTTCCATACATACCATCCAAGTACTATGTATTTATATATTTAACTCCTAAACTTTGTTTTTTTTATTTTTATACCTTATACCGCTCAAATCTTTCTTATCACATAAAAAACACCACCATTCTAACTTTTTAAAATTTGAAATACATCTTTTTGTAATAAATAACTAGGTATGTATGTAAATCTTCCTTTCTTTTTGTAAGTTTCACTTTTTTGGTACTTGTATGACGCATTTATAGCAATATATTTTAAAATGACATCTTGATATTCTAAGATTACATGTTTAGGTGCATAGATCTACTTATAATATTTACAAATGCAATTAAATATAGGGGGTTTTACTTGCATGACATAAAATTTTTTATCTGTTTAGCTATTTAATAATCTTTATAAATGTCAGCTGCGACTACAGCGCTGTCTTCTTTGATGGCATTAGGTGGCACTGGCATAACAGGAATTTAAGCAGCCTCCAAGGACGGAATGTCGAATTACAAAAATAGTCATATATTAATACCTAATATATGATTCGCTGATGGTTTTGACAAACTTTCTTTTTATAGATTACATATGAAAAAGTTTATTATTATAAGTTTGGGCAAGAAATGATTACATTTTGTATAAAAATGTGTTCACATGTAAACCTGTGTGGTTTATTTGTAAATACCAATATTTGTGATTGCGTCTGATCGTGTTCTCCCAGTTTCCGATCTTTTTTAATTGATTTTATGCCGTTTCTGCATTCTTTTTGGGATTATTGAGTTTCTTGGAAAGAAGTTTGGGTTTTGTTTGGGGATTATCAGGGTTTCAGAAGAATTTCTTATATGGTTTTTGTTAATTTTTGCAGATGAAAAGCAGAAATTGTATTCAAATCTTTTCTGAGTATTTGAGATTGTTTTCTAGTGGACATTGATGCTTTTAAGATTTAATGACGGGTTACATTTGATGATTGTGTCAGATTGGTATCTTTAATCTTATATGAGATTTGATCCAGCTAAGGTGTGAATTTAGAGAGTTGGAATTGCTCGAGTATGTCTGTGTGTTTATTGCTCTGTTCTTCTTTCCTTGATTTAGATTATTTTGTGAAGGAGACGAATTTTGGGGATCTTTCAGTTTCAGTTGTATTATGAATGGATTAATGTTTCTTTCATCAACAATTCAGTTCTTTTTGCATGACGTTTTCCAGCATTGATTTATGACAAGTTGCTAGAACTTGGAGTTTTGTTCGGCTGTTCCTCTCCGGTTTATTTATGGTGAAATTAGAGTATGATTTGGATTCTGAAGTTTGTGTTCCTGATTCAATTTTTTTTCAGCAAAATTAGTGATAATGATTTATTGAATCAATTATATTATTTTTATTAAGGCATGTGGTTTGGAAAATGTATGTTCATTAGCTAATATTAGTATACTCAAAATTTTGGTGAAATTGGGATGTTGGTGCCTGAAGGAAAGCGTTGTTGGATCTGTGTTTCTGAGCAGAACTGGCTTTTCTGGGCACTTTCAGGCTTCATAAAAGATCATTCTGTTTGTTTCATGGAAGGAGACATGGTTGAACAAGACTATGATGAATTTGAGATGCTTCTTAGGGGAAATTCCAAGTGCAACTTCTGGAAACCGTCTTTGAAGACAAAGTAGACTGGCTACGCACTCTCGAGAGTTACATACAAACTTCATGGCGGAGGTGAGAGAATTTTCTTCTTGCAACAAGTCTGCTAATCTGTCTTCTCCAAGCAAGATAGCTTCTGAACCATATAATTTTCCTCAGCCTCCTACAACTAGAGGCTGCACCTCTTTTAATGGCACCTCTTTTAATGCCTTCTCCAAAAGTTCAGAACATCAAAAACTCCACAGAAAAATAAATTGTGGTTATGAAAATTGCCTGACACTGTTACTAGATGAAATGAGCATTAAAGAGAATATGACATCAAAACCAAGTTCTCCAGCTTCAGTTATGAGCACGGAGAGCCCTTTGAATCACATTTTTTTTACAAAATGGATAGATTGTCAGCCCCCAAAACAACAACCTTCTGGGATTTGATACCACAGATATGAGTTTCCACCCATCTGCAAGTATCGAGCTAGAAGCACAGTCTTCTGTTCTGAAAAGAAATGAGCTTATAAATTCATGTGATAGAAGTGATGCTCAATGTAATGTGAATTTATTTAAATCTAGTAATGTTTATGAACCAAATCAAACCCCAGAGAGTTTATTGGGCAACTCTTCTGAGAATCAGCAGGTCTGTCTGATGAACACAATGGCTATGCCCATGAATCCTTGCTTTAATACTTACCAGTTGCTCCCAACTGCACATGGAGTACAATTACCTAAATTATATCAGCCCAACTATTATGTGGATACTCAATCCCTTCCCATGCATCTAGCTCAACCCGGTATGTTCTGGCATAGTAGGGAAGAGGAAAGTTTTTGTCTCTATCAACATTACTTATATATGCTCAGAATTTGCATAGTCAAAGACCTGAAATCCGTTAAAGTTCAAAGGAGTATGAATTTTGGCATGGGGCCTTTCAATGGAAATAATTTTCACCAATGCTCTGACCTTTCTATCCCTCGACACCTTGAACATTGTAATCAAAATTTACATTTGGACGATCCGACAATTTATAATAATCTAGTTTGTTGGATTATCGCCAATACTTTGGCCTACGAATGGAGAGAAGGTATTATCTATTAGTGGTCTAAGTTCTGTCAAGGATTCTCTGGGGCATCAGAGTTTTGTAGTTAGAAAGCAAAGCTTTCCTGAAAAGTTTTTAACAAGGTCACATGGTGTGAACTCAATTGGAGTTCTTAGGTGCAATCTTTTTACACCTGATCAGCGATTGCTCTTTGATGAAAACAGTTTGAGATGGTCAAATGGAGATGCCCATCTGTTATGGTCTGAATAATAGATCCTTGCATTTTGATGATCAAAGCTGATGTCTCCGATCGCGCCATCCCCATTCGCGCTGATGTCTCCGATCCCGTCGCTGTCCGCTCGGTCTTCGATCTCACCAAACAAACCTTCAAATCTCCCCCACACATCGTTGTCCACTCCGCTAGCATCCACGATCCCAACTATCACTCCATCTCTTCCACCTCTCTCGCTATATTCGACTCAATCATGTCATTCAATGCACGCGGCGCCTTCTTCGTGCTTCAAGAAGCCGCCAAACGAGTGGTTCGGGGTGGCGGCGGAAGGATCATTGCGCTCTCGTCGACGCTGGTGGCGACGAATCAGCCGGGGTATGGGGCTTACACAGCTTCAAAGGCGGCGGTAGAGGCGATGGTTAAGACTCTAGGGAAGGAACTTGAGGGAGATAGAATCACAGTCAACTGTGTTGCACACTTGCACCAGAGCCAATGGCGGATATATTTTTTGCAGGGAAGACGGAAGAGGATGTGAATATAGCGACGAAAAATAATTTTATGGGGAGGGTTGTTGTGCCGGAAGATATTGCGCCGTTCATAGGTTTTCTTTGTTCTGATGATGGGGAGTTGATTAATGGTCAAGTCATTCGGGGAATGGTCTGAGTTGAACTTGGTGGAAGTATTTATGTAGCCAAATCCTTTGGCAATCTAATGATCATATTGCGTTGAACTTGGTGGGAGTATTTATGTTGAACATGTTTTTTTTCAATTCATATATTATTTTATGTCAGCTTATATGAACCATTTTTCACCGTATTGCATTTTTACAGTCATATTCAGGATGAAATTTAATATTAAGCTCTCTACCAGATAATGGAAATAACATAAAATAATTCCTGAACCTGCCGATACCTATTTATTTCAGTGGATTCATGGACAATAGTATATCTATCTATTGTCTACTTTATCTGTCTAGTGGTATTACTGAACTCCTTTTTTCTAAAGTTTCTCTTGGTTTCTAATGGTTTCATGTTAGTTGGCAAGTGTTGTTACCTTTGAATGGTTCACTATTCGAAGGCTCTGATTGTTTACTATGCTTATGGAAGTTATGTTATCTAAGGTTGGTCTTGCTTTGTAAGATCATGTCGGCCGCTTAAAGTTTTGGAAAGCGTTCTTTTGGAAATTTAATTTAATTTATATATACGCATTGATTTTTTAAAATAAAATTTTAAATTTTAAAATATGAGAATTTGAAAGGACGGATCCCATTCGTTGCGTCGACTTGATGAACGAACAGTAACATCGCAAAGCTTAACGCATCTATCCCGAAGCATCGTACACCCTACTTCGATAATATCGCTCAATCAAATAAACCACGAAATTCATGATATCCGTTCTGGCTCGCGAACCTTTTATGTGGACCGACAAATTCCCTATTTAATACAAAAGCGATCAAATAGTGTTTATATTATCTCGGTCTTTAAAACTCCCTATGTAGGCAAGTCCTCATAGCTTAATTACCCCTCGAACGACCGAAGTCACCCGAGAGAACTCTCGATTTGAATCTCGGGTTTCTATCTTCACGAAGCTCGAATGCCGTAGGTTTTCCAACGAAATTCGAGAGCAGGAATCCAATAGCGGAAGGCGCAAGGAGGAACAGCTATTTCTTGAGTCAAAGCGAAAGGCAGGTAGGGATGTCACGCATCTCGATGGAGACCTCGAGGACGTCCCGAACTATCCTAAGGTCGGCTTTTAAATTTTGGAAAGAGATTTTATTTTGATTTCAATCCCGCAAATTAATTATAGTGATTACGTTCGCATAACGCCTCGGCTATGCAAACTACTCCGAAGGACAAGAGGGTTTACGTCGTATCGACGACAACCTCTGAAACCTAAGCTGGATTAGGGCTTATATCGCACGTAGGCGGCGTGCAAAGGCCTAAAAGAGAAAGGTGAGGGTTTATGTCGCACGTGCTGACTACCTCGAAAACCTAAGGCTCATTGTTTAAACTAAGGAATGGCTTTGACTAAGGAGATACAGTGCTGTCACAGAGGCAGCGTCGCCCACCGCGCTCCATGCTCCACGTCGTTGCAAGATCGCGATTTAGGTTTAAGTTTTCAATTAAAGTCGATATGCAAATTATTTTTATTTTCAAGTGAGTGTGAGTGATCGTGACAGAGTAGAAAAGTGAACAAGAACACGAGCATGCACGTAATAGTACTAAACAGAGAACATACTAAACGAGTAGCATGCCGAAAGTAAACATGCTAAATAGTGTGTACTGAAAGTAAGCAAGCTATACTACAAGCAGAAAGAGCTGCAAAGAAGAAGTAAAGACGTAAACATGCAAGTGTATACGACCGAAAGGTAAAACAAACTAGACTAAGCATGAGTATATGCTAAAAGTAGAAAGTGCACAAGCAAAGAAAGAGAAGTAGAGACCGTGTCAGTAGGAGTACCGTATGTCCCGCTTATCCTCGATGCGCCGTTACTCCGTTTATGACTATTTTTATGGTCTTTTTCTTATTTATTTCCCGCAACAGTGTCAAGCATCAAAAGAGCAGGAGCGAGAGTGAAGTAGGTAGAAAAAGAGCAGGAGCAGTGAAAATGTCGAGAAAACGAGGAAAATCGTAAAAGAAGACTAGGAAATCGAGAAAGCAAGAAAAGAACGTCCGTAGAAAACTCCGAGAAAAGTAACGAACGAAAACAAAGCAAAACCGTAGGAAAACACGGAAAACACTGAAGAAACCTACAAGTGACCCGTAAGCACGGTGGTGTTTCTGACTCGTAGCCGTGCTAATATCCGACTCGAGTGCCGACTACTATCCCAACTTTCCGTGGCAGCAGTCCTAATCCGACTCGAATAACCAACCGCGACTTTTATAAGTTTTCACACATTTCATTTTTTTGGTTTTCATGCAAGCCAAAACTATAGTAAAGAGGCTGCGTAAGTAGTGCGAGGTAATTTTGTATTTTTCAAACACATGTATTTTTTTGTTTTAAAACATTTCAAACCACAGCGTCGACTACCTAACAGACTAGTGACTACGAACTTCAGATCGTCGGCAGAGAAACCCCAATGACGGCCGAACGGTTCCGTGATTCCTCGCTCTACTCTCTGCGCAGTCTCCGAGACATGCGGCCCCATTCTATGGCTCTCGTAATTTTTCTCGTTTTCGCAGCCTCATCAACGTCCCCACCGCACTTACACACTTGCTGATGGCCCATATATAACCCAAGGAGGTTATATACGCACACCTACATGTCCCCCGTATGTGTGTGGGTTAAGCCAAGAAACAAGCGTGAAAACTAGTGACGAGGGGTCAAGGAAAAGGAGAGAAAAGACAAGTAAATCACCCCGACTCCCGACCGACCTCACATGTCCTATGAAAAGGACTAAAGGCACCTCGACACTCTCTGAGAATGTGAGGACTAGACCCCTAAGAACACACTCCCCGTTTTCCCAAATTACGGTAAAATCATAAATGAAGATAAAATGAAATAAAATAAAGAAAAGAAGCGCCGTCGCTCCGGATGCTGGATCCCTAGCTCACTAAACCAGGAGGGCTATCACAAATTCCAAGATTTTGCCCTTTACTTTCTTTCTTCTTCTTCTTTTTTTTCAAGCTTCATAAAATTCAAGGCCTTGAACAAGCACAAGGCCTACCAATTCCGATATCAACTTATCACATGATTGCCACAATTCCAACTTTGTATAACTTCATCAATTTCAACATTTAACCATCAAATATTGACTGAGGCAAATAAGAAGCATGCCTACATGTATCCAAATCATCTCACAAATAGATGTAGCAAGAAATAAGGAAGAAGGAGCGTCCCCACACCTATTAAAGCTCTCGCCGAGATACATACCAAGCCGAAACCCACAACCCAAAATCACAAAGATGAGAACCATAAGAGGTAAAGCCCCTCCCACCAAACTCCAAATTTCACAAAGAAACTCACTGGCTAGGCTCCTGGGAGCCGAATACATCAAGCCCGGCTCGCCACAAAATGCTCAAGATTAAGATCACTAGACAACCAAGCAAATCAACCCAAACAAAGCCCACCTAAACTCAAACCCGAGCCATCTATAAGCTCCAAACGAAGGTGCAATCGGCTCACTACAAAGTCAAGACCCGAGCCCCAAACATCACCTTAAATCGAGCTTAAAACACAACTTCAAGCAAGCCTCAACCGCATCCATAAAAAAAGGAAACAAGACTCAAACCGAGCCCCTATAAGGCTCACAGGATCGCCCAAGCCTCAAGCTAACACACTCCCCACATCAAAGCTAACTCAAGGGAGCTCCAGGACCAAAACCGGCAAAGCAAGAGGACACAAAACAGACCCACAATCCAAAAACTGCAGACTCAAGAATTTCAAAAGAATCAAAATCCGGCCATGACAAGGCTACAACGGCCCAACCTTAAATCATAACAATCCCCCAACATGCGCCTAAAGCCGAAGAAGCTAAAAGAGCCAACCCCACCCATAACCAAATCAGGGGAACAAGTCCAAATTTATACAAAGCCAAACCCGAGCCACTACCTGGCTGTGAGGATCAATCGCAGAAAGTAGCAGGGGGAGGGCAGGACCGAGAATACAAAGCCACCAAAAGTCCAGCACAAAGCTGCAGTTAAACCACTAAAAAGCTGACATCAAATCAAACCCAAGGCTAAGTAATCAAGCCTTCACAAAGATCGAAAACCGAGGCATCACAAAGCCAAAACCGAGGCCTCCATTCGGCCAAAACAAAGCACAATAAGTCTAAACCGAGTCCAACAGAAAGCCAAACCGAATACAAGAAAACCAAAACCGAATACAAGAAAGCCAAAACCGCACCCAACTCAAGGGAATAAGCATCCTCTACCCCTTAATACATCAAAATAGAAGGCCACCATATATTTCGTATAAGAATAAGCATAGAACTTTTCCAAACTTAAAGTAAATTTCTCCATAACATGCCTTCGATAATGAAAAGCTAGCAGGAAGCTGTAAATGAGGCCCGCATGTTTACAAGGCCCAAGTGAATCTCCCACCATTTCATGCTAAACAAACTCACATGTAAAGCCAAAACACGATTTTCAAAACATTAAAACAAAGGCAAGAATCATGCATCCAAGAAAAGGCTCACGAGTAAAGGCTAAAGCAAGCCAACCAAGCCCTTAAACAAGTTTGAAATGAGACATGAGAAGGGCTCGAAATTAAACTAAGCATAAAGCTAAAATAAACATTCCCATGCTTCACATTAGATTAGACAAGTATGCAAAATAAGTAAAGAAGAGCAAGAAGCAACTCCATGCCATTTTGAATGTATAACCACGCCCAACTCAAGCATAACAATATGTAAATAGCCTCACATGTGAAAATCTGAGCCAAAGAAACTCATACCTCGGTGTATATCCTAGCAAAGCACCCCAAAATCCGACAACAGAGACCAAAGGGCGCAAACCAAGCCAAAAACCGATCACCCGACTTCCGTAAATTTCAAGGAACAAGGCCAACAAGACCTCCGCCTTACTCGAACACAAGCTCGTGGAAAACCGCGAGCAACGGAGGAAGAGCAAGGAGAGGAGGAGAGGTAAGGCAATGGTAACACACAACACCACAATCGAAAAATAAGAGCCAACCTTAAACCCTAATCCAAAAGAGGCTTTTATAGCCGCCTCAAGAAGAAGAGCAAGAAGAAGCCGTCCCACTTACCCTGGGCGTCTCTGACAGGAGAAAGAGGAGAGGGAGAGAGTGGCGACAAAGTCGCCGAAAAGGGCGACAACGGAGGCAGTGGAAGGCCGAAAGGGGCCCGCTCGCGAGCAGTGTCGCCGTGGGAAGTGGCGAGAAGGTACAGTGGACCAAGGTCGGAGCTCGCGCAGGAGCCAGAGGAGGCGGGATCGGGAGAAAAGAAAAAGGCGAGTCCGGATGAGAGAGTAGGGTTAAGGTTTAAAAATGGGATTTAAAAAGGATTTTTTTTTTTTAAAATAAAATAAAACTTATTTTAATAAAATAACGACCAAATTTCTCGTCGCGAACCCGCGCTCAAAACACAGCAAGTCATACGTCTTTCCCTAGCAAGTTCGACGTCCCGGACGCAATGGCGCAGTCCGTTTCGCGATCCGAGGTCGTTCGGAGAACCTCGTCACCGGCCGAGTCGAAAGTGCGTCAAATTCGATTTCGTCGAAATTCCGACCTCGATGGCGCCGTTCCGGCATTCCGACTTCCGATCTCGATCCGTCGCGAGAACTTCAAGACGTCGAGGCCGGGGCTCGAGGAATTTGTGCTCGGTGGTGCGTAAAGTGTGCACAAGGCTACCCTAAGGTCCAAGTGGTCCCATAGAACTCAATCTGGAGTCCTAACGCTAATTCCAACCTACCACCATGCGAGCAAGAGGTCGGAATTCCGTCCGGATTCCAAAAGAGTGTCGAAGTGGTTTCAAGCATTCTAAGACGAGGTGGGTCCAAAGGCTAGGAATCTAAGATCGTCTGGGAAGCTCCTAAAGCTAGAACCCTGCATCCTAGGAGGAAAACTAAACCTCGACAAAAGTGAGGTCAACAAATGGACCCCCAATAGTGTGGTGCGCCTGGACAGAGACACCGCGCGTATCAAGGCTCGACCGAAGAAGATCAACGAACCAACACGGAGCCGTCTAAGTAAAGGGTACTCGTGATGTGCCACAAGAACTGGAGAGAGAGAGGAGTTTCCGCAGGGGAAACAAGAGGGAAAGAGAAACCAATTAAAGCGCCGCAACCTCAAGTCGCGAAGACAAATTAAGTTCAAATTTGATTTAATTCATTTTCTTTCAATTTCAGCTTCAATTTCGATTTTAATTTTGATTTCAAATTTCAATTTTAATTTCGATTTCGATTCGAGTTTCAATTTCAAACTTTAGCGAGGAATTTCAAATTTAGGAGGGCTGAAAGATCGAGAAAACCAACGAAAACTCGTGGAAACTCGCGAAAGCCTTCAAAATTTATGGATTTCATGGAACTTGATGCAAATCATGAGAATTTATGGCAATTCATGGAAATGCATGCAATTTATGGAGAATACGCAAAATTTGATGATTTATGCAGTATTCATGAATTTACAAGATTTATGGAATTTATGGAATTTATTGAATTTATAGCATTTATGAAGATTACGAATTTATGAAATTTATGCAGAATTTATGGAATTTACGAGACATTTTATGGAGATGTATGCATGATTTATAAAATACGCAAAATTTATTGAATTTATGAAGATTTATGTAATTTATGGAATTTACGAATTTATAGAATTTGCGAATTTACGAGATTTACTAAATTTACGACATTTAATGAAATTTATGAGAATTTATGGAATTTACTTGAGAATTTATGGAATTTATGAATTTATGAGAATTTATGAAATTTATGGAATTTCATGAACATTTATGGAATTTATGAATTTATGTGACATTTATGAATTTATGAGAATTTATTTGAATTTACTGATAATTCTATTAATTTATTGAGACTTATTGAAATGCATGCAATTTATTAAAACATGCAAAATTTATGAATTTATAAGATTTGATGACATTTATTGAGAATTTATGGAATTTATTGACTGACATTTATTGAATTTATAGATGAATTTATTAATTTATGGAACATTTATGTGAATTTATGAGAATTTATGAATTTATGAGACGATAATTCTATTAATTTATTGAATTTATTGAATTTATGAAATTTATTAGAATTTACAGACATTTATGTGAATTTATTGTAGAATTTATGCAATTTACGAAAATTTATGCGAATTTATGGAATATGGAGAATTTATGGAATTTATGAGAATTTATTAATTTATGAGAATTTACGTTGAATTTATTGACATTTATTGAATTTATTGACAATTTATGAGTAATTTATTGACGAATTTATTAATTTACAGAGAATTTATTAAATGCTGAATTTATGGAATCTAAATGCATTGACGACTATTTATTACGAAATTTATGGACTGAAATTTATGGAATTTAATTGATGAGAATTTATGGAATACGCATGAGATTTATGAAGGATTTATGAGCGCTTTCAAGAGTCCACCGAGTTCGCGTGAATTACTCGCAAGAGAGACGCTGAATTAGAATTCGTTTTAAAGCTTCGTTAATTTTAATTTTCTTTTCTTTATTCTAAATTTAATTTTTGTTTCGTTCTTCGCTCGTCGCAACTTTTTCGACCAACGCATGGTCATGCGCTTTTCATTCGTAGCGCAACCGAAGGCGCATCCGAACGCAAATATCCGACTCGCGTAAAAGAGAATTTCTTCATTAATTCCGATCCAAAATTTGGCACAAACTCGATGTCTCATCGAGAAGAACATCCAAAAGTATCTCGCGTGACATCCGAAAGTAACCGGAATACCGTATGCGAGCGACAGACCGGCACAAAACGGTAAACATCCGCTTCCGAAGTCGTCGCGCGAACAAGCCAACTCGTCAGCTACGCTCCGAACAAAAGTTCCCTCACGTACGAAGGTCGCTATGTCACACGAGAACCCGACGAAGTCCCTCCAGCCTCCGGGTCCGGCTCGTAGTAGTACGGTGCTTCGTCGACGTCCATTCTTCGGAAAGTGACCGAGACTCTTCGTATCCGACTCCCGGATGCAAGCTTCGGCCAAACCGCTCCATTTCCTTTCAAAACCAAAACGATCCGACCGGCAGATGAATTTTCACGAACCTCTCGAATTCTCCGGCCCAACGATCCGTATCTCTCTTCCAAAGAGAATATCGCTTCACCGAGAAGCGAGACCGTGCGAAAGGCCGAACGAAGTCATGATGGTCGATGCGAGGCGGATGCAGCCCCCTCCTCGTAGATATTTATTATGCAACTGCTAGAATACTAGCCAGTAGCAAAGACGTGCCATTCTATCATCCTTTTCGATCATCTTCTTAATTTCCGGCGGCATGTCATCCACCTCATCATATGGTAGATCCCCGGGATTCCCTTTCGTCCTCGGCGAAGTTGTAACAAAGAACCACACCGAATCGTGATTCGCCCTCGCCACGCTTCCATTTTCTAGTGCTCTGAACAGTCTTCTCCATCGCAGTCCTTCTCTCGCCCCGCTTCGTAACTCGTACACACAACGTAGAATTTCTTTCTCGCTCCCTACTCGAGAAGACATTTGTATACAGCCTCGAGTCCCTCGAGGATATTCACATACTTCAGTACCGTATTTCTTCGTAATGCTCGAATTCTTGTTTTCTCGACTTTTCCGATCTTAGCCATTATGTAATCCGGAATTATCCGCCGTCGTCTAGGCCGTACAAACCGCGGTACGTAGGGCTCGACACCGGGGTGCTCTCCCTCTCTCCTCCTCGTGGAGGCGGCCGCGTAAGCCTCGTAGGTCCCGAACTCCTCCAGTGAAGTACGCGACACCGCGGGCATTCCGAGAACGCTCCTACACGTGTCACTCGTCGAGGAAAGTCCGTGCCGCACCTCGGCATCCCGTGAAAATTTCTTCAAGCGAGTCGACCGGCGGCACCGGCTCGAAGTGTACTCGGCTCGTCTCGCAGCGCAGGAGAACCGGCCGATGTCTCTTTCATTTCCGGATCGTGGTCTTCTTCTTCAAGAATCGGCGGAGCCTCGCGGCCGTTCTCCGAACTTGTCTTCTTTCAAGTGTTTCGATCTTACTGCGCCATGGGCGGTAAACATTTCTCTTCCATGTGTGTGTCCTCGGCGGATCCGGAACTCGCCCCGTATCCGCGGTGACTAGGTCACCTCCGGTTTGGCAACCATCGACGAATCCTTTTATCTTCGCCTAGAGGTGTGAATCGACGAAACCTCCGGTACCATATTGTCTCGACGTCTTCCCAATTTCCCGCGGATCGATCCGACAACGCATTTCATGTTCGCCATTTCGCAGTGATGGACTAACCTCATGAGGGAACCCTCGTAGTCCACACTCGACTTGCGAGAAGTCCAAGTCAAGCTCTACCACACCGCCTTCCGTGCTTTCTCTTCATTTAGCGTCGATTATAGCCGTCTTTAAAAGCGAGAACCAACTTCCGACCCGTCATCCTCCCGCGGAAAACAGGGACTTGTCGCCGTGTCGAATTCAAAAACGAACAAGAACAAAACAACTTATAATTAAGTGCATTAACCAATTAAAGGGGTGAGATTTATTTAATTCAATTTAGGAAAGCTGGAGTCAACGAAGGTGACAAAACCATTAAGGGAAGAACATTAACATTTTTTATTATCTCGTGAAAGTTCATCTTATTAAAATTTCATTATTACAAAAATTTTCTTGGAACCTGACCTCAGACATCGGCCGTAAAGCTACTCCTAGAACTAAGTATCGTCTTCGCAGCTCGTCTTCGACGCGTCACGTAGCGTAGCATTTCTTCAAGTAACGTCCATTAATCCAGCAACATGGGTCTTCCGCCTGGGAATCCACTAGCCGGTACGACCCTCCGTATCGTACTTTCTCCACTACAAATGGTCCTTCCCTGTGTCGGTTCAAACTTTCCACCTATCTTGCAGTGTGCAAGAATAGGTCTTCGAAGAACAAGGACGAGGTCACCAACTTCGAACGACCTCGGCGACCAATTTGTCGTGGGCTCGAATCATCTTCGCTCGATAAAGTTCCAGTGCTCGCCGCGCGAGCGCCTTCTTCCTTCAAGGCTTTCTAGTTCTTCAAGTCGTAGCTCGGCGTTGTCTTCCGTCGTAATTTTGTCGGCGACGGCGATTCCGAGAGAAGGTAGCCGAACTTCCAACTGGAGAACGGCTTCGACCCATACACAAGAGCGTATGGTGCAGATCGCGCTCGGCGTTCGACAGCTTGTACGGCATGCCCACAAGGCTTCTAAGCAGCTCGTGCCATTGTCGTTTGTTGTCTTCGAGCGTCTTCTTCAAAATCCGTACCAAAGTTTTGTCGAATGCTTCCGCTAAGCCATTCGCCTCTAGGCAGAGATCGTAGAATACCTCCAATCTATCCCGTGTCGTCCGACGAAGCTATTAATCTCGTGCTTTCGACGCGACCCATTATCGGAGATGATCCCCGCGCGAACACCGAAACGATAGACAACCCGATTTCCGAAAACCGAAGAACGTGCCGCGCCGTAACTTCTCGTAACGGCACCGCTCCCGCCCACTCGGGAGAAGTAATCCGTAGCCGCGAGAATGAATCGGTGTCCTCTAGAAGACGGAGGGTCTATCTGACCCACTATATCCGTGCCCCAACACTCGAATGGCCACGACGCAACCGTCGGGTGTAGCACATCTCGGAGGTCGGTGCAAGCACCACCCGCGCACCCGACACCGGTGACACCTCTTCGCCGTTTCCATGCAAGCCTGGATATCATCGCCGGCCAATAATATCCGAGCCTCTTAATCTTCATCTTCATTTTCGGCCCCGACCGGTGAGCACCACACAATCCGGCGCGAACTCTTCGACGATACTCGCGCTTCCGGCCCGCTTCGTACATCGTAACCACATCCGATCGAAGGACCTTCCGTACAAAACATCGTCGATTAAAGCGTACGACATCGCTCTTTCCGGATCCGATGTGCCACCGACTTATCTTCCGGCAACTTCCCGACTCGCAAATATTCTATCAACGGCTTACGCCAATCTTCGTCGATATCGCCCACATCAACTCGTCGCTCCTTCTTTTCTTCGAATTTCGTAGATCTTCGAGGCCGACTCCGGACAAAACCTCGTCTTCCTCGCACAGAGGATGTCACCGTAGTCCTCCGCGGACATGCTAATTCCTTAGCAAGTTTAGCTAAAGCGTCCGCGCGGGCATCGTCCGCTCGAGGACCCCGTAGAACACCACACCGGGATCCGCTCCAACAACTTCATCGCGTACTTGTGATATTCTCGCGCCTCGCTTCGGACCCGCACCGTCCGGCTATTTCGCCGAATGACGAGCCGAGAGTCGCCGTGGACGACGATGTCCGTTATTTCCATTAGAATCGTCAACTCCAATCCCGTGATTAGCGCTTCATATTCTCGCTTCATTATCGGTGCACGGCTCGACAAGTGATAGGAGAATCGCAAAGCATTCCCCGATCCGTGTAATGAAGATCAAACCACCTCCGCTTACGGTGTCACCGCTCCCGATCCTTTATCCCTTCCCGCCGACGAAGCTCCATCGAAGTACATCTCCCAACGTCGAGCATCGGGGTCTTCTACTCGCATTATCCGTTCATCCGTAGATCGTCGTCGAGAGGGGACCCACTGCAGAGGGGTGCGCCGCAAGGAAGTCCGCAAGAATCCGCCCTTCGATAACGCGAAGAGAGCACGAACGTTATATCAAATTGCAATAATATCATCGACCACCTCGCTAAACGTCCGGAAAGTGTTGGTCGGGTCATCAAATATCGCAACGGATTAACCTTCGAAATCAGCCGACCTTACGAGACAACATGTAATGTCTAAGCTTCCGAGCGGCGAAAACTAAAGCTGTACAATGTTTCTCAATAGAGGATACTTTACCTCCGCAGTATTAGACGTCGACTCAAGCAAGAGAGTGCGTTTTCTTTACCCTCGTCATCGACTCGGCGAGTAAGGCTCCGAGGAGTCATCTAAAGCCGCGGTGTAAAGTATCAACGGTCTACCCGGATAGGGTCGCTAAAACAGTGAGGTGTCGTCAGTATCGCTTAATATCTTCGAAAGCCCGTCGACACGGCTCTCCCCAAACAAATTTAGCATCCTTTCGGAGTAAATTCGAAAAAGTGCCGACACCTACCCGACGTATTAGATATAAAGCGTCTTAGTATGCCAACTTCCTCGAAAAGAGCGTAATTGCTTCGTGGCCTCGGAGGAGGCATTTCTAATATCGCTTTAATCTTCTCCTGATCGATTTCGATTCCCCGATGACTGACAACGAATCCTAGAAATTTCCCGAGGTAACGCCGAAGGCGCATTTCAAGGGATTCATCTCGAGATTATATTGCCGTAATCGTTCAAACACAATCCTCAAGTCATACAAATGATTCTCCTTCACTTTACTTCGATGACCAGTGTCGTCCACGTAAGCATTCAACTCGGTTATGGATGAGGTCATCGAAGATCTTGGTCATCGCTCGCCGGTAAGCAGCTCCGCGTTCTTCAAACCGAACGGCATTACGGTGTAGCAAGAGATTCCAATTGGAGTTCTGAAAGCTGTAAGCGTTGCATCTTCCGGAGCCATCTCGATCCGATTGTAACTCGAAGATCCATCCATGAAAGAGAAAACTTCGTGCGAAGACGCGATGTCCACCATCAATTCCGGTATCGGCAACTGAAACTCGTCCTTCGGCACGCTTTATTTAAGTCCCCGAAGTCAACACATACTCGTATTTGTTCGTTCTTTTTCTTAACAATGTACGACATCGGCTAACCACGCGGGGTATTGCTCCTCCCGCACAAAGTTAGCATCGATTAGCTTCTTCACCTCAGCAACGACTTGTTGCTCTATTTCGAGGCGCATTCTTCTATGAGCTTCGCTTCACCGAGTTATACTTCGATCCAATCCAAGCTTGTGGACCGCAACATCCGGAGACAAACCCGGCATTTCTTCGTAGCTCCATGCAAAACAATCCTCGAATTCCGACAAGAGTTTAACCAAATCTTTAGATTCTTCTTCGCCGAGTAGAGAACTTATGAAGGTAGTCGAGGTCGTTCTTCCGTTCCAAGATTGATTTCTTTCAACTCATCGACCGTCGACTCGATTTCCTCCTCGAATTCCGTGAGCATCATCTATCGGCGAGTCTTCGTAGTTATCCTCTCGTATCAGTAAGCATTCTTCTTCTCGTTCCTAGTAGTAACAACCATGCAAAATTCCGAATCATCGACCGGTCCTATCGTACCAAACCCGAGACCTTCCTTCGAATCGAGTTTCTTCCCTTTCGTATTCCATAACTTTTCAAACGATCGCAACTCGTCCTTCGACATTTGTTTCTGCACATATCCTCGTCGAATTAATTTTCGCACACACGGCGAGAAGTAACCAAAAGGTAATTCCATTAATTCATTAGAAACATTCTCATCCAAATTTACAGGATTTCCGAATCTAAGGAGAAGCACGATGGAACTCGACGGCTTCATGCCCGCACTATGAACTTCCTTAACCTCTAAGCTCCCAACCCGCCGAGGGCGTATCGGTTAAGGTCACGGCTCGAACATGCTGGCCGATCCGATCATACATCGACTCGTACTCACTTTTCTCCTTATCCTCCGTAGAGATCTCGAACCGAGGCTTCTTTCGTCGATTGCCATTGCATCTTCTTCCACGTCTATGCCGATACGGCCTTTTCCGTTCAACAATATTGTTAGTTCTTCCTCGCCCGCGTCCCCGCCTCGACCTCGGATGCGTGGGCTAAAAGAACTTCCACCCTCTCGTTGTAAAGGAACGGTGGAATATCGTCGAACCGGAATCGACCGGTCTCGCTCTCGCGATCCTTTCGAATCTTCAATCTTGTTTAACATGACATCTCCGACGTAACGGCCTTCTTCGAGGTGCGTAAGTAGACGGCGTCTTCGTGAATGCCCACCTCGTGTATCGAAAACGGTTGTAGATCTCCTTTTATGCAATGTTCTCGACCATCCTCGTAGTATTCGATGCACCGTGTGCAACGACGACGGAACCATATTATGCTCGTGAATCCACTGGCCGGCCAAGTAAGGCGTTGAACGAAGTGTCCGCGTCGATGATATGGAATTTCACAGTTGTTACTAAGTCACCAACCTTCATTAGTAGCGTTATCGAACCAAGAGCTCTTTCTCCTTTCTCGATTAAATCCTCTTAACATCATTTTATCTACAGAGAGTTCTTCCACATCGATGTCCAGTACGTTAATGTCCGTAGACTCATTATGTCGATGGATGCTCAGGATCCACCAAAACTCTGGAAAGCACGAACCGGTTGACGCTGACTGAAATGTAGAGAGGACGATTATGCTCCGTAGTACCAAGTAGCAGATCTTCATCGGTGAAAGTCACGCCAGGCTGTTCCTTCAACGAACAAACTTCATCCGAGGATGTGCTAGCCAACTGCGCTAAGCAAATATCTCGGATCAAGTAAGGCTTTAACCGCAGACTCTCTCATCTCCTTCGACAGATCGAGCGTCGTAAATGCTCAGCCGGGCCGGCAACTTCCTAAGATGAGCTAGTACGTTGTAATCCACTTCGCTCGAGCTTCGGTTTCTTCGGGCATGTGTCTCTTCCGTTGCCGGAGGTAGCTCCTCTCGAGTAATCGGCTCGTTTTCCTTTATCCATCGGGTCGTCCCCGAGGGTAACACTTTTCCTCTTCTGTGTATACTTCGTTATCTCTTCCGGCGCTCGTAGTCGTTTCTTCCGGTGTTGAATTCGAATCCGACAAATCCAAGTCGATGGCAATCGGCGTGCCTTTACATTCGAGAACGGGTTCGTCACTTTCCGAATCGTCGTAACCGGTGTCGTCGACATCTTCATCTTCATCGACACGTTCATCGGAACTTCGTATGACTCGAGGATCGTTTCGAGAATCGAAATCGGGTTAAATTGGTTATGATCGCTATATCGTTAGTAGACACAACCAAAACGTAACCGTAATCAAAATCGTTAATTCAAAGCGTCCTAAAGGGACGAAGAGGAAATCGTACAAAGTCGTGGGTTCGAGGAATTTCTCCCCCAAATCCGAGACAACTAATCTAACAGAGCGCCCCTATCCTACCCCTCGCGCTATCGGTCCTTATTTCGTCCACGTTCTTCTTCGTCGCTTCATCTCCCGTCGCGGCGACTTCTCCAAAGGTAACGCTGATTACCGGGCCGAGCGGGCCGTGTGCTCCGAACCGAGGCTCGTGCCGACGTGGTCGAAATCGAATTCCTCCGGAAGATCCGGTCCAAGTCGTGTCCCATCCTTCATTCGCCGGATGCGATTCCACTAGGTGAACATGCTCATCCGAAATCACATTTACGTAACCCTTTTCGTGTTCTTTTAAATATTCTTTCGAATAGCAATATTCCCTCTTTATAGCTCCTCTCAAGCCAATCCTCGAAGCCGGCGCTTTCTATAGTGCGGCCGAGTAACCCGCGGTAAGGACAAGAGTCGGGATGATCTTTCTTATCAACCTCCTCTCGGCTTCTTCGGCTCGTGCAACCGAATTCCGGCTTCGATTAAATTTCGAACATCTTGCCACGGCGTCATCCCCGAAGGAATACACCCGGCCGAGTCGGTCTTCATCGTTGGAACCTCGTCTTCTATCTTCTTTATAGGCCTCCGCCGGAACGGCCGCCGACCAGCCGAGCTAAACCGCCGGACATGCCGAACATATTGCGGCGGCCGTCGAACGAACCGTGGCGCCGGCCGAACGCACCGCGGCAGCGGCCGCAGATATCGTGGTAACGGCCGCCGAAACCGCCGCGGCCGCCGCACGTATCGTCGCGACGGCTCGGCCTCGAATCCGCACGGGCCGCTTACCCTCGTCCACCGTCGCTACTACTCCGTACTTCTTCTCGAACGCTTTTATTACTCCGGGCTTTTCTGCCTTTTCGAGATTCCGTATGCTCGATTTCTTCTAGAAGCCGCCGGCTTTACCGAGTAGCTTCTCAAATGACTCGATGGTGAGTCCTTTAAGCATGAAAGCTATTGGTCCGTGGATGCTTCGAGTAAGACCTCAACCGCATGTCGCTCCCGTAATTGGGGCTCGCACTTCATGCTCAAGTTTCTCCACCGTAGAATATACTCTACCAGCGTCTCCGTAGGTTTCTGCCGCTCCATTATAAGATCTCCAATCGTGATGTGATGGTGTACTCCGGCGAATCTCTTTACGAACAAATTTTCCAACTCTGTGAACGTCTTTATCGACCCATTCAGCAACTCCGCGTACCAATCAAATGCGATCCCCGAAAGATCGCTCACGAACCGACGGAAAAGCAACGCCTCGCTACCCCCCGCATCGCAACAACTCGCTCGAAGTGTGCAACGTGCCGACGGGGCCGCCTGCTCCATCGAAAGTCTTAAAGGTCGGTGGAACGAAACCTTGTGGATACGGGACGGAATCGAACTCCTCCGGCAGGTCTACCCTTCGAAATCGACGCGCCCCTTCGATCGGGCTAAGGCTTCCTTCACTCGTCGCTCGACCAACCGCTTAATGTCTTTTCGGCACCATATTCGGAGTCGAATCCTTCTTCTGCGCCCATCTCGTTCGCTAAGCGACTTCTCTCCTTTCATCTAAGTGATATGGACGATCTCCCGGCGGATTCATCTCTCGGAGATGCCACTTGCCGCGAGTGCGACCGTCCCCGTGCGGCAACCATAATGCCCATCATCTCTTCGATCCTCTTTTCAAGGCGGTCGATGATTTCGTCCTTCCGTCGCGAAGACCTTCGCCACTCATCCGCCGTGTTCTCCTCGCCAGACGGAGCATCACGTGCGTACGACGTAGCTCGGGCTTCAACGACGTAGAGCTCCGCGAATTCTTCCTCCATGTAGTCCGACAGTCGTAGTCTTCATCGCTAACATTTACTCCTCGTTCTCTTGCTAGCTCCGTGATTTCAAACTTCCGAGCTTCTTCGCCTTATCATCAACTTCTTTCCCTTTAACCATCTTCGAGATCGACTCGGCACTTCCGGAATGTTTCCCGTAGCGAGCTTCGGCGCCGTAGTAAGCAACTCGGAGTATCGGACTTATTATCCATTTCGTGGGAACACTCCCGCGATCCTTTCAAAAGCATCGGCCCCGCGGCTTTAGGTATCCAAGCCTTCTTTCTCAACGTTGATACCTCGAGACGGGTGTCTCGTGGTGCGATCGCCGTGTCGAAAGGAGGTATGGTCCCTAAAGTGTGAACCCGACGCTATGGAAGCGATCTCTTCCCGTTATTCTTCTTTGAAAGCTCTTCATTACAAGCAAGCAGCAACGGTCTTCGGACCCGTGCGAGACTCGACCGATTTGCGACCGACAGTGCTTCGAATTGTCGTAGCGACGTCCGGAACGGTAGCAGAGCGTAGAAACACGGCTCCCTAGTCGTAACTCGGCCGGAATACGAGGCGGTAGTAGCGTAGCGAAGAATCCTACGAAGACTTTCTTCTCCAGAGAAGCGCACAACTGATGAAACCTACTCCCTTCGAGGAGATGAGAAGTTCCAAATTCGCATCCCCTTCCTGGCTGAAAGGTCGGCTCAACGGAAGTAAATCTCTTTGCAGCTTTCAGAATTCTTCGTCGTAGGTTCTTTCTCTGTATTTTAGTTAACGGCGTGGCTTGCGAACCGGAACCAACTTCGAACACTGACGGTGCAGAGGCGAACAAATTTACAGAATCCCTTTCAGACAAAATCTCCTTTCCTTTTGCGTACGGCAGAAGTCGGTGCGGTGATTGCAAACCCGGAGGCGGTAGCGGTAACGATCCTCCTCGCACGCAGACAACGTACTTAGCAGACACGGGGCAACAAGCTTAGCAGAGCACTCCCGGTCTTCGGCCTCTCGATCGCGGGGAAATCCGCATCTTCATTCAAGTCGTATTCGAGGGCAGTGCTCGGCGACCTCCGACGGAGCAAGCCTTCATGACTACGTACGGCGCTTTTCCAAGTATGACTTCGACCTCGTCGAAGCTCGGCACCAAACTTTATCATTGCTCCCCGTGGAGCGCAGCCTTGTCGCGGGTAGGTTTCCGTCGAACGAGAAGATCAACTTCGGTGACGCCATTCCAACCGTCGACCGAGAAAGTTCCAAAAGGTTAGTCACGCCTACCTCGCAATTTCCGCAGAAAACTAAAATCAACGAAGGTCGTCTTACTGACCGGGTAACACTTTATTATTATTATCTCGATGTTTTAACTTATTTCAATTTTATCTCGGATTACGATTTAATTCATTAACGGCACGCGAAAAGGACGCAAAAGGGAAAGAAAGTTCAGACCCGGTCCCGAGCCAAACTCACAGCCGTACCTCGCGCACAACACCTATCGGGGTCCGACCCCACAAGATCAAAAGAAAAAACCCTATGGCTTCCCGAACCACTCGTTTAAAGGTGATTTAAACAGACGGCTTCGAAATCCAAAAGAGTCGACCGTGCTCGCCCAAGAAAGAAATGAGCGGAGCAAGCCAACCGAAGAACGACAATTGGACTACGAGGGACATGGACACATCGTCGATGTGCGAAGATAGAAACCTTTGATTTAATGCGAGAGTGAGTATATTCCCGACGGAGTCGCCGTAAGTTGTCTGCCGCTTAAAGTTTTGGAAAGCGTTCTTTTCGAAATTTAATTTAATTTATATATACGCATTGATTTTTGAAAATAAAATTTTAAATTTTAAAATATGAGAATTTGGAAAGGACGGATCCCATTCGTTAAGCGGTTTGAATGAACGAGCGCAACATCGCAAGTAACGCATCTATCCCGAAGAATCGACATCCTACTCGACAATATCGCTTCGATCAAATAAACCACAAAATTCATGACATCCGTTCGGTCCGCGAACCTTTTATGTGGACCGACAAATTCCCCTATTTAATACAAAAGGATCAAATAGTGGTTTATATTATCTCGGTCTTTAAAACTCCCTATGAGGCAAGCCCCTATAGCTAATTACCCCTCAAATGACCGAAGTCACCTGAGAGAACTCTCGATTTGAATCTCGGGTTTCTATCTTCACGAAGTCAAAAGGTAGGGTTTTCCAACGAAATTTGGGAGTAGGAAATCCAATAGGTGAAGGGCGCAAGGAGGAACAGTTATTTCTGGAGTCAAAGGAAAGAAGGGTAGGGGATGTCACAGATCTCGAGGAGGACCTCGAGGACGTCCCGGACTATCCTAAGGTTGGGCTTTAAATTTTGGAAAGAGATTTTATTTTGATTTCAATCCCGCAAATTAATTATAGTGATTACGTTCGCATAATGCCTGGCTATGCAAACTACCTGAAGGACAGGAGGGTTTACGTCGTATCAGACGACAACCTCGGAAACCTAAGCGGATTAGGGCTTATATCGCACAGAAGGACTGTGCAAAGGCCTAAAAGAGAAAGGTGAGGGTTTATGTCGCACGGGCGGACTACCTCGAAACCTAAGGCTTGTTGTTTATACTAAGGAATGGGTTTCTTGATGAGATACGTGTTATGGTAAGATGGCCGTGTCGCCCACCGTGCTCCATGCTCCACGTCGTTGCAAGATCGCGATTTAGGTTTAAGTTTTGAATTAAAGTCGACATGCAAATTATTTTTATTTTCAAGTGAGTGTGTAGTGATCGCGACAGAGTGGTAAAAGGAAACAAGAATACGAGCATGTCGTGAATAGTACTAAACAAGTAAACATACTAAACAGAGTACATGCCGAAAGTAAACATGCTAAACAGTAGTGATATCGTAAAAGTAAACGAGCTATACCAACAGGAAAGAGTGCAAAGAAAGTAAAGCACGCTAAGCATGTGTAAACGAAAGGTAAACAAGTCTAGACTAACAGGAATATATGCTAAAAAGTAAAGCAAGTACAACGAGTAAAGAAAGTAGAGACCGTGTCACAGGAGTACCGTATGATCCCGCTTATCCTCGATGCGCCGTTACTCCGTTTATGACTATTTTTATGGTCTTTTTCTTATTTATTTCCCGTAACATGTCAAGTATCAAAAGAGCAGAGAGCAAGGAGTAGTAGGTGAAAAAGAGCAAGTGAGCAAGTGAAAATGTCGAGAAAACGAGGAAAAATCGTAAAAGAAGACTAGGAAATCGAGAAAGCAAGAAAAAGAACGTCCGTAGAAAACTCCGAGAAAAGTAACGAACGAAAACAAAGCAAAACCGTAGGAAAACACGGAAAACACTAGAAGAAACCTACAAGTGACCCGTAAGCACGGTGGTGTTTCGGACTCGTAGCCGTGCTAATATCCGACTCGAGTGCCGACTACTATCCCAACTTTCCGTGCAGGCGACTCTAATCCGACTCGAGTAGCCAACCGTGGACTTTTATAAGTTTTCACACATTTCATTTTTTTTTTGGGTTTTCATGCAAGCCAAAACCATGGGTAAGTAGGCTGTGTAGTAGTGGAGGTAATTTTGTATTTTTCAAACACATGTATTTTTGTTTTAAAACATTTCAACCACAGAGTCGACTACCTACAGTGACTAGGACTACGAACTTTAGACTGTCGGCGGTAGAAACCCCAAGGACGGCCGAACGGCTCCGTGATTCCCGCTCACTCTCTACGAGTCTCCGAGACAGCGGCCCCATTCTATGGCTCTCGTAATTTTTCTCGTTTTGCAGCCTCATCAATGTCCCCACCGCACTTACAACTTGCTGATGGCCCATATATAACCCAAGGAGGTTATATATGCACACCTACATGTCCCCCGTATGTGTGTGGGTTAAGCCAAGAAACAAGGTGAAAACTAGTGGACGAGGGGTCAAGGAAAAGGAGAGAAAAGACAAGTAAATCACCCGGACTCCCGACCGACCTCACATGTCCTATGAAAAGGACTAAAGGCACCTCGACACTCTCGGAGAATGTGAGGACTAGACCCCTAAGAACACACTCCCTGTTTTCCCAAATTACGGTAAAATCATAAATGAAGATAAAATGAAATAAAATAAAGAAAAGAAGCTGTCGCCGCCCTGGATGTCGGATCCCTAGCTCACTAAACCAGGAGGGCTATCACAAATTCCAAGATTTTGCCCTTTACTTTCTTTCTTCTTCTTCTTTTTTTCAAGTTTCATAAAATTCAAGGCCTTAAACAAGTGTGGAACAAGGCCTACCAATTCCGATATCAACTTATCACATGATTGCCACAATTCCAACTTTGTATAACTTCATCAATTTCAACACTTAACCATCAAATATTGACTGAGGCAAATAAGAAACATGCCTACATGTATCCAAATCATCTCACAAATAGATGTAGCAAGAAATAAGGAAGAAGGAGCGTCCCCACACCTATTAAAGCTCTCGGCCGAGATACATACCAAGCCGAAACCCACAGCCCAAAATCACAAAGATGAGAACCATAAGAGGTAAAGCCCCCTCCCACCAAACTCCAAATTTCATAAAGAAACTCACTGGCTAGCCTCGGGAGCCGAATACATCAAGCCCGGCTCGCCACAAAATGCTCAAGATTAAGATCACTAGACAGACCCAAGCAAATCAACCCAAACAAAGCCCGACCAAACTCAAACCCGAGCCATCTATAGGCTCCAAACGAAGGTGCAACTGGCTCACTACAAAGTCAAGACCCGAGCCCCAAACCTCACCTTAAATCGAGCTTAAAACACAGTCTTCAAGCAAGCCTCAACCGCATCCATAAAAAAAAGGAAACAGACTCAAACCGAGCCCCTATAAGGCTCACAGGATCGCCAAGCCTCAAGCTAACACACTCCCCACATCGAGCTAACTCAAGGGAGCTCAGGGACCAAAACCGGGCAACGAGTAGGACACAAAACAGCCCACAATCCAGAAAAATCCGCAGGACTCAGCAATTTCAAAAGAATCAAAATCCGGCCATGACAAGGCTACAACGGGCCCAACCTTAAATCATAACAATCCCCCAACATGCAGCTAAAGCTAGAAGAAGCTAAAAGAGCCAACCCCAGCCATAACCAAATCAGGGGAACAAGTCCAGCCTATACAAAGCCAAACCCGAGCCACTACCTGGCTGTGAGGATCAATCCAGAGAAAGTAGCAGGGGGAGGGCAGGACCGAGAATACAAAGCCACCAAAAGTCCAGCACAAAGCTGCAGTTAAACCACTAAAAAGCTGACATCAAATCAAACCCAAGGCTAAGTAATCAAGCCTTCACAAAGATTGAAAAAACTGAGGCATCACAAAGCCAAAACCGAGGCCTCCATTCGGCCAAAACAAAGCACAATAAGTCTAAACCGAGTCCAGCGAAGCCAAACCGAATACAGGAAAACCAAAACCGAATACAGGAAAACCAAAACCGAATACAGGAAAAGCCAAAACCGCACCCAACTCAAGGGAATAAGCATCCTCTACCCCTTAATACATCAAAATAGAAGGCCACCATATATTTCAGATAAGAATAAGCATAGAACTTTTCCAAACTTAAAGTAAATTTCTCCATAACATGCCCTTTGATAAGGAAAAGCTAGAAGGAAGCCAGAAATGAGGCCCGCATGTTTACAAGGCCCAAGTGAATCTCCCACCATTTCATGCTAAACAAACTCACATGTAAAACCAAAACACGATTTTCAAAACGTTAAAACAGGGGCAGCAATCATGCATCCAAAGAAAAGGCTCACGAGTAAAGGCTAAAGCAAGCCAACCCAGCCCTTAAACAAGTTTGAAATGAGACATGAGAAGGGCTGAAATTAAACTAAGCATAAAGCTAAAATAAACATTCCCATGCTTCACATTAGATTAGGACAAGTATGCAAAATAAGTAAAGAAGAGCAAGAAGCAACTCCATGCCATTTTGAATGTATAACCACGCCCAACTCAAGCATAACAATATGTAAATAGCCTCACATGTGAAAATCTGAGCCAAAGAAACTCATACCTCGGTGTATATCCTAGCAAAGCACCCCAAAATCCGACAACAGAGACCAAAGGGCGCAAACCAAGCCAAAAACCGATCAGCCGACTTCCAGAAATTTCAAGGAACAAGGCCAACAGCACCTCTGCCTTACTCGAACACAAGCTCAGGGAAAACCGTGAGCAACGGAGGAAGAGCAAGGAGAGGAGGAGAGGTAAGGCAATGGTAACACACAACACCAGCCGAAAAAAATAAGAGCCAACCTTAAACCCTAATCCAAAAGAGGCTTTTATAGCCGGCCTCAAGAAGAAGAGTAGGAAGAAGCCGTCCCCCCTTACCTGGGCGTCTCGGCAGGAGAAAGAGGAGAGGGAGAGAGTGGCGACAAAGTCGCTGAAAAGGGCGACAATGGAGGCAGGGAAGGCCGAAAGGGGCCTGCCGTGAGCAGGTCGCCAGGGGAAGTGGCGAGAAGGTACAGGGACCAAGGTCGGAGCTCGCGCAGGAGCCAGAGGAGGCGGGATCGGGACCGGGAGAAAAGAAAAAGGCCAGCCCGGATGAGAGAGTAGGGTTAAGGTTTTAAAATGGGATTTAAAAAGGATTTTTTTTTTTTAAATAAAATAAAACTTATTTTAATAAAATAACGACCAAATTTCTCGTCGCGAACCCGCGCTCAAAACATAGCAAGTCATACGTCTTTCCCTAGCAAGTTCGACGTCCCGGACGCAATGGCGCAGTCCGTTTCGCGATCCGAGGTCGTTCGGAGAACCTCGTCACCGGTCGAGTCGAAAGTGCGTCAAATTCGATTTCGTCGAAATTCTGACCTTGATGGCGCTCGTTCCGCATTCCGACTTCGATCTTGATCCGTCGCGGAGAATTTGAAGACGTCGAGGCTGGGGCTCGAGGAATTTGTGCTCGGTGGTGCAGAAAGTGTGCACAAGGTTACCCTAAGGTCCAGTGGCCCTATAGGAACTCAATTTGGAGTCCTAACGCTAACTCCAACCTACCAGCTGTGAGCAAGAGGTCAGGAATTCCGTCCGGGATTCCAAAAGAGTGTCGAAGTGGTTTCAAGCATTCTAAGACGAGGCGGGTCCAGTGCTAGGAATCTAAGATCGTCGGGGAAGCTCCTAAAGCTAGAACCCTAGATCCTAGGAGGAAAACTAAACCTCGACAAAAGTGAGGTCAACAGATCACTCAAAAGTTCTCAATGTCGAAGATAATGGTTTGGTCTTTAATCAAAGTCCAACAATTACTTTTCTAGCGCGTATTAATTCTTTATTGGTTTCGTTGTTAGAAAAACTAGAGGAAAAATATTTAAATTGTTACGAATTTTAAAAGCATTAACAGACATTGATAGGGTATAGTGTCATAAAAGGAAATTTGAAAACGTACCCTTTCACATACACTTTTTCAGTCGCAATTAACCCTTTCACACACAATTAATTGTTTCAGATACACCCGTTTACTTCCACATGGTGTGAACTCAATTGGAGTTCTTAGGTCTTAAGTTGTTCTGTCAAGGATTGCTCTGTCAAGGATTCTCTGGGGCATCAGAGTTTTGAAGTTAGAAAGAAAAGCTTTCCTGAAAAGTTCTTAACAAGTTCACATGGTGTGAACTCAATTGGAGTTCTTAGGTCCAATCTTTCTACACCTGATCAGTGATTACTCTGATGAAAACAGTTTGAGATGGTCAAATGGCGATGCCCATCTGTCTTATGGTCTGAATAATAGATCCTTGCAATTTGATGATCAAAGCTATGAAGGTGCATGTCTTGATGTATTTTACTCTGGGCTTGCTTCAAAGTCAATGTAGAGAAAATTTAATTCAGTCGATGAAATATCAGGGAGAATAGTTTTGATGGCATAGGATCAGCATGGCTGCCGTTTCTTGCAGAGAAAATTTGCTGAAGGCAGTCAGGCAGATATCGACAAGATCTTTTCAAAGATTATTTTCCACATTGTTGATCTCATGACTGATCCTTTTGGAAATTATCTCATTCAAAAGCTTCTTGAAGTATGCAATGAAGATAAAATAATGTTTATACTGAAGGTCATTACCATAAATAATGATGAGCTTAATAGAATCTCTTGTGATATGCATGGGTATGTTTGTCGTTTTATGATTTATGAAGAAGTTAATAATATTGCTTGTTCATTTTTCATTTTTAGTTCATTTTTTCCATCAAGTGCAGGACTTGTGTTGTGCAAAAGATAATTGAAACTGTGTAGGCTCCAGAGCAGATTTCTATGATTGTGTCGTCTTCAGCGCCTAATATCATCTCAGTAATGAAGCATATCAATGGCAATCATGTTGCACAGCGGTGCTTGCAATATCTTTCTAAGTTTAGCAAGGTAACTGTTTGAACTCTTATGGTAACAAACATGATCACAACATGGACTTATGCTTCTATTGTAGTCATCAAAACTTAAATTCATTGAAAACTGGTTAACTTTTACAAATATTATTTGTTACATCCCTTGCTCTTAGATTCCCCGTGTTCATCACCCAATTGTTAATGTCACTTTATGAAATGTTTTTTTAACAATTTACCATCTTATTAAATGTCTTTCTTAGATCAATATTTTTCTTGTGCTGAGTTGGAATTATTGTTGATGTAAACATATCAGAATGCTCTATATATCAATGTCTAGAGTGGGATTAAATTCATACTTTATCCTATGTGAAAGAGACACTTAAATATTGTTGTTTAACTTGTTGATGTGTGGTTTGACAATCTTTGCCATGCACATCTGCATCTGCTGGTAATGGTGTGGTCTTTCACTTGAACATTAAATTGCAGAGATTTGTGGTAACTTTATAAGTTTTCTTACTTATGTTGATTCAAGCTTTTTTTTATTCTACCATCCTATACAACAAGACACGGTTATCCAGTTTAGTTTCTTGGCTTAAGGTTTTGAAATAAAATTTCTAGTTACCTAAATCAAGTATTTAAACAATGTTGGCATCTAGTCACGTGTTGATTTGTCCATCTTGGCCAGCAAACTATTAAGTAATGGAGATGATAGTTTGATTTTTTTGATATGCTAGCCATTGCTTCGAATTACAATATAAAAAATTATACCAATTTTGGTTTTACTTTTAAGTTTGGTGGCTATCAAAGTCAAGATCTTATTAACATCTAATCCTTCATAACTATCACATTTCACTTTCTCAATTATTATCTCACAGAGCAAGATCTCTATATGCATTGTCAACAAGAATCTTATTATTCACTTTCTCAATTATTATGTAAAGAATATCGGGGACGAGCTAACATATATGTAATGCTAACTGTTTAGAGTTATAGGTTTTGTGAACACTATCATTATCTAATGCGGAAGTCAAATGAGGCAGACTTTAAGTGCTCTTTGGAAATTTATTATTGCTGTTAAGTTTTTTTTCTTTTCATTTCTGTGAACTTTGGAGTTTAGACCCAAGGAAGATTGTTTGTATGTATTTACTTGCTATGTTTAGTGTGTAGCTCTGTGAGATAAATAGCCTGCTTAGAAAATTGAGAACAGCGCTTAGTCATGGAAATGTTTAATTTTGAAGGCTGTTTATGCATTTAAAATAACAGGAGCAGAATCCAGAATTTAGAGCCAGAATTAACAGTTTAATCAACCATGAATGTTTTTGTTTTTTCTTTTGAGCTGATGAAACATAAGGACTTATTTTCACTATAAAATTTTTTTATTATCAGGATATGTTTAATCTGCCTAAGCACCGTACCATGCGTTGTGTACCTCTAAATTGCTTCCAGCAGTTCATGTTTGAGCTTTTTTCATCTCGTCAAACTTTTTCAAATGTTCAATAACCTTTTGATAGCTCTCAGATATTTAAATTATTGTACAATTGAATATTTTTCATTTTAGTGGTTATTGGATGCATGATACGGAATATTTTCTTTGTTCCCTTCATACCATGCAATGACAGTATGCTTGAAGTATCCACAATTTTGTGAACCTCCTTAATTGTCCTGGCAATAAAGTTACGAGGAAAGAAATGTTTATTAAAATAAAAGTGCATTATCAACCTTTTCTCATCCATGTCTATATCTACTGAGCATATGTGAACTCAATTGCATGGTTTTGCCACTGATTTGGCTTTCGGGTTTGTGCTGCTGATTTATTATTATGAACACCAGCATATATTCCTTAAGCTTCTCTCTCATAAGGATGAGAAAAAGTGACAGTAATAGTGAAGGTGGCATTTGTTGTTTAGTTAAACTGACTTAGCGTACTTATTTGGTTCTGCTTTTCATTTGATTGTTGAACGTGCTGATCATGTTTAGTTTCTATAATCCAATCAACTTGACAATGTAAAAAGGGGCTACTAACGTGGTTTTGATATTCAAATATTCGGGAAGAAATCCCTTGGTATGCTAATGATGAGAAGACTGGGTAACAGGCAATATCTGTTTAAACTCAAAGCATGCTTAATTTTTGGGCCAATTCATAATTAACAAGCTATTGGGACTTGCATCACAAATCAATCTTTAAAATTTTTAAAGAGTTAATTTTTTTTTGCTGGCTTGCTTGAACTATTTGAAAATTATTTTTTTCGTAGCCTTGAAATTTTATTAAAGATAGAAACATGGCATGATCAATGATCTTGTTTCGCTTGTTCTGTTTTACTTGCATTATTTTTCTGATAGAGGTATTCTTTGTAAACCAATTTAATAAATCAGAACTATGTTGAGGGACATTTAAAAGCAGATAATAGTGTCTGGATCTGTAAAACATTTGAATATTGGTAGAACATAACTCATTTTCTAACACGGACCAAAAATAGCTGGAACGTTCTATCGTGAACCATTTTCATTTGGGGCCCAATCTTGTTACTCCAGAAGCCACATAAGAGGTGAAATCTAACATTGAGAAAGATTAATACATTTAAAAGGAGCATAAATATCATTAAAGAAATTTTTCTAGTTTGAAGCTTTCTTAAAAATGAAATCAAGATCATTGGCAGTACATTGCTAAATTAAAGAAATTTTTCTAGCTTGAAGCTTTCTTAAAAACTCCACTACACTAATTGTCAACCATTATCTCACAGCTTCTTATTGATGCTGCAATTGCTCATTGTGTCAATGAGCTGGCCACAGATCGCGAAGGCTGATGTGTACTTCAAAAATGTCTCATAAATTCTGATGATGGGCAAAAGAAGAGGCTTATTGATGAGATCTCATCCTACTCGCTGATCCTTTCTAAATATCAATACGGGTATGTGATTGCATTCTAATAGTGTTGTTTATCACATTTTTAATTTTAAACTGCTTGAATCCCTAACACAATGTAACAATGAATCCTTTGCCATTGAGCAGGAATTATGTAATGTACTGGATCTAAAGGACCCTTGGGCAACCGCTGTTGTACTGAAACAGTTAATGGGAAATCATGACCATCTTTCAGTGCAGAAGTACAGCAGCAATGTTGTTGAAAAATGCCTCAAACTTACCGAAAAGGATGATTTTGCCAAAATTATTCTGGAATTAATGAGTTCTCCTCTACTTGAAGGTTTATTAACTTGTCTTTTGGTGTCGAAACCGAGGGGAACCGTTGTAGTTGCTTGGTTTAATGTATAGAATCTTATAATATTTTGTGATTATGCCATTGGAATCATAGTTTACTTGAGATGTTCAATTGTCTGTATCGTCCTTTTTTTAGCCTTTTTTTCGTTCTTGCAGTGCAAATAATTTGTTTACCAGTTTCAATTTCTTCTGAAAATAGTGTAAACTACTTTGTTTTACTTTATCATTGAGATGAAGGTCTTTTCTTTTCTTATTGGGGACAATTACGTATAGACCACCCTAAACCTGCTGTTTAGAAATCAACAGCCTTCTTTCATCTATTCTAACTCAATTATCAAAATTCTCAAGTGTTTGATTGTGGCACATGTAAATACATTTGTTCGATTGTTAAAAAATATTACATTTGGGTGGATAATTTATAAATATTTATATTTCAGGTGGTGGTCTGTATGTAATCATCCCTTCTTTTTAGGGCCCGTTTGGGGCAGCTTACAAGCAGCTGTGGCGATTTCATACTGCCAGCTAACTGTTTGAATATCGTGATAGGTGAAAATTTTCTGTGCCACGGCTTTTTTTTATCGTTATTTTCTTCGTGACTTCGCAAGCATGACTACCCCGCGTCTCGCTTACGAATTTTGTGATTAGGTAATATTTCATGTGCTGCCCCACGAAACTCCCTCGCCCTAGCTCTTGGATTCGCATGTTCTCCCTCGCCTCCAGACTCCCTCGGCTCGCCATCTTCGCCATCTTCCTCGATCGCTCGCTCGATCGCTCCTACTGGTATTTCTCTCTTTCCCTTTCTTTCGGTATTTATCTCATACTGGTATTTACACTCGGTTCACTCCTACTGAGTTCGGTATTTGCAGATCTCCCTCTCCTCGCCTCGCAAATCTTGCCTCGTATGCTCCCTCGTCTCGCCCTTCCAGGACACTCGAGCCCTAGCAATTTTCTGTAAGGTATGGTTCCCCTCATTTCGATTTTTCAGGAATTATTTTGTGGTATTTTGTTAAGAATGAGGAAGTTTTTTTTTTTTTTTTGTTATTTTTTCTTGTATTGTTGATGCCCTGTACAAGGATAAAGATGTAAGAAAGGGAGAATTTTTCTCTTAGCTTCCCCAGCATTTCGATTTTCTTGTTAATTTTTTTTCTTTTGTTGTGCTAATTACCCAACATGTTGCACTGCTGACAATGATCGGGTGCCAGTGGTTTCTCAAGACGAGTTCGCAGCTGAAGATCGACGTCGTCAAAGTTGCAAACTGAACATTTTAATATTTTTAACTGTACTTGTAATTCTATTTATGTTTATTTTATTTTTTTTGTTACTCACGGATGAGTGAGAACTCTATGTTTATTTTTTTAAGTGATTTGTACTGATTTGACTCTTCTGTATGATCTGTTGCTTCAATTTTATTTATTTTTCTCCTCATACAATTCTGTTGCAAATAAGTTGTTCTGAATAAGTCTCCCAAACAAGAACAACTTTCGAAGAGCACTTTGGTCATCTATCCAGTAACAGCAACAAATAAGTTGTTCTGAATAAGCTCCCCCAAATAACAAGCCCGATTATTCTGATAATCTATCAGCAGATTATAAATAATCAATAGTTGCCCCAAACAGACCCTTAATCTACAACAACTGAATAAATGATGGGTTCAAGATTTGACCGACTAGTTTGAGACATATATATGTAAAGTTTTTATATTTTACCTCCTGTCATTCTTCTGCTTATATGCTTATGTTCTTTCGGAACTCTAGTGGTTATGCTTTTTAGATTATTGGTTAGGTTTAATTCAATCTTTTATTTTGGGGCATTTCCATGCAAAATTTTTACATACTGACTTCGGATGCGTCTGGAGTTCAATAGCGGGGCGCCACGTGACAAGTTGACCCCACAAATTATAATAATGATCATGTCCAGTGTATTAAAGTGAGGTCTACTTACCATGTGGTGTTTTATCATTGGACTCCGGCTCATTTTCAGATGTAAATATCGCTCCATTTCCATACATACCATCCAAGTACTATGTATGTACATATTTAACTCCTAAACTTTGTTTCTTATTTTTATACCTTATACCTCCCAAATCTTTCTTATCACATAAAAATTTTGAAATACATCTTTTCGTAATAAATAACATGGTATGTATGTAAATCTTCCTTTCTTTTTGCAAGTTTCACTTTGTTGGTAATTCTATGACGCATTTATAGCAATATATATTAAAATGACATCTTGATATTCTAAGATTACATGTTTACGAACATAGATTAAATGTTAAATAGGTAAATATATAATTGGAGAAGTTCCTCTGAAAATATTATTCAAGCTTGTATATGGGAATAGTCAGGCGCACATGCATTACATTTATGTTCTGATTTGAGCCTTAGCTGATTTGATGTGATGTGATGTGATGTTATGGTGGTTCATTGATTTTATTTTTATATTTCATTTTTATTTTTTATTTTGTGAGAAATTTAAAGACCATTGTTAGCATTTCATTTATTAAAATAAATGTTACATAAGTTCAAAAACAACTCAATTTACAAATGTCAAAAATAAAATGAAGATTGAAAGATCAAACAAAAAAAAAAATCATCGATTTAGCCTTAGTGAATGTGCAATCATTCATCACTGCTCCCAAAAATAAGCCAAAATTTGTACAAACCTTGTTATGGATGTCTTTATAGCAATAAGATCTCAGTTTGAGTATTATCATAGCTATCCAAAAGAAATATTTGTAGTTTAAAGAGGAAATAGCCAACACTCATCCATAAGATTAACGACTAGCCAAGAGGAAGTTTAACAAACCAGTTGAGCAACTGTAAAATCTATTCATAAATAGCAAAGAAATGGCAGAGTATCTGTTCATTGATTCCCAAAAACAAATAAGAGTTATTGAAAAATATCAGTTTTATTATCCAAGTCATGTATAGTTGCAAGCAAACATAGCATAGCTTATAGAAGAAAGCCAAAATAAGTGGAGCATCCAATGTATCATTTGATGCAGAGTCACGGTGCACATAAACCATAAAAGCAAACAAGCATTAGGTTTACCCAAAAGTTTTAGAACGTAAATAAGCAAAGTGAAATAAGCAATATTATCATAATCCAAGTATTTAGTGAAACATATGACAATAAAGCTAGAAGATATCACTTATTTAAAGTTAAGATCACAAATAATGGGGGAAAGCTCTCTTTTATTTTTTTAATTTCTTACTTCTTTATCTAACAAGAACTGTAATTTTATTAACAAGAATATTAGTGGGAGTGCACGTATTATTAAAAATTCTTTTGTTCCTTTCCAACCAAAGGAAAGGAGTTGTAACATAGACAACGAACATAAAAAGTCTCCTAGCCAAATTGCAAGTAGATGTGTCAGAATGAATAAGAGTTTGTGCTAGGTCACAACCAAGGGGAAAGTATCTGCTATTAGGAATAAAAACGTTGAGAATTAAAAATAATGAAAGGCATTAGAAAAAAAAGATGAATGTTTGTTTGACACGGGCATCATTTACACCCCGATCACGATGAATGTTGCAAGCAAAACTAGAATGATTTGGTAAAGACAAAGGAAAGACCGACTGATCCTTTCAAGTATGGTATTCCCTCTTATTGGGAGAGGGATCCACTCCTCATTACTATACATCTATATAGATGTTCTTTGTTATTTTTTAGGGCAGTTGTTTACTCAGATTTCTGTTAGTATTGTCTACGACATCTGGTTTTCCTTTCAAAAGCTATATCCGAAGATAAAAAGGTGCTACGATTGCAACTTGTCTCGAGGTAGTGTTTATCATTCCCCAAACTACTTCTCAGTTCCTCCCCCCAACTGCCAACCTACTGGTATCACCTCTAGCCAGCCGCCAACCTTACCGTCATCCTCCCCAGCAAATCACACAACACACCAATTGACTGTTGTCCCTTCCCAGCCTTCCTCAAAGGCTTCCCATAGACTGTCCAACCGTCGACAAGCCTTTGGTCTTGGCCCCATTAAAAATTCCACCGTATTTGCACTTCCCCCTTACTGCCGAAAACCCTACCAGCCCTCATGCATTGTCCCTCGGATGTCTACTTGATGCTTGACCCCGAGAAATTTGATAGTTCTTTGTTATTAAGTAATTCTCATATACAAGGTAAAGTCATCGGGGCATTTTTAGGATTTAACCTCTTACATATTTAAGTGCGGCCAACAATAAGAGAGATCTTTGAAATATTAAGTAGCACTCAATTCTCCTTGTCCTAGATTATGTAGTATGGTCTCAATATCAAATAATTTTGAGGAGTTTTCAATGCTAGTGTAGATTTCATGTGCAACCCCCATATCTCTTTGGCTGTCCTATAGAGCAAAACTTTTTCTTCAATGTCCGTGTTCATGAAATTTATTAACCAAGACAAATAAATTTCTTAGGCTCAGTATTTGGAATCTGTGATTTATGGAGCTGAAATTTTGTCTGTGAGATGTTTCTATTTTCTCTGTCACAAATGTACATAAAGATAGATTATGATTATGAATAAAATTATGACCATGCAATTTATGGTTCCTGACTAGGTGAGAGAAGTTATTTGGTATGATAGTGAGTGAAGATGTAGGCTCGGATGCGGAGGTGACTTCTGAAGAAAAAAATTGTTATGCAATGTCGTGTTTCGCCATGATAAGATTTTGAAGCTTCAATCGAGAAGACCTACTGCTCGAACCAAATGAGAGGATGACTATTGGTTCTACTGTTCAGCTGGACGAGAGAACAAGAACTAGAGGGAAGTTCTCAGCTTTTGGTTTCAATGAGTTCAGCTAATTGAATTGATTGCAGGGGCTGTATCTTCCTTTGTTATATCAAAGCGAAGAGGTAGAGCATTTTTGATATCTGCTCGAATTGTTTGATCGGAGTGTTTTGGTCACGCGGAGGAGACGAATGACAAAACACAACAATCTGGTCGAGTAGAATAGATGAATAATGGAACAGAGTGCTATGGTCGAGCTGAAAAGCCGGATGTGGCAATGCGATCTCGTGTGTACATGAGGAGACGAAGCATCACGGAGGACAGATCGGCCGGATCGCTGCTTGCGAGAAGTTCCGTAGTCTATTCGAATGGAAGAGATACATCACGAGAATGAGTGGAAGACAAGTTGTTGCTTGCGATCAATACGTCTGGGTCACTTGTGTTGGTTCTTCCTGGAGTCGCTTTCCCCGAGAGAGATCACTATCTGTTGGAACGGAAGAAAAGATGAGAAGCAACTGCTCGTGCGTACGATAAGAGACAGAGTAGCGGATACAGATAGGTTTCTTAGCGCTTTGATACCATGTGAAAAATAAGGGAAGAATTGTATTTCTTGTTTTTCTCAATGCATTATTCCTTACAACATATATATAATAGTGTGGCCGACATATCATTCACAAAACAAGAAACATGAATTATTTTAAATTAGGAATCACACCAAATGGAAAAAAAAAAAGAAAAATAAGAAATATCCAATAAAACAAAACCCAATCAATGAAATATATTCAAAAAGAAAGAAGTAAATTCCTTCCTAATCAAGCACGGTGATTGAAACTTTTCTATATATAGCTAACATTTTAGAATCTAAAATATTTTGAAAGAGCTACTAATGAATTTAATTAAAATCAGTTGAAAATTACCTTTTTTTTAAGTTGATGACATTACCTCTTCTTTCGTTCAAATTCTAACCCAAGTCTTAAACTTTAAATTGTTGGTTTAAAATAAAAGTGTGCTAACCATAGCTAATGAATGCTCATATTCCTAAACTAATAATACAAAGAAATAGAAATAATATGCATGTCAGTTAAACTTTTAATAATTTTTTTTTAATGAATATAATCGATCAAGGTATTTCAAAACTTTTATTATGTCATACAATATTGTTTCCATATCAATATCATTTAATACATAGCCGCCATAGAAGCTTAATCTAAAATTGTATCAATTAAGATATATCAATATAAATACATTTTTCAATTACATGCAAGAGTGTCTTAGCTTTCTTCCGCTAATACCATGAAATGGTGAACTCTATCATAGGCAATCCATGGATATACAAGCATACAAGGACAATCACTATCTAATAATGATAATTTCATTCTTATTTGTGTAACAATAGATATATTTATTTAACATTAAATTTTTATGATAATTTTAATAATATTGAGGACACATGTCATTACCGCATGAATACAAATTCAATAGAATCAAAATTCCCGAGTATTCAGTGATATACATATAATTAGTAACAATAATAGTAAATATGTTTGGTCTAAAAGAAACAAAAATATTACTAACTGCATAAGAACATGAGTACTCGCCTCGCTTCAACATGATTTAGTTTGTTTTGAAATTCTGAATCTCCTTTATACTATAATACATATAATCATGATTAAGGTGTTCATGTTAATTTAAATAAATAATTTATCATCATTTATAATTTAAAAAGTTCTAATTAATTCTTGTAATAATAGAGTTATTTAATAATTACTTTTATAATTTGATTATTCCTTATTTAACCTTTACTTATTAGTAGCTTGTTTAATTCATGTAGCCTTTTTCTTCGAGTGATTTTTTTATTAATTTTTTAACTCTTTTTTGTATTGTACTAATTATATCTCATGAAATTCTATTCTAATATATATCTATTTAAATCCCATTAATTGATTTATGCTTTATTTCATAATTAGATTATCATGCAATGCTAATATTTTTATTTGAAATAGCTTTATGTGATTTAAATATTAAGGAATAATAATTCATCTTATTATCAAATTTTGACATTAAATTAATATTGTCTATTCATATATGCACTCATAAGTATAATCCTCACTAAATATTTATTTAATAAATCTATTAATTATGAAAATTTAAAGTTTAATTATATATTCCTATTTATATAAATTTTAAATTTAATAAAATATTGATTAGTAATTTGATTAAAATCAATAACTATTATTAAAATTTATACTTGACTCACCTACTTTTCACCCTAATCTGAATCCCTCTTCACCTTATTTGCCACTGTCAGGACCTTTGGTCTACTCCCCAAAAGGACCTCATGCTCATCGTTGTCTCTACCTTCAGCCTCGATCAAATCGAGCGTAGATGCTCGACTTCCTGCCCCCCGCTTGCCTTCGAAGACATTTCCTCTTCCTTTACACAACACGGATCACAACCCTAGTCACGCTCGAATTCACCTTGTGGCCCTTTCTGCACGGGGCAAAACTTTTTCGTAGTCCTCCTTGCTTTGTTGCTTCTCTTATCCTTCATGCATGAAGCTCTCGACATCGACTTATTCTAATGGCGTTGAATCTCCAATAAGAGAAACAAATAACCTCTCATTCGTCTTCTTCTTTTTCTTTCTTCTCTGTTTCCCACTTTTGTTCTATCTACTTGGTTTGTTTCTTTGTTTTGATTGAGACACTCATCTCCTTAAAACGAAACATTCGAGGCATTTCTCCCTTTCGAATCTACGCTAATCCTTTAAAATTCCCTTACTTTATTTTGGTTATTATAGTCTTTGAGTGAGATTTGAATTAGTTGACTTTATCATCTTTTATTCATATGCAATCTTGTGCGAATGAGCTCCACATAATATTTGTTCCTCAGAGGTCTGCTGGCTAAGTGTTGGGCAATATTTTACAAAATGAGCAAGTTGACGACACTAGTAGCATAAGTTGAAGCCTAACAAGAATCCAGTTTTATTTTTCTTTTCACATTTGACTCTAGAATCTACAGTTCTACGGGTCGTGTCATTACTAAATTCACTTGAATTGAACTTAAGCTTTCTTTTTGTTGTAACCCAGTAATTGTGCGACGAGTTCTTCATAGATACTCTCTCTTATGTATCTTCTTGCATATTTGACAAAGTTGGAAATCAATTTTCACTCGCTGGCCCTCTTTAATACCAGTGAATAGTTTTCGATCCTTAAAAAACATGAATGGTCAGATCCTTTAAGCCAGAAATGAATCTATATCACTTCTCTTATGCAATTGATTTCTGCCATAGTGCATACTTAGACGATATATTGAATTTTGCTTTGAACAAAAAAACTCTCTCCACACCATCTTGATAAATTTATCCTCTATCTCTCTTTTTACATATAGAGAAACAAATCTCTTTTTGAATGTATCCCCTATTAATTATAGTTACCTAAACCATATATCTTTAAACCACTTATGGTTGACATTCATGACAATCCTAATAACTCTTCCTTTAAGATTCATATTACTGAATTTAAATCTTCTCTCTGATATCATTTTTGTTCTAACCCAATCTAGGGCTTGGAATTGTTAACGAACTATCAAGATGTGAATAGACGGTTAAAGTAATTGTTTTTATTATAAAGAATTATACACTTTATAAAGAATACATAACAATTAATCTTAATAAAAAATTTATAATATTCACAACAATACGATCAATATATAAAAGAGCATATAAATTAAGATAAAATTATGTAATTTAATTTGATAAGTATCAATCATCACTTATGCAATTGGTTTAGAATAAACAAAATCATTTTAATGTTACATGTTTAGGTGCATAGGAGTTTGTGTTCGATTCGTTCAAAAAAGCTCGTTATTCACGAGCAGTTCATGTTCGGTTCGCCAAAGTGTTCGTGTTCGATTCGTTCAATAAGCAAAGGAGACGAACTCGAACAATTTTTTTCGTTCGGTTTAGTAAACGAACCAAACACGAACAATCATGTGTCCGTTTGTGTTCAGTTCATTTTTGTTCGAAATATAAAATAATTTTAAAAAATTATATATTAAAAATTTATAATATTTTAAAAATAATTATATATTATAAAAATTTATTTTATTTTAAATAATTAAACTTCTATGAATTATAATATATAATAAATTATTAATAATAATATATTAATATTAGTAATATAAATATTATATATTTATATAATATTAGTTATATAATTAATATAATACACTATATATATATATAAATAAACTAAAAACCCTAATCAACTTGAAAGCTCTCGGTCCGCCTCCCTTTATTCTCTCGAAAGCTTTCGGGTAACGCATTTGCTTCTTCGGCCTCCCCCTCTTCTCGCGAAAAGCTCTCGCTCGTGATCGCGAGAGCCTAGGGTTTGCTCTTTGTGTTCGTTCTTAGTCTGTACTTATATTTATCCTCGATAAACTACTCGGCGAGTCGGCGTATGATCGACTGCTCGATATTCTTGCTTGGTTGCTCGATATTCTTGCTTGGTTGCTTGTAAGGTTACCGATGAGTCATATTTGAGCGTATTTTCTTTACTATTTCATATTTATCTTCAGGTTGGGCTCATAGCTTATTAAGATTTTTTTTTTTTTTTTGAGTGAAACCTAGTTTTTCAAAGTTTTGGGAGTGAAATATTGCTTATAAAAATGGCATATTGCCTCTAGATCTGGTTTTGATGGGAGCTCACTGATCTCTGCTCTCTCTACTCAGTCACTCACAACCAGAATCACAGATGCAAGTTAGCCTGATCCTCTTAATATAATGAGGAATTTATGATCTTTTAGCGAAGATTTGAATAAAAGGTCGCTGGCAAATTTTTGGGTTGCCTAATTTGATAAAAGGTTTCTGATAAATTTTTTTTTTTGATCCATGAGCATTTTTTTTTGTTGCAGTCACATTCTTTTAGCGAAACTATCTTAATATTAGTGTATGAAACATATGGTTAGGAGTTTTTTATTTTTTATTTTTGGATTTTGTGAAAAACCACAAAGGTAGAAGAGTGGCGCCATGAAGAAGTTTTGTTTGGCATTGTCTTTTTGGAAGGTTTACATACATACCATTCAATCTCTGTTTGGCATTGTCCTTATTTGGCTACTACTAGATCCAGGGAAGTCATTTTAGGGGCTAGGGAGAGGTGCAGCAACTCCCAAGTATGGTGAGAGGGCTGTTTCCCGCTCTCTCCTCCCTGGTTTCGGTTGCTTTGCACTTTTTAGCTGATTGCTGCTTGTTAACATTCACATAGGATTCTGGGCAGACCTCAAGTTATCTGGTTAACATTTATGTAGGAAATGGCTTATCATTCCTTAAAAGCTGAATCTCCAGGTTGTATGATTGAATATTTTGCTTAGGCTTATCATGCAGGAAAGGGCTTATCAATTCTAAATATATTGCTCGGGCTTATAATGCTTAGGGTTTTGTTTGGCATTATCTTTTTTAAAGATTTACATACATGCTAGCAGTCTTAATGACATAATGACTTATTATATAATCAAGATGGGTGTCCTTATTTGGCTATTACTAGATCTCGGGAAGTCTTTTTAGGCGCTCGTGAGAGGTTCAGCAACTCCCAAAATTGGTGAGAGGGCTGTTTCCCTCTCTCCCCTCCCCGATTTCAGTTTGCTTGCTCTTTTTAGCTGTTTTTTTTTTGGAAGATATACATACATACCATTCAATCTCTGTAATTACATATCTACAGCTAAACTTCAATTTTTACCTATATGCTACCTTGCTTGAATTGGTATGTTTCCCTCTCTTCCCTCCCTGGTTTTTAGGAATGATGATGTAGTTTTGGAGGAGAAGATCTTGTGAAGATGTAAGAATAGCTTATGTACTATTTTCTGCTTGTTCATTTCTTTATACACTACTGCACAGGTTGCATTGAAGCTTGTGAGGCCAGGGAAAAAGGTACCGTTAATTGCAGAGTTGTCCATAAGTGGTTAAATTTTATTCAGATTATTTTTTACTATGAAAAACTTGTATGTGATCTTTCATATAGATGGAAAAATGATCCCAATTTTGATCTTGAAAGATGCCAGGTGATCTGTTTGTGGAATTTGATTTTGAAATATACGTAGCTTGAAATTGATGCTTGAGCTTGACCTGTTGAGCTCAATGTGTTGCGCTATTATCCTACATACCATTCAATGTGCTGCTCCTATATGCGTATCAAGCATATGAATGAATTCAGTGATTATTTTGTGTAGTCAAGTAGCTGCTTTGGAGACAAACTTAGAACTGTTCTGAACTTAATTTTGGCGCTGAAACTATGTTTATGCATTTTGGACAATCTAAGAGCAAGGGATGTTACAAATAATATTTGTAAAAGTTGGCCAATATTAAATGAATTTAAGTTTTGATGACTACAATAGAAGCATAAGCCAAAAGGTTACCTTGCTAAACTTAGAAAGATACGATCGGAAACTGGGAGAATACGATCCGACATACCATTCAATGTGCTGCTCCTATATGCGTATCAAACATATGAATGAATTCAGTGATTATTTTGTGTAGTCAAGTAGCTGCTTTGGAGACAAACTTAGAACTGTTCTGAACTTAATTTTGGCGCTGAAACTATGTTTATGCATTTTGGACAATCTAAGAGCAAGGGATGTTACAAATAATATTTGTAAAAGTTGGCCAATATTAAATGAATTTAAGTTTTGATGACTACAATAGAAGCATAAGCCAAAAGGTTACCTTGCTAAACTTAGAAAGATATATTGGAAACTGGGAGAATACAATCCGACACAATCACAAACATTGTTATTTACAAATAAACACACAGGTTTACATGTGAACACATTTTTATACAAATTGTAATCATTTCTATCGCAGTGGTGGAGGCCTGCTAGGATGACAGCGCTGCAGTCGGTGAAGCCGACGTCGGGCTGGAGTGGAGGCCTGCTAGGTTGAGTCGCAACCGTAGCTGTGGTGGATTGCGATAGCTTCGTTATCGGAGTGGAGGCCTGCTTGGATGAGTCGCGACCTTAGCGATGGTGGACTGCGCTCGCCGTTGACTATGATCTTCTGCCATCAGTAATAATTTCAAAGAAACGTCCCCTGAAAAAGAGATGATGTTTCGGCTACATTGTTAATAACATGTCTTTCTACATCTATAAATATGTGCTCAAGCAGAGAACAATTCATTACCCTTCACTTTTATCCTCAGCCAAATCTCAAGTTTGTTAGGTAACCAGGCATTAATTTCAGCCAAATCTCTTACAAATAGTTTTATCCAGAAAAAGTTTTCATCACCCATTTGTTAATGTCACTTTATGAAATGCTTTTTTAACAAATTACCATTTTATTTGTCTTTCTTAGATCAATATTTTCCTTGTGCTGAGTTGGAATTGTTGTTGATGCAAACATTTCAGAATGTTCTATATATCGATTTCTAGACTGGGACTAACTTCATACTTTATCCTATGTGAAAAGAGGCACTTAAATAATATTCCTCTTTAACTTGTTGATGTGATGGTTTGACAATCTTTGCCATACACATCTGCATCTGCTGTTAATGGTGTAGCCTTTCACTTGAACATTAAATTGCAGAGATTTGTGCTAACTTTTGTTTCTTGGCTTAAAGCTTTGAAATAAAATCTGTAGTTACCTAAATTAAGTATTTAAACAATGCTGGCATCTAGTCACGTGATGGTTTGTACATTTTGGCCAGCAAACTAGTACGTAATGGAGATGATTAGTTTAATTATTTTGATATGCTGGCCATTTCTTCAAATTACAATATAAAAAATACCAATTTTGGTTTTACTTTTAAGTTTGGTGGGTATCATAGTCAAGATCTTATTCACATCTAATCCTTCATACCTATCATGAAGAAGGGCAACACTCATTCTTCTCATTCAACTTGGTGTAGGTGGAGATTAGTGTAATGTTCGGTGGAGTGATTGGATGTTTGTATTTATATTTGTTAGTGTTGTATCGAGGAATTTTTTTTTTGTGGATGGATAATGATAACCATTGAAGGGCTGAATGTTACATTTGTAAGCTATAGGCCTTTTCAAATAGAATTTGGCTACTATTACTGGGAATTGTGAAGTTATTTAATTTCCTTTATCTTTCATGAGTATGGCCAGTGGAGGAGGGATACTAGCGTGATAAAAATGAGGATATTTTTTTATTGTATATCTTTTTTGGACTAGTGGAAATTTAGCACTCTATGTGACTTTGGGCGTGGATAGATATCACTGAACCTGCAAACTTTCTTCTTACATGCTTCCTTAATTGTTCTCCTGCACATTATTTTTCTTATTCTATTAATTTTCATCACTGTTGGGTTCATGCTTCTTCTAAAAGCGGAAGGGAAAATATAATGAAAGCAAGTAGAGCCACAAAAGGTTAATAAGCAAGTAACTCTATTACATAAACAGATTTTCTACATAAAGCGTGACCATGAAGCTATTTGTACTTTGGAGTGTAGCTTGCGTTTCACTGCTTCAAAGCATGCTTTAGATCTCACACTTATCTCGCTCTTTGCTTTTTAAGAGCATGCTTCACTACACTTTTAATGACAATAATCCAAGTACATTTTATTGTTTCATGAAATTGTGTTGCAATCCTATTTTTTAAATATTACACAATATCCTATTGTGCTCGGTAATTCATTAGAATGTTCGTCATAAATCTTGAACCTTACATATTTCTGTAGAAAGCACATGAATAGTGAAGACTTAATTTGTTTATTCGGGTAATTTACTTGTTTATTCGGGTAATTTAATTGTCAATAAGGATCTTATTGTTCACTTTCTCAATTATTATGTGAAGAATATCATGGATGAGCTAACATATATGTAATGCTACTTGTTGAGAAGTTAGAGGTTTTGTGAACACTATCATTATCTAATGCAGAAGTCAAATGTGTTAAGTCTTTCTTTGGAAATTTATTATTGCCTTAATTTTTTTCATTCTCATTTCAGTGAACTTTGGAGTTTTGACCCGGAGATTGCTTGTATGTATTTACTTGCTATTTTCGGAATGTAGTTACTGTGAGATAAATAGCCTGCTTAGAAAATTGAAAAAAGTGCATTATGATGGAAATGTTTACTTTTGAAGGCTGTATATGCATTTAAAATAATAAGAGGAAAATCCTGAATTTAAAGCCAGAATTGACAGTTTTAATAATTTTCTTTCTATTTTTTTTGTGCTCATGAAATTCAAGGACTTGTTTTTTCTATGAATTTTTTTATTATCAGGATATGTTTAGTCTGCCTAAGCACCTTAGCATGCATTGCGTACCTCTAAATTGCTTCCGGCCAGTTCATGTTTGAACTTTTTTCATCTCGTCAAACTTTTTCAAAATAACCTTTTGATAGCTCTCAGATATTTAAACTAGTGTGCAGTTGAACATTTTTCTTTTCGGTGGTTATTGGATGCATTGGTTGCATGATACAAAATATTTTCTTTGTTCCCTTCATACCATGCATTGACAGTGTGCTTGAAGTATACACAATTTTGTGAACCTCCTTAATTGTCCTGCCAATAAAATTATGAGGAAAAAAGAGTTTGTTACAATTAAAGTGCATTATCAACGTTTGCTCATCCATGTATATGTCTACGATGCATATGTGAACTCAATTGCATGGTTTGGCCACTGATTTGGCTTTCGGGTTTGTGCTGCTGATTTGTTATTATGGAACACCAGCATATATTCCTTGAGCTTCTCTCTCATAACAAGGATGAGAAAAAGTGACAGTAATAGTAAAGGTGGCGTTTGTTATCTAGTTAACTAATTCAGCGTACTTATTTGGGTCTGCTTTTCATTTGATTGTTGAACGTGCTGAGCATGTTTAGTTTCTATAATCGAATCAACTAGACTATAAAAAGGGGCTAGTAACGTGGTTTTGATATTCACATATTCGGGAAGAAATCCCTTGGTATGCTAGTGATGAAAAGACATATCCGTCGCCTAGATGCATACAATTTCATTCCATAGGATTATTTTAACCATTGGGTCCTCCTTCATCTTCTCTGCAAAAAACATATCCGTCGTCACTGGACCTGGTGCAACACAGTTGGATGTGACTCTCTTTCCCTCAAGTTTCCTTTGCTAGAGTCTTAACCATCGCCTCTACCGCCGCCTTTGAAGCCGTGTAAACCCCATACCCCGGCTGATTTGTTGCCACCAGTGTCGACTAGAGCTCAATGATCCTTCCGCCGCCACCCCGTATCATTTGATTGGCTGCTTTGACTGACTTGATTGAGTCGAATATCGTGATGGTTAAGACTAGCAAAGGAACTTAAAAGGAAAATGGACAGCGACAGGATCAGAGACATCAATGAGGATGTGGATGGCGTGGGGAATGGAGGCTGAGGAAGAAGAATTGATTTATGCAGCGAAACATAAACCTCTATTAAAGAAAAAAAAATGAGGTAGAAATAACTATCATAATTTCTTAACATAAACCTCCATTAAAATAAACCTCCATACTCGGGAGAGAATGCTGACAAGCCATTGTAGGAGAATGACTCATTGCTTGATTGAATGCTCTCCGCATTCGCTCCCCACAGTTTCTATTTATTCTGCATCATGATTTCTGATAGGGAAAAGCTGCGCTCTGTTACTAAAATAACTTGGTTCTGAATTTATTCAGTCTGCTTCATGATTCTAACTACAAAGACCAGATCCTCCTTCATGAAAATGAAGAACTGAGCAGCGATCTCTGTTGCTGGTCCCCTACACCATTAATGAATACATGGAGAGTGGTTGGCCCTGTCTTCTTCTTATTAAAGACACGCATGAAGCTAAATCATGAATAGTTAATGGGATAGAACCACTATTCTCTGTTTTAGAGAGTAACTTTTCAGATGATATAATTGATTCCTTTCTCTTTGAAGAAAACAGACCATACTCAGGACAAAATGCTGACAAGCTATTGAAGGAAAATGACTCATCTCTCTCTCTCTCCTCTCCACAGTTTCTATATATTCTGCATCATGATTTCTGATAAGAGACATCAGCCTGGATGTGTGGGGTCGAAGACTCTAGTGGAGTGGAGTGGACGATGATGTGTGGGGTTGAAGACTCTAGCGAAGGAGGTTAAGGGAAAACTAACAGCGACAAGATCAGAGACATCAGCGTGGATGGAGATGGCGCGGAGGATGGAGGCTGAGGAAGAAGAATTGATTTATGCAACGAGGTATAAACCTCCATTAAAGAAAAAAAAAAAAGTAGAAATAACTCATCATAATTTGGCATAAAAACTTTCCACCTCCCCATCCTCCCTTGGGCTCTTTCCCTCTTCAATCAACTGCAACAAACTTCAGTAGTTACAGACGTAAATGCAGCATACATACATATATATAATTATATTTCCAACTCATCTTATTTTTTTTGTAATTTATTTTTTCCCACCCATTCCCTTCTTTAGTTGCAGGTCCTTCTCAAAACATCTGGTGGCAGCACTTATTGTAACCTGGACGGGATGGCCAAAGCTGTTTTAGAGAGCAACTTTTTCAGAGGATTCAGTGGATGATATAATTGATTCCTTCCTCATCCACATAATTATATATAAATTTCTGATTTAATAATAGTTCTTGTTATAATTTAGAGCAGTAAAGTATTTTTTTTCTTGATAATAGGAGTGGTGAGTGTGAGCTTTTTATGAGTTCAAACTTTCTCATTCTGAAACTTCAGCATTACATGATCTTAAATCTGACCCCAGCTGTAGCTATGTGCTAGCCTTATTAATCTCTCACTTAATCTGTCCCCAGCTGGAGCTATGGAAAAGAAGAACTGAGCAGCCCTTCTGATCTCTGTTGCCGGTCCCCTCCACCATTAATGAATACATGGAGAAGAACAGATAGTGGTTGGCCATCTTTTCTTCCTACTAAAGACGCATGGGGGAAGCTAAACCATGAATAGTTAATGGGATAGGACCAGAATTCTCTGTTTCCACCAGGAAGAATGATTTACATACTTGACCCATCTTTATATAGATCCTGGAAGAAGATATCACAATTGTGGATAAGTAGAGCACACTTTTGGACAAAATGCTATAGACACTTTTGGGGTGTGTGTGTGTGTGTGTGTGTGTGTGTGTGTGTGTGTGTGTGTGTGTGGATTAATCTGTGAACTAATTAAGAGTGTTGTATGATGTGTAAGAGTGAAGAAGAGTAACCAGGATGGGCAATGCAAAAAGATTAAATAAGGGGAAGATGATGATAATGAGTAGCTATGTGTGGATTAATGTGTGAACTAATTATGAGTGTTGTTTGATGTGTAAGAGTGAAGAAGAGTGACCAGGATAGGCAATGCAAAAAGATTAAATAAGGGGAAGGTGATAATGAGTAGCCATGTCACGTAGGAATGTTTTTACCCAATTTACCTTATTTTAGATGTTATTGTATATTTTTATTTGTGAACATTCTATGCATTATCAGTGTGGGGAGCAACAAAAGTATGATACCAATTTAATTGTATCTTTTCTTTGTTTGTTCAATTTCAACATCATTTTTGTTAGCCAAATTGAAATTTCTATGTTCTCTATTTAGAATTTGTGTTTGGCTATTAATTCATTGTGCATTTGTAATTATTTTATTGTATCTGATGTTATGTTTAGTTATATCAAGTAAGAGGCTAGGATAATATTTATAGTACTAAGTAGGCAAGAAAATATTGATTTAACATGCACCTTAGCTATTTTTTATTCTTATTTATGCCTTTTGTGTTTATTTATATAAGGAGCAAGCATGAATTTTCAGTCATATCTAAATTGTCTCATTTAGATTTATCTAATTAAGGGTCTGTTTGGGACATTGCAGAACTTATCCAGAACATCGTTGATAAGCGGTACTTATCCTGACAATTGCGTATCTGCAGTTGATCTTGATCATTGTTTGTCTGCTTTGGTTTGTGTGTTTGGAAAACGGTGATTCTGTTGTTTGTGGATAAAAAGCAATTCCGCTCACGATCGCACCTTAATTGTTAATATGAGTATATGTCCACCTCTAATTGTTAATAAATTCGTAAAGCAGAAAATTTCTGCAAATAAGATGAGCAAAAAAAATTCAATCCCCAAAATAAAGCTTCAGTAACGATTACATTTTTTAGAAATCGACATTATTGAAAGTCTAGGCATACAGAGGGAAAAAATCTCATAAAATTTGCATCATCTAATAAACTAGGAGGAGAACCGGTGGGAAAGAGCATAAAAATATCAATTCTGAAGAGCAATCCTAGCAGAGAACGTTCCCAGCGATATGAACGCCCTTCAAATCTTCACCCTTCCACGGCTCCCCGCCGGCTGAAGCAACCGTAGCTGCAACAAACCCCAAGAAAACCATGATCGCACCCACCCAACTGCTCGCCATCTCTCTCGCTCTCTCTCTCTCTCTCTCTCGCAAAATTGCAACAGCAGCTGAGGGAGATCCGAACAAGGGTTTCGCTATCTGCGCGAAAATGCCGAATAAAAAATGCTGAGGGAGATCCAAACAGTTGAGGGAGATCTGAACGAGGGTTTTGCTATCTGCGCGAAAATGCGAGGAGATCCGAACGAGGCCATCGAGGCCCTCATCGTCCCTGGAGGAGATTACTGTGCGGGGGAAGGGAGGAAGATCGGGATGATCGATTCGGGGCACGGGAGTAAATTGGGACGAAAACGCGAATAAAAAAGCGGCCCGCAGGGGTCATCCCGCGGGCCGCTTCTTTCACATATTTAAAACTCCGTTTTTAAATAAGTTAGAAAAACGTGCAATCCAAACAGTGTGGCGGCGTTTTCAAAAACGCCGCCGCACTTATAAGCTGCCCCAAACGGGCCCTAAGGAAATAGTTTGTTCATTATGACATAGAATACTAACTATTTTACTTGATAAATTGAACTTGTTTCACTTAGATGCCAACTTATTAAAAAAATATGAAAAATTATGAGAATTATCAACTACAAAATTCTAAATAAAACTAGAAAAAAGTAAATACAAAAACCCTCTATAATCTTCCTATTATTTATCTAAACAAACATTGATGTTATTAGAAGCCCTAACCACCATACTACACAATAAAATTTAAATTTATTTAACACATTCTTGTAGTACTCAATAAAGAGTTTCAAATACCATTTTGTTCCAAACTATCTATAGAAATTGATTGAAGTTGATTAGGATTGTAACCTAAATAAACTAAGCACTAATACTACCACATCTTTAGCATTGATCTGGCCTTTTTTTCTGTATATATTTTATATATTAGAGGTTATTAAAAGAACGGATAACGACCTCATTATAAAGAAGTTTGATAACCATGAAAATCATATATATTTAACCTACTTTAGGTATGTAAATTTAGGCTTATTTGCATTTGAGTTTACAAATATTATTATACTAATAAATTAAATTTAATTTATTTCAAAAATGTAAGAGATTGGCATGAAACATAAAAGGAAATGCATAATTTTACTTCCTATAATCATCTAAGCAAAATTAGGGCTCCAACAATTTAATCAAATATAAAGGTTGGGTGTCAAGCAAGTACTTATGCTATAGTCCCAACAAGTATGTACCCTATGAAACACTTAAAATAAAGAGCTTAACATCTAAAAGTCACTTGATATAACTCGTAAGATAGATGTGTTATGATTCAGTAAGTATGACCATGCAGCTAAAAAGTTACCCTATAGCTCAGGAGCTTTATTACTCAATTTTAAGTTTAGCATGGGAGTGCACCCAAAAAGGGCTTAGTTCCTAAAATCATAAGAGTTATAGCATTTGATTTTGACAAGTTTATATCCTATTTGATTGGAATCAAGGTTAATGTGTATAAGTATTGCATTATTATAAAATATCTTATAACTAAGAAGGAAGCTAAGTCATATGTAATTTGATGGATTTTTCTATTTTAGGAATTTGATATAGAGATCGATGATAAGAAAAGTATCAAAAATTAAATAGCTAACTACTTGGCTCAACCTGTTCAAGAAAGCTCTAAAACTAGTAATAGTGATATCAACAAGTATTTCTAAATGAGCAGTTATTTGTTCTAGTTGAGCAAGTTATTTCTTAGTATGCAGATATAATTGATTATATTGTGAGCAATATTTTATCTCACGAATTGACACATAAATAAAGAAAAAAATTGATTTATAGGCCAAATTTTATTTTTGAGCCGAGTCTTGTCTTTTTAGAACGTGTAAGGATACTATTATCAGGAGATGTCCGCCCTTAGAGAAGGTTCAGTGTAGTATCAAGAGTTCTAATGATAATTTGGAGCGCATTTTGAAGGCTTTAGAACTAGTTCTAAGATTTTATAATCTGAATTTTATTTACCTACAATCTTTAAAACAATGATTAAGTATGTTAAAAATTTTGATAAATTTATTTTGTGGGTAATATATTGTTGACCCTCACATATAGTCCATAAAGATGCATCGATGGACACAAAACAAGTGATGAATGATGAATACGATATTGTAAGTTCAAATATGAAATGCCATGATCATGCTCAAAAACACCCAAAACAACATAATATTGTAAAACTTATTGTACAAGCACATTTAGAGCATCAAAATTGCTTAAACAAGAGACTTTTATGATCAAAATGAGCAAAAAATGACGAATATGACAATTTGTTTCCATGACGTGCACATTTTAAGCGTAAACCATCTTTGATCACACCATAGTTGTTCAAATGACCTCCAATTATAAAATAGACTGCATGAACACATCCAGAACATTAAATTACCTATAGAGAGGTCTTTGTGATTGAAATAAGATGCAAATGATAAATTAATAGTGTGATGTATTTGGTTTATACCCAAATCAATTTGATTGTCATAAAAGTTTTTAGACTATGGTCGATCATAAAATAGATCACATGAGTGCATTTAATTTATCAAAATTACTATGGAATAATCTTTTTATGATAAAAAGGCGCAAACAATGTAAAAAATAGCAAGTTGCCAACATGATGTGTGCGATTGGAGACAAAATAACCCGACACAGGCAAAACTTTCCAAACAACCTCTGATTATAAAATAGATTATGCTCACCGGATATAATTAGGTCTTGGTGAAAAAGACCTTGATGCATAAATGGAAGCTATAAGTAAAAAAAAAATTAATAATAAAAATTTATATTTCTTCTCCTAGAAACCCACCCTCAAAAACCTGGTTACCAATGCTCTATGTGCGTTGAATGCATCCCATCTGCCTCCCACATGATGGAAATAATAATAATAATAAGCAAAAAATTGCCTAAACTACATCCTCATTAAGTTCTACCATCTCTAAATATCCTAACTATGTCTTTCATGAACTTCACATAATAGACATCTTCTCCAAAGCTGAATATTGATTGCTAGCTTTTTAAGAGCTTCTATAAATTTGAAGAACTGTTGATCCAACTTGTGTATTTAATGTATTTGAGGAAGGTGGATGTGGTCGCTCTAAGTTCATCATAGGAGGTGAGTCAGATCTTCCAAATTGGGTAGGTTTCTTGCCAAGTTTATCAAGCTCAGGATAGATTTCTTCTACAATAGGCTACCTTCTATTAACTTCTTCTAATTCTCTCCCACTATCTACTTAATAGCCTTAACCTGCTCATTTTCTTTCTCCTTAGTTTTTTCCTCGGTGTTGCTATGAAGAGTACCGTGAGGCCTATTATATGGAAATTGGTTATTTGACCAAGCTGGTTCTCCATGTTCCTAATAGCTGTAGCATGACTCTTTGGTTCATTCCCCATCTACAAAACTACTTTTCCAATGACAGCTTCTTACCCTTAAACTAAGGTTTTGATTTAAGTATAGAAGGGTGAGTCTACCTTGGGTTTCCATTATTCTGGTTACTCTAATTCCCTATCGGTTAGCTTGATTGTTTCCCCACTGCTGGTTTCTTACACTGGAATTATCATTATTATAGTTAAAATTTGGGTGATTCTTGATGATGTGTAGAAAAGAATGCATAAATTCCTTTATGAATTGTACATTTTTATGAGTGAAATTTCAATTTAAAGAAAGATATTTTTATGTTTTTCTTGCAAATATAACATGTATTATAAGTGGAGAAAAGTGGAGGAGATACGGAGGAACGTATTGGAGACTTGGAGCAAAGGGGCTCACAATAGACTGGCGCCTAGGCGCCAGTCTTTGCCCTGGTAACTCGTGAGATTGGTTTATAGGCGCCAACCATTGGACACCAAGGTGCTACTTTACTGACGCCAAGGCGCCAGACCCTAGGTGCCTAGGTGCCCATACACAACTTGGTAGAAAGAGAGACTAGAGCTTAGGCGCCAGTAACTGCTTGAGACGGTTTTGAGCTCTTTAGGCACACAATGTGGGGAGTTACTCAGATAGTTGGAGGCCTTTATTATGCTATGTTATTAAGTCTAAGAAAAGAGTATGAGGGGGGCTGAAGGTTTGTTGTTCTATTGAGTAAGAGAGAGTTTATATTAGGGATTTGGAGAGGATTTGAGTTGTATTGAGAGAGTAATCTTCAGGAAAGCAACAAGGAATCAGAAGATCTTTGGCGGAACATTATCAGAGCTTTGTAAAGGAGAGAAAAATAAGCGTTGTATATTGTATTCCTTTTATTTCTGTAAGAACAATTATTTAGTGAATTCTCTTATTTTCAATAAAGCTTTGTGGTGTGTTCTTCATGCTTTATAAGTAGTTCTTTTTACCTTTCTTTGTGATGTTTGAGTAAAACGTGTAGGAGTGCAAAGTCTGGCGCCTACTTTCAGCCTCCTAACGCCTAGTTTCCAGTCACTCTATTTTCTGCATGCTTTGGACCTGCTTGTAGCGCCTAGGCACCTAGACGCTACAACATTAGTTAGCTCTGTTTTGTAATATTCCAAGCTTTGTTTGACATACTTCCATGAATCCTGCAGTAAAATTCTAAAACCTTTTAATAAAAGAGCATATCATATGATTCATATATAGAGACAGTAAGGTGTGAGAAATATAGACAATGCAGCTAACCGATTTCAACAGGAATGTTTTTTTAGTAAGTTATGAAGCAATTTATAAATGTCTTTATAAATAAGCCTAAAGCTGTAATCAAAGACCACATTGCCTGTTTTATTCATGGCCATAATATTGCTCTGCTGCAAAAGGAATATACCTCCAAAGAATTATGTAATTAAGCTCAATCAATTATAGGAAATGGGATTAAAAGGGATTAAAAACGGGGCATTTACATACATACCACCCAGATCCTGTGTAAATAAAACTCCCATATTTAGTTAACCTCAATCAAGTTATTATGGTCTCTATACATAATGTCTCTAGATTGCCCACCATAACGCCTCTTCTCTCCCTTTGACTACAGGAAACATTTCGTGGATGTCTTTGTTGGATTCCTCCCTTTACTCGTTTCAACCTTTCATGAATTCACTCCAACTCAGCCCTCATCATTCTTCTCATCTCCCCCACCATTGCTTGAAATTGGAGACTAGGAAAGACTGGTTGCCTTTCCTCATCTTCAAAATTTGTTTGGACATGATTAAGGACTTATAATGAAGGCAGGTAAAGAAATATGATTAACCTTGTGGCTCCCAACCCACTATCTCACTGGTTTACAAAAAAAAAAAAAAAAAATCAAGAATCCGAAACCGACTACCAAATCAAATTCTTGAGTACGACAATTTAATACGAATTTTGATATTCAAATTGAGATACCACAAGGCCTAAATCAGCTTATTGATTTTGATATAACTTATGGAAACAATAATATCAACAAAAAGAAATGAAAATAACAAGATCATATTAAGAACAACATTTATCATGAACAATATCAAGAACAATATTTATCATGAACAATATCAAGAACAAATGACTTGAACAATAACAAGAGCAAATATGATGAATAATAACAAGAACTCAAACAACTCTCTCACCAATTTTGGGAGTTGCTGCACCTCTCCCAAGCCCCTAAAATGACTTCCCTGGATCTAGCAATAGCCAAATAAGGACAATGCCAAATAGAGATTGTAGGGTATGCACGTAAACCTTCCAAAAAAACAATGCAAAACAAAACCCAAGTATGATAAGCCTGAGCAATATATTTAGAAATGATAAGACCTTTCACCAATTTTGGTAAGCTGAACAGTGCCCAAAAAATATTTAACAAAAATTTTGGGAGTTTCCCAATCCAATCTAAGCATATAGGAACAATGGTAGCATCAAACAAATAACGATATGTTCCATCATGATCATCATCTGCCCTGGAGCTGATACCTTCCCTACACTTTTGAGAGTGCAACATTTGAAACGTGGATCTCAGCCCCAAAGCATATTCAAATAATCTTTTAATAAAAGTCATGAAATTCGGATTTAACAAATGAGCCTATCTTCTTTCATTCATTTTTCAAATTTCCACTCAAAAATATAAAAATTCATGATAAAACGCCCCCACATATTTTACATTTTTATCAACTTCTCAATACTTTGATCGTGGCATGAGTAAATATATCTGCTCGATTGTTCAAATAAATCATCTGAGTTGTTAATTTGTAAACTTTAATGTTTCAGATGGTCTGTAGATATTTATCTCTTATGTTAAATTCAACTTGCAGTCATATTTAATGAACCTGGATTTACGTCGAAAAATATATAGAACAGAGAGAATAATTAGATTTAGCATTTATATTTGACTGGATTTATATTAAATTTTGAGATAAAGCTTATTAAAATGATGTTATCAAAAATGTAATACAAACCAACAGGTTTCTCTCATTTTTTTAATTTGTTTAATTTCTTAAAAAATTATTTGATGTGCATAGAAATATAGTAATGAATAACAATATTACGGGTTGGTCCACAAAATTATATAAAATTTTCTGATTTAATAATAGTTTTTCTTATAATTTAGAGCAGTAAATTATTTTTTCTTGATAATAGGCGTGGTAAGTGTGAGCTTTTAATGAGTTCAAAGTTTCTCATTCTGAAACTTCAGCTTGAAATGATCTCAAATCTGACCACAGCTGGAGCTATGTGCCAGCCTTGTTAATTTCTGATCTCTATGCTGACAAGCCATTGTAGGAGAATGACTCATTGCTTGATTAAATGCTCTCCGCATTCACTCCCCACAGTTTCTATTTATTTTGCATCATGGTTTCTGATAGGGAAAAGCTGCGCGCTGGTACTAAAATAACTTGGTTCTGAAATTATTCAGTCTGCTTCATGATTCTAACTACAAGGACCAGATCCTCCTTCATCAAAAAGAAGAACTGGCAGCCCTTCTGATTTCTGTTGCTGGTCCCCTCCACCATTAGTGAATTCATGGAGAAAAAACAGATAGAGTGGTTGCCCATCTCTTCTTCTTATTAATGACACGCATGGAGGAATAGTTAATGGGATAGGACCACTGTTCTTTGTTTCCACCAGGAAGAATGATTTACATACTTGCCCCCACTCAATTCTCGTGTATTTACATTTCTGAGATCTACCTTTTGTTTTTTAACCTTTATACTACCTAATACCATTTTGTTCCATATTATCTATAGAAATTGATGAAGTTGATTAAAATTGTAACCTAAGTAAATTAAGCACTAATACTACCACATCTTTAGCATTGAGTGTCCACATCTGGATCTAGCCTTTTTATTATCGATATATTTTATATATTTGAGTTTTGCAAAAGAACAAATAAGGACCTAAGTAAGCAGAAGTTTGATAAACATGAAAATCATATATATTTAACCCAGTTTAGGTATGTAAGTTTAGGCCTATTTGAGTGTGAGTTTACAGATATTATTACCCTAATAATTCAAATTTAACATTTCAAAAATGTAAGAGATTGGGCATGAAACATAAAAGGAAATGCATAATTTTACTTCATATAACCATCTAAGCAAAATTGGGGCTCCTCCAACAATTTAATCAAATATACAGGTTGGGCACCAAGCACTCTAGACCCAACAAGCACGCACCCTATGAAACACATAAAATAAAGAGCTCAACATATGACAATCACTTGATATAGCCCATAAGATAGATATGTTATGATTCAATTATTATGACCATGCACCTAAAAAAATACTCTATATTTCAGAAGCTTTAATTTACTCATTTTCAAGTTTCGCACAAGAATGCGTCCATAATTTATCGGGTTTGTCGCAACTAACCATGGCACTGCAACACAGAAAAATAATAATTAATTATTGTGCTATAGGGGAAAAAGGGGCATATCTAGCTTCCCTCTAACACTAATATGAGATAATAACAAAACATTTAAATCAAACAATAATAATGAAACTAGCTGTGCAATTCCACAACATAATTTGATTTATATAAATCAAGTACTGAAAGAAAATAATGAGATCAAATATGTAGAAAGTTAGTATTCAAGAGAAGTTTAACAGAACAATTATTTACTGCACATAACGCCTGTAGAAATGAAGCCACCGCTGTTCCTTGATATCAAAGTTGGATCGTAATATTAGATTATTGTCATGCAACTTTTCAAAATTTTAAATTATTTTTTACTAGCATTTACAGAAAAAGGGAAATTTACATACATAGCACACAATTCTTCTGTATTTACATTTCTCGCACCTATAATTTCACATTTTGATGCATAGCACTTTGTTGTCTTAAATATATGCATGAGAAAGCGTATTCACTTGAAAACATTAACAATAGTGATATTTTTTATGTAATATTAAAGATATGAGCGCTAGTTGTGTGTGAATATGAAAGTTTAGGTGTGAGATATGTAAAATTGTAAATACATTAGAATTGTATTATGCATGTAAATGTCCCATAATACTAATACGGAGGTTTTTCCAATTGAAACCAATATAAAATTTAACCAAATCAATTAACAAAAACTAAATTGTTTGATTCCCAACAAACTGCAACCGATGTTAGTAAACATTATAAAAGAATATTTACTATAACCATATTGTTAATGTGTATTTCAATTATAACAAAATAACATGTAAATACATTATTTTGTTTTGGCCAACCCAAGATCTGGTCCAGTCAATTTATCTTACACTATGATAGAAAACCTATGGTCAGTCATTTGAAAGTATTTGGAAGCATTGCATTTTAAAGAAAATTTATAGGGAAACAGAAGACTAGGGAGATGGCGCGTAACACATTTGACTTATGCATTAACAGCAATAATAAATTTCCAAAGAGCACTTAACACATTTAACTTGTGCATTAGATAATGATAGTGTTCACAAAACCTATAACTTCTAAACAGGATAACCGTGTCTTATTGTATAGGATGGTACAATAAGAAAAAGCTTGAATCAACATTCACATGAGCAAGAAAACTTATATAAAGTTATGGCAAAGATCGTCAAACCAACACATGAACAAGTGCCTCTTTTCACATAGGATAAAGTATGAATTTAATCCCACTATAGACATCGATATATATATAGAGCATTCTGAAATGTGCACATCAACAACAATTCCAACTCAGCACAAGAAAAATATTGATCTAAGAAAGACATTTAATAAAATGGTAAATTGTTAAAAAAGCATTTCATAAAGTGACATTAACAAATGGGTGATGAAAACGGGCAATCTAAGAGCAAGGGACGTAACAAATAATATTTGTAAAAGTTGGCGAATATTAAATGAATTTAAGTTTTGATGACTACAATAGAAGCATAAGTCAAAAGGTTACCTTGCTAAACATAGAAAGATACGATCGGTAAGGTCACCTTGCTAAACATAGAAAGATACGTGTTTAGCAAGATACGATCGGTCAGGTTACCTTGCTAAACATAGAAGGATACGATCGGTATCGCAGGGGTGTTCGCAGGGGTGGTGGCCTGCTAGGATGACAGCGCTGCAGTCGGTGAAGCTGGCGTCGGGGTGTAGTGGAGGCCTGCTACTGCTAGGATGAGTCGCGACAGCTGTGGTGGACTGCGATAGCGTAGCTATCGGGGTGGAGGCCAGCTAGGAGGAGTCGCGACCGCTGCGATGGCTGCTGCGTTCCACGAAGAAGAGATGATGCTTCAGCTATATTGTCAACAACAAGTCTTTTTACGTCTATAAATATGTGCTCAAGCAGAGAACAATCCATTACCTGTCACTTTTATCCTCAGCCAAATCTCAAGTTTGTAGGTAACCAGACATGAATTTCAGCCAAATCGCAAGGGCACTAAACCATTTCCACTTGAAAGGCTGCGTGGCCATCTGACCAGCACCAATCGCATCGCCGCGCCACCACCCTCCACCTGGCCTCCCTAGGTTTAAAATTTATATCAGTAAGCTCAATGTCTTAACCATCTTTTCTACCGCAGCCTTTGAAGCCGTGTAAATCCCATACCCCGGCCGATTCGTCTCCACCAGCCACGATATGAGCGCAAATATTCTTCCGCCGCCATCCCGTTGCCATCCCGTGCCACACGACGGGATGAGGGTGGAAGAATCTTTGCGCTCACGTCGTGGCTGGTGAAGACGAATCGGCCGGGGAAACGGTTTAGTGTAGTTGCGATTTTGCTGAAATTCATGCCTGGTTACCTAACAAACTTGAGATTTGGCTGCGGATAAAAGTGACGGGTAATGGATTGTTCTCTGCTTGAGCACATATTTATAGATGTAGAAAGACTTGTTGTTAACAATGTAGCCGAAACATCATCTCTTTTTAAGGGAACGTTTCTTTGAAATCATTACTGAAGGAGGCAGAGGATCACAGTCCACCACCGCTACGGTTGCGACTCTTCCGAGCAGGCCTCAACCCCGATAGCGAGCCGTAATCCTAGCAGGCCACCACCCCTGCGATACCGATCGTATCTTTCTAAGTTAGCATGATAACCTTTTGACTTATGCTTCTATTGTATTAAATGCTATTCTTAGATCAATATTTTTCTTGTGCTGAGTTGGAATTGTTGTTGATGCGCACATTTCAGAATGCTCTATATATATATCGATGTCTATAGTGGGATTAAATTCATACTTTATTCTATGTGAAAAGTGGCACTTGTTCATGTGTTGGTTTGACAATCTGCTGTTAATGGTGTGGCCTTTCACTTGAACATTAAATTGCAGAAATTTGTGCTAACTTTATAAGTTTTCTTACTCATGTGAATGTTGATTCAAGTTTTTTTTTTATTCTACCATCCTATACAATAAGAGACGGTTATCCTGTTTAGAAGTTATAGGTTTTGTGAACACTATCATTATCTAATGCAGAAGTCAAATGTGTTAAGTGCTTTCTTGGAAATTTATTATTGCTGTTAATTTTTTTTCCTTCTCATTTCAGTGAACTTTGGAGTTTAGACCTGAAGACTGCTTGTATGTATTTACTTTCTATTTTCAGTATGTAGTTCTGTGAGATAAATAGCCTGCTTACAAAATTGAAAAAAGTGCATAATCATGGAATTGTTTAATTTTGAAGGCTGTTTATGCATTTAAAATAACAAGAGGAAAATCCAGAATTTAAAGCCAGAATTGACAGTTTTAATAACCATCATTTTTTTTTATTATTATTATTTTGTGCTGATGAAACTCAAAGACTTATTTTCTCTATGAATTTTTTATCATCAGGATATGTTTAGTCTGCCTAAGCACCCTAGCATGCATTGCGTACCTCTAAATTGCCCTTTTTTTATGTGATTTAGAATATGTATACAAATATGTATTTTTATTTTTTAAAAATTTAAAATAATGATCTTTTATGTGCTTACTTGCACATGAAAATGTGTATTTTACTTCTGTAAGTTAAAATAATAATACTTTTGATGTAATATGAAAGATCTGGGTGGTATAAATGTAAAAATAAAGTTTGGGTTTTGGATACTTAAATATATAAGAATTGGGTGGTATGTATGTAAATGCCCCAAAATATAGAAAGTAAAGGTGAGGAGATAGATATCTAAATACACAGGAATTGGGAGGTATGTATGTAAATGAATATCAAATTTTTAAATTTTTATAAAAAATGTAATATATAATTAATCATTATATTACACTTATTTAACATTAAGCTTAGAGATTTTAGAATCAGTATGATTCACTCTTTTTTAAAAAAAAATAAAATAAAAGCACTTAATTCAAGCTTTGATAGGAAGTTTTTGTCATTCTGATCTGTTGAGGCACAACAAATGAGGACAAATAGATCTCCTTAGATTATAATGCTTTGATAGGATTTTTTTTTTTTTTTTTTTTTTTTGGGGCTAAATATTATATTTTTTGGGCCAGTTCATGTTTGAACTTTTTTCATCTCGTCAAACTTTTTCATCTCGTAAAACTTTTTCAAATGTTCAATAATCTTTTGATAGCTCTCAGATATTTAAATTAGCGTACAATTGAACATTTTTCTTTTCAGTGGTTATTGGATGCAGTGGTTGCATGATATGGAATATTTTCTTTGTTCCCTTCATATCATGCATTGACAATATGCTTTTTGTGAACCTCCTTAATTGTCCTGCCAATAAAGTTACGAGGAAAAAAGTGTTTATTACAATAAAAGTGCATTATCAAACTTTGCTCATCCATTTCTATATCTGTGATGCATATGTGAACTCAATTGCATGGTTTTGCCACTGATTTGGCTTTCGGATTTGTGCTACTGATTTGTTATTATGAACACCAGCATACATTCCTTAAGCTTCTCTGATAACAAGGATGAGAAAAAGTGACAGTAATAGTAAAGGTGGCATTTTTTATCTAGTTAACTAACTCAGCGTACCTATTTGGGTCTGCTTTTCATTTGATTGTTGAATGGCTCAGCATGTTTAGTTTCTATAATCCTAATCAACGTGACAATATAAAAAGGGGCTACTAACGTGGTTTTGATATTCACATATTCGTGAAGAAATCACTTGGTATGCTCGTTATGAAAAGACTGGGTACCAGGCAATATCTGTTTATAAACTCAAAGCATGCTTAATTTATGAGCCAATTCATAATTAACAAGCTATTGGGACTTGCATCACAAATCAATGGGTTAAATTAAAATTTTTTAAGAGTTAATTTTTTTTGCTAGAAAGTGGCTTGCTTGAACTATATCTACATCTTGACATCATAGGTTGTCCTGCAGTTCAATAGAATTTTTATTTATTGTTTGCTGCATGGATGTCTCTATTGTAACAGGGCTAACTTGAAAATTATTTTTTTCGTATCCTTGTAATTTTATTAAAGATAGAAACATGACATAATCAATGTTCTTGTTTCCCCTTGTATTTTCTGTTTTGCTTGCATTATTTTTCTGATAGAAGTATTCTTTGTAAACCATTTTAATTAATCAGAACTATGTTGAGGGACATTCAAAAGCAGATAATAGTGTCTGGATCTGTAAAACATTTGAATATTGGTAAACATAACTCATTTTCTAACACGGACTAAAAATAGCTGGAACGTTCTATCGTGAACTATTTTCATTTGGGGCCCAATCTTGTTACTCCAAAAGCGACATAAGAGGCGAAATCCAACTTTGAAAAAGATTAATACATTTTAAAAGGAGCATAAATATCATTAAAGAAAATTTTCTAGCTTGAAGCTTTCTTGAAAATGAAATCAAGGTCATTGGCAGTAGATTGCTAAATTATATGTAGCCTTAAACGTTTAGAAACTCGTGTTATTGTAATCTCCAGCATACCCTCCCCTTCTCATTATTCTTAGGTTTAAATATGAAGTATATTTACTCATTATTCTTAGGTTTTAATTCTAAATGCCAAATAAGCTTGATTGCATGTAGAAGCTCTCTGATGATTCATTACACGTGAAATAAATTGAAAAAAGGCCTCCTCTTGTGATCATCAAAATCATTCCTGTGATCCATAAAAAATGCTGCTTGCTTTTGGCAAGTTACATTTGTATGGAATGTTTAGAATGAATAAAGGATTAATAAATCTTGACTCCTAAGAATTGGGATATGGATAAAGATGATATGATCTGATTAGCATTTGTTTTTACAGTTTTTCCTCTTTTTATTCCTTTATTTTTTGTTGTATTACTTACCACTTGGTTATTATTGAAGATGAATCTTATCCTATGAACTCCACTACACTAACTGTCAACCATTATCTCACAGCTTCTTATTGATGCTGCAATTGCTCATTGTGTTGAGCTGGCCACAGATCGCCAAGGCTGTTGTGTACTTAAAAAATGTCTATAAATTCCGATGATGGGCAAAAGAAGAGGCTTATTGATGAGATCTCATCATACTCGCTGATACTTTCTAAATATCAATATGGGTATGCGATTGCATTCTAATAGTGCTGTTTATCACATTTCTAATTTTAAACTTCTTGAATCCCTAACACAATGTAACAATGATTATGTATAGAATTTTATAATATTTTGTGATTATGTCATTGGAATCATAAGTTACTTGAGATGTTCAATTGTCTGTATCGTCCTTTTTTTTTTGTTCTTGCAGTGCAAATAATCACCAGTTTCAATTTCTTCTGAAAATAATGTAAACTATCTTGTTTTACTTAATTAAGCAGATGAAGGGCTTTTCATTTCTTCTTGGGGGCAATTACATATAGACCACCCGAAACTTGCTATTTACAAATCAACCACCCTCTTTCATCTATTTTTCAAATTTTAACTCAAATATCAAAATTCATGGTAAAACCAAGACCCATATTTTTCAGTTTTTGTCAAAAAGAGTTTGATCATGGCACGTGTAAATACACATTTGTTCTGTTGTTAAAAAAAAAAACATTTGGGTTGATAATTTATAAATATCAATGTTTCAGGTGGTCTGTATGTAATTATCCCTTCTTTTTAATCTACAGCAACTGAATAAAGAATGTGTTCAAGATTTGACCAACTATTTTGAGACATATATATGCGAATGTTTAACATTTTGCCTCCTGTCATTCTTCTGCTTATATGCTTTTGTTCTTTTGGAACTCTAGTGGTTTTGCTTTTTAGATTATTGGTTAGGTTTAATTCAATGTTTTATTTGGGGCATTTCCATGCAAAATTTTTACGTAAGGACTCCAGACGTTAAATTGCGTCTAGAGTTCAATAGCGGGGCGCCTCGTGGCAAGTATGCCCTCCAAATTATAATATTGATCGTGCCCAGTGTATAAAAGCGGGGTCTACTTGCCACGTGGTGCTTCACTATTGGACTCTGACGCATTTTCAGATGTAAATATCGCTCCATTTCCATACATACCATTCAAGTAAAATGTATTTACATATTTAACTCCTAAACTTTGTTTCTTATTTTTTTACCTTACGCCTCCGAAATCTTTCTTATCACATAAAAAAACACCACTATTCTTACTTTTTAAATTTTGAAATGCATCTTTTGGTAATAAATAACGTGGCATGTGTGTAAATCTTCCCTTCTTTTTGCAAGTTTCGCTTTTTTGGTACTTGTATGGCGTATTTGTAGCAGTATATATTTAAATGACATCTTGATATTCTAATATTACATATTCTAATATTTATAAATGTAACTAAGTCTAGGGGGGTTTTACATGCGTAACATAACATTTTTTTTTTTATTTATCTATTTAATATTTAAATCCTTATAATTATTTCTATAATTAAAAATTTCCAAATTTGTCATTTTATATGATTTTATGATAATGGCATTTATAATGTGGTTCTTTATTAGCATGTTATTTAAGTAAGTATACAGGCTTAAATGTTAAATAGGTAAATATATAATTAGAGAAATTCTTCTGAAAATATTATTCAAGTTTGTATATGGGAACATGCATTGCATTTATGTTCTTATTTGAGCCTTAGTTGATTTGATTAAGATGTGATTCAACTTTGATATGATGTGATGCTATGATGGTTCATTGATTTTATTTTTATATTTCATTTTATTTTTTATTTTGTGAGAAATTTAAAGGCCATAGCCATCATTTCATTTATTAAAATAAATGTTACATAACTTCAAAATGAACTAAATTTACAAATGTCAGCAAGAATAACTCATGTAATTAAGGAAAGATTCCTAGTTATGCAGCTGGTCATAGTCGACGGATACCAACGTTCTTATGTGATAGAAAGTCGTAGCATCTTGACCAGAGACGTTATTCCAAAAATCTTGGTTAATCCGCTTATCGATTTCTTCATAGAGTCTAATGTTTCATTTTTCATCTATAAATTCATTCCTACCTGACTCTATCCTTAGTTTAGAGTTTCAAATTAGTCTTATCAATCAAATCCAGTATCCATGATTTATCTTTTGACTTCATTTGGTCAGTTCAAACTCATTGTCAGTCCCATTAAAATCTTTTGATTAACATTTCTATTGATATCTTTCTCCAATCTCAATCTCTGTTGATATCTTTCTATACAAATTATAGGCAAGGTGCTTCCCAAACTTGTTTTCTCTCTTGAAATGGAAGTAATCTCACTTATGGGTGGTGGATTCCTCATCGAATTCAATATTTTCAGTTCAGTAAAATATATTATCATAAACATTTTTTGACGTCTCCATATGAACCACCTCGTAACGTGAATTAGAAGCCTGAAGACTACAAATGTAAATTTTACAATCCAAAGAAGAAATTAACAACATGGATTATTTAATTTGGGGTTTAGAAACCACCCCAGGAAAGCAATTCTGATAAAAATCCTTGTATACGGAATGACTATAAGTAACAAAAAAATTATGGCATTGAGAATTTTTTGGACCGCTAAAAGATTAGATAAATGATTAAAATTTCATTTCAGGATGATACAAAATTAAACCCTGTAAATTTTACTCCAAAGAGAACATCTTTAACCTCAAAATACCTAATTTATCATTAAATATGGGTATTTATCGCATGCTAAATTGCTAAATTGGGATCTTAAACCTTAAAAGGACTCCTCGACCAGACGTGACCATGCCCACAAAGGCATGACCACGCTGACGTGACCCGATTCTCACGCAAAAAGTGTGTTCATGCCCTTTTCACCCGTCGACCCTCTTATCTCCCTGCTTCACACATCTCTCCCTCCTGACGCCCCTAAAACTCTCGCACTATGCCCTAGCTAGTGGTATAATCCTCGAAGGAAGTAAATTGACCTCAAAATGCTCAAATCCACAAGCTTTTCCTCCTCTTATATAAGATCTTTGGTCCTTTCCAAGTTTTACCAAGAGATTTTTAGGTTTTTCTCCTTAGCATTTTCGAAGCTTTTCCACAAAGATGCCCAGAATGAGAGGTAGGAAAGTTACCTATTACGATGAAAGGAAACTCGTGAGTTTAGCAGCATGCCATAAAAATTTCGGTCCAATCTTAGGGAAAAAACTGATTCTGGACAGAATTTTTTAAAATCTAGGGCCTGAGATTCAAGTCGATAATGAGTCAGGGATGGGGTAGGTTCTGCACCGTTATTGGCCTTGCCGTTGTACATGTAGTGCAAAAGTTATAAGCCAATTCCCATGAGTTGATTGACGAGTGGGTTATTGTGCAAGGTAGGCAGGTTCCTTTTGATCCAACCACCATCATGTTGACCTAACTTTTGTTGAGGTCTAGTTAATCTTTCTTTAAGTCTAGTATCTAGCCATAAGACTTTCCTGTTGACTATTCTAGAGGACTAGATGGAGCCCTATTCCATTAGAAATTCCAAATACTTCTTTACTCTTCTTGGAGTTCAACATGTTTGGTCCTAACCACTAACACTTAGTAGGTGGGAGCCAAAAATATGAGGGAGCTCACAAGGAGTCACCATAGGATGCTCAGGCCTTAGGATTAACCCTGGGTGAACTGGTCTTGGGCAAGCACACACAAACACACTTGGACCCCCTCATTTACACTCACTACCTCAAACCCTAAAACCAAATATGTTTGACTTGGTGCCTCCACTTCTTTTGGAAACTCATTTGGGCGATCCCCCAGACCATTAGCCCTAGGCTAGGGTTTGGCGAAGGCCAACGCATGGAAGATCCAAAATGGGACTTCTTTTTGGTCCATGGCTCAAATAAGGTAAAAGCATAATTAACATTCTTAATTCATGCCAACTTCACCAAAATTCCCAATTTTGATCATTTTAGTCTAACTTTCCCAAATTACCAAATGCCCCTGAAACCTTAATTTTTCCAAAATTTCTCAAAATTGCCCAAATTGTCAAATTCTCTCCAAAAATCATTTCAAGCCACTCAAATTGACCAAAATATCTCAAATTCTCAAAATTCCCCAAATACCCCCAAAATACCCAAAATTACTAAAATGCCCCTCATACCCCAAAAATTCCTAAAATCTCCAAAATCACTCCAAGTGTTCCTAAAATCAATTCAAACTGTTCAATTGAGCCCAATTTGATTAAATTGGCCACTTTTGACCAAAATTCCCAAATTGCCCCCAATTTCTACTATATTGAATTCAATCTCACCTAATTTCAATTCTAAATCAAAATTTATCATCCCGAATCCCAATTGAAACCAAATTTAAGCCCAATTAAACCCAATTTCAAGCCTAATTGTGTGCCCAAAGTCAAAATCCCCAATTTTACCCAAAATTCAAACGTCACCAAATTGAACTTCCTAACTCTACAATTTCCACCCAATTGACATCCAAAACTCTTCATCACAATTCCTTTGGACCAATTTGAACCATCAATTGAACCAATTCCAAAGCTAGCCCAATCCAAACTCAAGTCTAACCCAAATGACCAAAATTTACCATGAACCAAATTCCACTAAATTAAACCTCCAAATCAATTCAAAATCACTCAATTCCTTTTCAAAATTTCTCATGATATTCATCCACATCAAATTGATCAATCAATGGACCTAAGTCTTAGCCCAAACCCAACGGAGAGAGCCTCCTACACCGTTTGAACCCCATTACAAACATTCAATGTGGCTAACTCCCATTAGTGAATTGCGTCGTTCAGCCCTCCACCTTAGCAACGTTTTTCACCCACTAATGGTGGCCGCCATGGATGTGCCTATTTATCCACCACCTCCCATGGCCAAACCATAGAGAGTGCGTTGGACCTTGGGAAGACTGTCAAATTGTTCCCACAGCTTCCCCAATATATCTTGAGCTCATTCCAACCATCCCCCAGCCATTGCCCCCACTGCCTGAAGCTAATTTCATCTCCAAAAATTCACTCAGACACAGAACACTCTCTGAAACTCAATCAATTCCCAAATTCACCTGCTCCTCATCTTCACCAGAGCAAGAGAGAAAGTTCCCCACAAAAAGTCACATCTCAAGAACACCCTAACCTACTTCAAGATGAACCACGCTCTGATCGAGTTTGTAGCCCAATGGTACAAATGGCAAGTTTAAAAACAAAATGATGATTTATTTTAAATTGTAGAACATATTTTTCCGACAAAAAGGTCATGCTAATTTAGTGAAATCATCCACACAAGTAACACCATCATATATAAACGTCATTTTATTTTCATATATAGACCTTGCTTAATCTTATAATACCATTATTTCAATGCAAATGATGAACAGCATTAGCTACTTAATAGTTCTTGCCAAACAACAGTAGTTTGCAACAATTTAAGAGGGTTTATTGCAGCAATTTGAAGAAAATTATAATGAGCTTTTAAGACGTAATGTCAAATTACAAAAATATCCATCTTTTAATACCTAATATATGATTCGTTGCTGATTTTGGCAAAAATTTTTCTTATAGATTACATGTAAAAAGGTTTATTATTATAAGTTTCGGCAAGAAGTGATTACGCTTTGGATAAAAATGTGCACACATGTAAACTTGTGGTTAATTTGTAAATACCAATGTTTGGGAAGGTCTGTATGTAAATATAAAGGTGATTAAAGAAGATAATTCATCACCTTGAATACATAGTTCAGAATTTTCCAAAAAAATGTTTAGGGTGTCGGTAAGTTAAGCTAACTCGTGAGTCGACTCAAACTTGGCTCAATAAGCAGCCCATGAACTGAGCTCGATGAGCTAACAAGCTAAGCTCAAGCTAAGTTGGCTCATCTAAAATATTATTAAAAATATTATATATATTTTATAACAAAAGATTTCTTATTATTGCTATCTTAATTGCTCATTCTATTTGCCAAATTCATTATATTTATAATAAACATATTATTCTAAATAATATGATTGGAGTTAAATCTCTTTCCAAACAGATTGATATGTCAAAGAAATCTGAAGTCAGATTTGGTGACAATAATATTGTTAGTGTTGAAGGCAAGGGAAATTGTAATTAGGACAAATGGTGATAAGGTAAAGTTCTTAGATGATATTCTTTATGCTCCAAAACTTACATAATTTAATAAGTATTGGGAATTAATTGAGAGTGGATACAAAGTTAAGTTTGATGAAAAAGATCATAATTGATTATATATGGGAGGATTAGAACTATTGCAACAAAAGAAAATGGTTTATGGTTTGTCTATAATTTACAAAAATTTGAGAGATTTTGATCAAATCATGGTGTAGGATTTTTTGCATTAAGGGGTTATGTTAGACTTTAATGCAATAATAGTATTAATCTTTATGTTTTAGTTAAGTATATGCGAAAAGGTGCAAGTAAATGAGTGTATGTGAAACAATTAATGAGGAGTCAAAGGGTTATTTGTGACTGAAAAAGTGTATGTGAAAGGATATGTTTTAAAATTTCTTTTTATGACAATATACCCTATCAATGTGTTTTAATGCTTTTAAAATTCGTAATAGTTTTAATATTTTTCCTCAACCTTTTCTAGCAAAGAAATCAGTAAAGAACTAATAGGCATTAGAAAAATAATTGTTAAACTTTAATTAAAATCAGTAAAACAGCTTTTCCTCCTGTCGAAAGCTGCTTTAGTGAGTAACTTTTTCAGATGATATAATCGATTCCTTCCTCTTTGAAGAAAGCAGAGCATACTCAGCAGAAAATGCTGACAAGCCATTGTAGGAAAATGACTCATTGCTTGATTAAATGTTCTCCGCATTCACTCCCCACTCTCTCTCTCTCCTCTCCACAGTTTCTATTTATTCTGCATCATGATTTCTGATAGGGAAAAGCTGCGCGCTGTTACTAAAATAGCTTGGTTCTGAATTTATTCAGCTGCGCCCAGTTACTAACATAACCTGATTCTGAAATGATTCTAACTACAAGGACCACCTTAATGAAAAAGAAGAACTGAGCAGCCCTTCTGATCTCTGTTGCTGGTCCCCTCCACCATTAATGAATACATGGAGAAGTGGTTGGCCATCTTCTTCTTATTAAAGACGCGTGGAGGAAGCTAACCCATGAATAATTTCAACCAGGAAGAATGATTTACATACTTGCACCCCACTCAGTTCTTGTGTATTTATCGGGTTTGTCGCGACTAACCATGGCATTGCAACACAGAAAAATAATAATTAATTATTGTGCTATAGGGGAAAAAGGGGCATATCTAGCTTCCCTCTAACACTAATATGAGATAATAACAAAACATTGAAATCAAACAATAATAATGAAACTAGCTATGCAATTCCACAATATAATTTGACTTATATAAATCAAGTAATGAAAGAAAACAATGAGATGAAACATGTAGAAAGTTAGTATTCAAGAGAAGTTTAGCAGAACAATTATTTATTGCACATAAGGCCTGTAGAAATGAAGCCATCGTTGTTCCTTGATATCAAAGTTGGATCGTAATATTAGATTATTGTCATGCAACTTTTCAAATTTTAAATTATTTTTTACTAGCATTTACAAAAAAAAGGAAATTTACATACATAGCACACAATTCTTCTGTATTTACAATTCTCACACCTAAAATTTCATATTTTGATGCATAGCACTTTGGTGTCTTAAACCTATGCATGAAAAAACGTATTAACTTGAAAACATAAACAATAGTGATATTTTTTTATGTAATATTAAAGATATGAGTGCTAGTTGTGTGTGAATATGAAAGTTTAGGTGTGAGATATGTAAAATTGTAAATACATTGGAATTGTATTATGCATGTAAATGTCCCAAAATATTAATACGGAGATCAAAACTTAAACACTAAATAAGTTAGTATTGAACATCATTGAACTATAATTGAGTAATTTTTATGTCGTTTTCAAGATTCCATCGAATATCTTCAATGCATCATTGACCAAATTAAATTAATTGAATAGCTTACTGCCTAATTCAGCGGTCTCTGATCGCCATTTACCAAGATAGATGCAAGATGTCAAAAGGTTACCTTGCTAGGGTGGTGGCCTGCTAGGATGACAGCGCTGCAGTCGGTGAAGCTGGCGTCGGGGTGTAGTGGAGGCCTGCTACTGCTAGGATGAGTTGCGACAGCTGTGATGGACTGCGATAGCCGGGGTGGAGGCCAGCTAGGATGAGTCGCGACCGCTGCCATGGCTGTGTTTCGGCTACATTGTCAACAACAAGTCTTTCTACATCTATAAATAAGCAGAGAACAATCCATTACCCGTCACTTTTATCCTCAGCCAAATCTCAAGTTTGTTAGGTAATTAGGCATGAATTTCAGCCAAATCGCAAGGATACTAAATCATTTCACCGGCAGATTCGTCTTCACAAGCCACGACGTGAGCGCAAAAATTCTTCCGCCGCCATCCCTTCGCCATCCCATGCCACACGACGGGATGGGAGAAGAATCTTTGCGCTCACGTCGTGGCTGGTGGAGACGAATCGGCCGGCGAAATGATTTAGTGTGCTTGTGATTTTGCTGAAATTCATACATGTTTACCTAACAAACTTGAGATCTGGCTGCAGATAAAAGTGACAGGTAATGGATTGTTCTCGACTGAAGCACATATTTATAGATGTAGAAGACTTCATTGTTAACTATGTAGCCGAAACATCATCTCTTTGAAATCATTACTGAAGGAGCAGAACATCACACAGCGATGGCAGTCCACCACTACGGTCGCGACTCATCCGAGCAACGCCATGGCAGTCCACCCCAGCTACGGTTATCCTGTTTAGAAGTTATAGGTTTTGTGAACACTATCATTATCTAATGCACAAGTCAAATGTGTTAAGTGCTCTTTGGAAATTTATTATTGCTGTTAATTTTTTTTCCTTCTCATTTCAGTGAACTTTGGAGTTTAGACCCGAAGATTGTTTGTATGTATTTACTTGCTATTTTCAGTATGTAGTTCTGTGAGAAAATTGAAAATAATGCATAATCATGGAAATGTTTAATTTTGAAGACTGTTTATGCATTTAAAATAACAAGAGGAAAATCCAGAATTTAAAGCCAGAATTGACAGTTTTAATAACCATCAATTTTTTTATTATTATTCTTTTGTGCTGTTGAAACTCAAAGACTTATTTTCTCTATGAATTTTTTATCATCATGTTTAATCTGCCTAAGCACCTTAGCATGCATTGCATGCCTCTAAATTGCTTCCAGCCATTTCATGTTTGAACTTTTTTCATCTCGTCAAACTTTTTCAAATGTGCAATAACCTTTTGATTGCTTTCAGATATCTAAATTAGCGTACAATTGAACATTTTTCTTTTCAGTGATTATTGGATGCATTGGTTGCATGATACGGAATATTTTCTTTGTTCTCTTCATACCATGCATTGACAGTATGCTTGAAGTATCCACAATTTTGTGAACCTCCTTAATTGTCCTGCCAATAAAGTTATGAGGAAAAAAATGTTTATTACAATAAAAGTGCATTATCAACCTTTGCTCATCCATTTCTATATCTGCGATGCTTATGTGAACTCAATTGCATGGTTTTGCCACTGATTTGGCTTTCGGGTTTGTGCTGCTGATTTGTTATTATGAACACCAGCATACATTCCTTAAGCTTCTCTGATAACAAGGATGAAAAAAAGTAACAGTAATAGTAAAGGTGGCATTTGTTATCTAGTTAACTAACTCAGCGTACTTATTTGGGTCTGCTTTTCATTTGATTGTTGAACGTGCTGAGCATGTTTAGTTTCTATAATCCAATCAACTTGACAATATAAAAAGGGGCTACTAATGTGATTTTGCTATTCACATATTCGGGAAGAAATTCCTTGGTATGCTACTGATGAAAAGACTGGGTAACAGGCAATATCTGTTTAAACTCAAAGCATGCTTAATTTTTGAGCAAATTCATAATGAACAAGCTATTGGTACTTGCATCACAAATCAATGGGTTAACTTAAAATTCTTTAAGAGCTTTTTTTTTTTTTTTTGCTAGAAAGTGGCTTGCTTGAACTATATCAACATCTTGTCACCATAGGCTGTCCTGCAGTTCAATAAAATTTTTATTTATTATTTATTGCATGAATGTCTCTAATGTAATAGGGCTAACTTGAAAATTATTTTTTTTTCGTAGCCTTGAAATCTTATTAAAGATGGAAACATGGCACGATCAATGTTCTTGTTTCCCTTGTATTATCTGTTTTGCTTGCATTATTTTTCTGATAGAAGTATTCTTTGTAACTTTTTCAGAGGATTCAGTGGATGATATAATTGATTCCTTCCTCATCCACATAATTATATATAATTTTCTGATTTAATAATAGTTTTTGTTATAATTTAGAGCAGTAAAGTTTTTTTTCTTGATAATAGGAGTGGTGAGTGTGAGCTTTTAATGAGTTCAAAATTTCTCATTCTGAAACTTCAGCTTTAAATGATCTCAAATCTGACCACAGCTGGAGCTATGTGCCAGCCTTATTAATTTCTGATCTCTATGCTGACAAGCCATTGTAGGAGAACGACTCATTGCTTGATTGAATGCACTCCGCATTCACTCCCCACAGTTTCTATTTATTCTGCATCATGATTTCTGATGGGGAAAAGCTGCGCTCTGTTACTAAAATAACTTGGGTTATGAAATTATTCAGTCTGCTTCATGATTCTAACTACAAGGATTTGATATGGCCGATTTGGGCTTGTTTCACTATTTATTGGGCTTACAAATTATTCAAGCAGATGATGGATTTTTTTTTCTTAGAAAAGGTGTGCATTGAAGTTACTAGAGAGCTATAATATGATGACTTGCAAGACCTCTTCAATAACCATGAATGCAAATGAGCAGTTGCACAGAATGATGGCAAACTAAGGCAAATAAGACAACAATTAGAAAAATTATAGTTAGTTTTCTGTTAATATGTATTCAATCAATATTCTTTTAAGATTTATGTATAATCTTTCTGACATCATCTTAGATCATCCAAACGCATTCTTTGCTACATTTGAAAGACAATTAATTATTAGATTTCGTACAAACCTGTTTCTAATTTTAATTTATAACTTCTAAGAGCATTAAAAACGATGAGGGTGTTGTTTTTAGTATCCATTAGATTTCGGGCTTGTAATTTTCTGAAGGGACTCTTATTTTAAAGAAAACAAGAGTTTAATAAAACAAGAAATTGTTTTTCTCTTCTCAAGTCTTCTTAGTTGCCTGAGAAAGAAGGTTCTTCTCCTGCATTGCAAGTAATAAACGAGTATTGGCATCTAAATACACAAAGCTAAATTAGAGAATAAAATCGAACTTAGCCTTTTGAGTGGGCTTATTTCTCTTTTATATCTTCTGAAAACGAAAATATTGCACTGTTGAGCTTTAAAATGATTTTCCACAACTTTTTTATTAAGAAATGATTATAGTATAGCAAAATCTATAAATAATAGAGACGCTGAAAAGTAATTTTATAATAAATATATGTTAATTATCAAAAACATTTTTTATTTATTATATTTTGATATTAAATATATTTAACAAAATACCGAATTTTTTAAAGGAATAGTGAGAAAAGAAGTTCATGATACAAGAAATTTCCTCATAAATGAAAAAGTTGATGCTGAAAGAACTTGTATCCACTTTCTTTATGAGAAGTCTCAGCAACAAAGTAAAGTAGCTCTTTTTTGTATCATTTTTTATATATTAATGCAAAATACACCTTCTTAGACCCCAAAAATACCAGTCATGAAAATTTTAAGAGCATTTGAAACTAAGCCAACTTGCTATTACTTCTGTAATAGAAATAACTATAAAACTATCTTAGATTCGTTCCATTACGTTGAAATTTAACACAACTCCAATCAGCTTTACAAAAATAATTACCCTTCTTACGAAATATCTTTTTATATTTCAAAAATCAGTCCTTTATTTAAAGAATAGAGTCTACTCCCCCTCTCTGTAATGTTGAACTTGAAATAATGCCGTTTAAATTGATAATCATAATTGTCTTTAACAAAATTTTAACTAAGATTTTGGTCAACAATTACAGGAGAAGAAAAATTAGCAAATATTATGGGTATAGATAGCATTAAGCGGAAGGATTCTCATGATACTTCAAAGAAAATAAAGTAAATTTCCTTCTGTTTTGCTAAAAGATTAAAACAAAAACCAAGAAATCAATTACACAACTGAAAAAATCAAACTAATGCCTATCTCTCTCTCTCTCATAGTTTTCCATATATTCCTTTAACACTAATTACTTGCCCACTAACCCAATCCGCCTTATCAGAACAAAGAAAACCTATCATGGGCCCAACATCCCTCAATGGCCCGTCTCCGCATCCTCCTCTATCGGCCACGGTGCAATACGAGTTGCACGTGATTTTGATTCTCTTTTCCTGCGCTCATTTGCCAATGTCTTCACCATGGCTTCTACTGCCGCCATTGAAGCCGTGTAAGCACCGTACCCCGGCCGATTCTTCTCCACCAGCCACGACGATAGCACAAAATTCTTCCGCCGCCATCCCGTGCCACTCGATTGGCGGCTTCGAAGCATGAAGAAGGAGTTGCGTGCATTGGCTGACATGATCGAGTCGAATTTATCCAGAGGGGTGGAGGAGAAGGAATTGTAGTAGTGACCGAGGATGCCGACGCAGTGGAAGACGATGTGTGGGCGGCATTTGAAGATTTCTTCGGTGCGATTGAATACATCTTCAGGTTTGTAGAGATAAGCGCGGATGCGGATTGCTTGGGGGATGGAGGCTGATGAACCAAAATAATTGATTTCCGAAGCCAGGCGATCTGCTTCAACGGATTGATACCTGGTAGAGTAGACTAGGGAGGCGCCTAGGGAGGTCAGGTGGAGGGCGGTGGCGCGGCCGATGCTGTCGGTGGCGCCGGTCACGATGGCCACGCGGCCATTCAAGTGGGTAGGGATGGACTCTAGTCTGCTTCCTGCGATAGACATGCTTGGTTTTGCAACGGGTAATGGATTGTATTCTGCTTGAGCACATATTTATGGATGTGGAAAGACTTGTTGTTGACAATGTAGCCGAAACATCATAAACGTAGGCAGTGGTCAAGACTCATCCTAGCTGGCCTCCACCCCTATAGCTATTATTGTGAACCTGGACCGGAGTTTTTTTTGTAATTTACATTTCCCACCCATTCTGTTCTTTAGTTTCAGGTCCTTCTCAAAACATGTGGTGGCAGCACTTATTGTGAACCTGGACCGGAGGGCGAAGGCTGTTTTAGACAGTAACTTTTTCAGGATGATATAATTGATTCCTTTCTCTTTGAAGAAAGGAGACCATACTCACGAGAGAATGCTGACAAGCCATTTGTAGGAGAATGACTCATTGCTTGATTAAATGCTCTCCGCATTCACTCCCCACAGTTTCTAATTATTCTGCGTCATGATTTCTCATTACTAAAATAACTTGGTTCTGAATTTATTCAGTCTGCTTCACGATTCAAACTACAACAACCAGATCCTCCTTAATGAAAAAGAAGAACTGAGCAGCCCTTCTGATCTCTGTTGCTGCTCCCCTCCACCATTATTGAATACATGGAGAGTGGTTGGCCATCTTTTCTTCTTATTAAAGACACGCATGGAGGAATCTAAACCATGAGAAGTTAAAAGACAATACCTTAGAAAATAATTTTATAATAATGTATAATATATTAACTTTCCTATTTGTTTCAACTGCCCGTAATAAGATTTCAGTGTTTTAATTTTCGCTTTAAAATTATGTTACGAAAGGTTATGCATTTTAAACTTGTGATTTTGAATTGTAAGGGTTTCTCTACCTACATTTGGTGTGCAATAGGAGCGCTTATTCCATTAGGACACCGAACACAATTTACATCCGAGTCTAGTGAACAGTTGCTCCAGTGACAAATGGGCCCCATTGCTAATAGAATGGTGGGGCACACCTGTCATAGCAAAGTGCTCACTGACTCCGGACGGTGTCCTGATAGAATAATTTTTTGTGCAAGAGCAAGAGAGTTCTAATTAGATAGTGGGATCCTTGCTCATCAGTTTAAAAAATATTATATAATTCCAAAAAGAAGTATATATATAATTAAACTAAAGTTTTAGGGATAATTACATACAAACAAACCGAAAGATTGATATTTATAGATTATCACCCAGTTGATTTTTTAAACTTCTGAACTAATATATTTACACGTGTCACGGTCAAACTATTGAGAATTTGATAAAAAGGAAAAATAGGGTTGGGTTTTACCATGAATTTTGATATTTGAGTTAGAATTTGAAAAATGGATGAAAAGAGAGGGGTTGTTTTGTAAATAATAAGTTTCGGGCGGTGTACATCTATATGTAATCAATCGCCCTTGTTGGCAAAATTCAAACGGATAATTGCATACAGACCACCCCAAACACTAATATTTACAGATTAACCATAAAGGGGATTATTTTTGAACTGCCAAATTAATGTATTTACGCACGTCCTGATCAAACTATTGAGAAATTGATAAAAAATGAAAAATATAGGCTGAGATTTTACCATGAATTTTGTTATTTGTGCCCCATAAAAAAGATAATTACATAAAGACCCTTTGAAAAATAAGTCCTTAGGTTTCATCAGCTTAAAAGAATAAAGAAAAACATTCATGGTTGATTAAACTATCAATTCTGGCTTTAAATTCTGGATTTTGCTCCTGTTATTTTAAATGCATAAACAGCCTTCAAAATTAAACATTTCCATGAATATGCATTGTTTTCAATTCTCTAAGCAGGTTATTTATCTATCAGAGCTACATACTGAACATGCTGAGTAAATACAAACAAAGAATCTTCATTGGTCTAAACACCAAAGTTCACAGAAATGAAAAGGAAAAAAAATTAACAACGAATAATAAATTCCAAAGAGCACTTAAAAGTCTACCAACATTTGACTTCTACATTAGATAATGATAGTGTTCACAAAAACTATAACTTCTAAACAGGTACCATTACTTATATGTTAGCTCATCCCCTATATTCTTCACATAATAATTGAGAAAGTGAACAATAAGATCCTTATTGACAATGCATATAAAGATCTTGCTCCTTAAAAAAACATTCTTTACTTCACAAATATTGTTATTAATTAAGCCTAAAACAAGATTACGTTGGCTACTGTAAGCAACGATAAAAGAGCGATTGGATTTTTAGATTATTAGAGAAGAATTGGATTTTCAGATCAAGTAAATTACCGAAATAAACAAATTAAATGCTATGCATGATCCCCACATTTAAATGTTGAAGTATGCATAAAACATAAGTTTTCACTATTCCATGTGTTTTCTACAGAAATATAAAAGGTTTAAGATTTATGACCAACATTCTATACAAGTATCGAGCACAATAGGATATCGTGTAATATTTAAAGAATAGGATTTGTAACATAATTTCTTGAAGCAATAAAATGTAATTGGATTGTTTTTCGTTAAAAGTGTAGTGAAGCATGCTCTTAAAAAGCAAAGAGCAAGACAAGTGTGAGATCTAAAGCATGCTTTGAAGCAGTGAAAAGTAAGCTACACTCTAAAGTGCATATAGCTTAATGGTAAGCTACACTCTAAAGTGTAGATAGCTTCATGGTCACGCTTTATGTAGGAAATTTGTTTATGTGATAGAGTTGCTAGCTTATTAACCTTTGTGTTATTCCTAACCTTACTCTCATTGATGAATTTAATGATACTTTGTTTAAAGCGGGTCATGGTAATCGTTTTACTTGGCATCGAGGTAAGGTTTTTGAAAGACTTGATAGGTTTGTTGCTATTACCATTTGGATTAATTTATTTTCTCTTCTTGAAGTTTATAATTTGCCAATCACAGTTTATGATCATGATCCTATTCTTCTTAAAGTTAATATTGATAATAATGTGCGTCATTATATTTTTCGTTTTTATAACATGTGGCTTCAACATCCTTCTTACAAACAATTTCTTAAAGATAACTGGAAGAGATTGCCTAATGCTTACTCTGGTTATAATCTTTGGATGTTAAATAAGAACCTTGCTAAGGCTCTTAAGACTTCGAATTGGCATGTTGTTGACAATGTTCACCGTAATATTGAGGTTTTTGAAGCTAAAGTTCAAGAGCTTGAATGTGCTTTGGCTAATAATTTGATTGAGATTCACTCTCTTATTCGAAGTCAACAAGCTTTAAATGATGCTATATCCATGGAAGAGCAATTTTATGCTCAAAAGGCTGCTAAGAGTCATTTTTTGAATGGTGACAGAATTCTAAATTCTTTCATGCTTGCATCAAGAATAAGAGGCTCGTGAATTGGATTCCTAATATTGTCAAAGCGGATGGTTATGTTCTTTTTAATAACGATGACATTGTTCAAGATGGAATTTCTTATCTCTCTAATGCTTTCAAGAATATTGATGTTGATTTATCTCCTATTGATAAAATTTTTTACTGTGACGATCCAGCTATTAATAACAATTTGCTTATCTCCATTCCTAGCTGTGCTTGAGATAAAATATACCATTGATCGGATGGAGAATGGCAAGGCCGCTGGGCCTAATGGTTTTACTATAGAATTCTATAAAAACAGTTGAGATATTATTTCTAAGGACGTCACTCTTATGATTCAAGATTTTTTCAGACGTAAAAATCTTCCTATCTTTAAAAACTCGAATATTTTTTTGATTTCTAAGAAACATGATGCTTCTACTAAGGATGGATTTAGGCTAATTTACCTAAATTCAATGATTTTCAAGATCATTTCTAAAATTATGGTGAATCATTTACAACCTATGCTTCATAATATTACTAGTGTGAATCAATCTGCTTTGATGAATGGTAGGAATATTTGTGATAATGCTCTTATTGTTCAAGAATTACTTCTTGACATTGATTTTCATTGAAGAGGTGGCAATATACTTTTCAAAATGGATATTCAAAAAGCCTTTGATACTGTTCGATGGGAATTCATTATGGACATTTTTCGAGCTATTGGTTTTAATAATGCTTTTTGTCAGCTCATTTATTGTATTCTTAGTGGTAATTTTTATTCCCTTTCTCATTAATGGTATGAATCATGGTTTCTTTCAGGCTTATAGAGGGCTTAAACAAGGTGATCATTTATCTCCTTACATTTTTTATTATTGTGTTAGACTATTTTTCTAAATGCTTAAATAGATTATATCTTTCTAATCCCTTGACGACATATGTTTGGGTTATGTGTTGTATTTTGAAAAAGGGGTCGCCTACAGAAATTGTCGGCGAATTTTAATTTAATTTAAATAAATAATTTGAAAAGTAGTATTTGATTTTGAAAATAATTTTAAATTTGAAAATTTTAAGATATGAAATCAAACTGATCTCACATCCCGAATAGTTTATATAAACGAGCACCACATCACAAACCATGTACCTATCCCGAAGAATAGACACATTGTTTGATGATGGGAGCTCGATTAAATAAACTAGAAGATTCGTGACATCCGTTTGGTCCGCGAACCAATTTTATAAGTCGACAAATTCCCTGTTTAATATGAAAACATTAAACGAGGTTTATATTACTCAGGTTCTTAAAGTTCCCTATAAGGGCGAGCCCCTATAGTTAATTACATCTTAAGTGACGGAAATCACCTAAGAAAACTCTCGATAATAATCGGTAGTTACGCTCTCAAGAATTTCGAAAGTTTAAGTTTTCGAGGGATTGAATTTTGGAATTTCAATAGGGAATGGATCAAATTTGGAACATTTTATTTTAGGAGTCCAAAGGTCCTAATGTTTATTTAGTATTTTGATCCTGCCAATTTTAATTAGTTAGGACTTATATTTGTATGATAAAATCATACAGATAGCCTCGAAGATGTGAGGGTTTATATCGTATCGGACGACTACCTCGGAAATCCTAAGACCGGTTAGGGCTTAATTTACATGATATGATCATGCAAATGCCTAACGAAGAGTTGAGGATTTATGTTGCACTAAGCAAACTACCTCGAAGTCCTATGGCTTGGTTATTTAATTCTAAGAAAGTTTTGTCGATGTAGATTTCGATTTCTTGACGACGATGGCCGTCTTTGCCCACCATGCTCCGAGCTCCTTGTTGTTGCAGAGGTTTAGTTTTAGAAGTCATAAATCAGGAGATGAGAGAAGTGTTTGTTTTTAGAGAAAGTCTTCATTTCCATGTGTCTTTAATATTTTAATTAAAATAGGTCTTAAAGTTGATTAAACGAACCGACTAAGATCCCGCGGTTCCGTCATCCCGACATCGTTATTTTCATCGAATTCACTTAGTCCAGATGAATTTGCTAAACTCAACTAAATGAGTTCCGCACTTTCATTTAGACCGTGGAAAATCCCGTTAGCAACACGTGGGTTACATCATCCGAGGTATTCCCGATCATTCAATGAGACGTTTTAATTTAGTTGTATTTGTAGTTTTGTTGTTCTGTTTGTGATTAAATTTTGAGTTGTTTTATATTTTGAATGTTGTGGCGGTGAATTTTATCTTGTAGTGTCTTTTAATTTAGTTATGGGTTTCGAGTTTTGGTTTACGTCCTAAAGGTGTAGGTTTTCATGCAATCGTTGTTTATCATGCAAGAAAAGTAAGTGCGATGCGATTAAATAAGTTGCAATAGAGTAAATCGCAATAAAATAAAAGCGTACTGGAGGGTCTTCCCGTCATCCCAAGCTGCACTTAAAACACGGTTAGAATATTTAAGCATTTAAAGTAAGTTCCTAGGTAAAGCTAAGGGAAAGGTTATGGTTTTACCAGAGTTCCTAATCCTATAGCTAATCATTTCCTATGACGTCTAGGTTCTTGTATTTTAGTTTGAGGACTATTTTCTTCATCAAAGAACAACTAAGTTCAATTGTTCTTATAAATATCCTATCATATTGAGGAAGTGCTCAAGACGAATCTTAAACATCTTTTCAATATTTCTAGGATTGTTTTAAGTCCAAATGAATTTAATTACACAAATGAATTAATCGTCCGAGAGTTTAAGTTTTGTTGTCTTGCTCAGTGAACTAGGACATTTGAATATCCTATAAGTGAAGTAACACCTCTTTTAACACTCCTTTTAAGAGTTATGACATCATGAGCTTTCGAGGGCAAATGGATGTTCGAGTGGGTTGTGATTTAATTTTAGTTAATGGATTTAAGTTTGGAATAGTGTTCAAATTGTTTTAGATTTATTTTGAATTTCTTTATGTCTTAAGTAATGTTATTTTTAGTTCAATTTAATTTAATTTAAGTTAATTTAATTTAATGTGGTTTAATTTAATTTAATTTAACTTAAGTTAATTTAATGTAATATGATTTAGCTTAATTTAATTTAATTTGATTTAATTTGATTTAATTTAGTTTTAATTTAATTTAATTTAATTTAATTTAATTTAATTTAATTTAATTTTTAATTTTTAATTTAATTTAATTTAATTTAATTTAATATAATTTTTAATTTAATTTTTTAATTTTAAAGGGATTTGTTTTAAATAATTTAACTTTAATTTAATTTAATGATTAAGCCTTTTAGCATTTTAAATCTTAAACTTGAATTATCATTTTAATTAGGAATTAAATATTATTGGGATGATTAATTTAGGGATTTTTAAATTAAAGAACAAATCTCTTCCTAATAATATCCCTATTTTAATAATTCCAATTTTATTAGTCTTCCAAATTTAACTAATTATTTAATTAAGGTTTATTTCAATTATTTTAAATTGTTTAGTAGGTTTCTACCCCTTAATTATCTAAATTTCAATCATCCAAATCAAATTAAAATCAAATATTTTGCCTATTAATTTCATTAAGCCTAAAGTCTTAATTAAAGGGTTAAGATTTTAATACCATTTTGCCCTTCAAGCCTAATAATTTCATAACTCACTAAATTGAGCTCAAATGAACTTGAAATTTTTTATGTTACTTCACTCATATGTCAATAAAGACATTAAAGGAGAAAATGTGATTTTTCTGTATTTAATTTATTTATATAATTATTTTTGGTGGAAAATAAGGATTTCCAAGGAAAATTTAATAATATGACCAAGGGAAAGTTTCTGTCCTTAAAAAAATTATGGGACATTCCTAATGACCAGAGGACCACTTGGACCAATTTTTGTGATTTTTTGAATTATATTTTATTTATTAAAATTATTTTAAGCTCTGGAGTATTAATTAATTTAAAAATAGAATATAAGTTGAAAAATGAATTTTATAATTTTTAAAATTCTCTCTGATATCAAGGATTCCAGATAACCAAATTTTACAATTTTCTGATTTTTCTTTGATTTATTATAATTATTTTAGTGAAAATGCTAGAAAATACATTTTTTTTAATTTTAAAATTACCCTAAGGCTTTAAAATTTAATATCTCATTAAATAGACCTAAGAAAAATATGGGGTTTGTTCCTAAGTGATTATATTTCAAAATATGACATTTTGGTGAATTTTATTATTTTTGTGATTTTTATTATTTTTAATTATTAAAATATTAAAATAATGATGAAAAATCAACTTTTTAGAAAATTGAAATTTTAATTTTCTTAAATTCCCCTGATATCAGAGAGGCTCCAAAACCAATTTGGTGAATTTTTGAAAGGTATTTTGAAAGTTATGAATTTTTAAAGTTTAAAATGACTAAATGACTTAATCAACCCATTTAGTAGAGGCTAACCAAGTCCAATTGACTTGAAATTTTTATGGTGGATTCCTCTGATCCTAAAGGTCAGTGGAGAATTGATTTCAAGTCAATTTGATCTATGGTTAACTCTAATTAATTAAAGTCCAATTTTGGGTATTTAGGACAATTAGGGTTAATCCGAGTGAATTAACTCAAGTCCTATTTTTTCTAGGGTTCTCTGGTCATGAGGAACATCACCAAATTTTCCTAGAATTTATTTCACAACATGCTAATTTTTGGAATTAAAATACTCAAAACAGACAACATGCATTTGAAAAATCAATAACTTTTCACAGAGGTGGCCTCCGACCTTGGAAAATTCAAGGAATGTTCCCAAGTTCAGAGGCTTCAAAAGCTCCTATGGTCTCATGCCATGGTGAATTGTATGAATGCATGGAGAATTAAAACAATGCAGGGAGTAAATAATTAATTAAAAATAAAATACTTGGACAAAATTAATTAATTTCTTTTCCACATTATTCTCCTCTCGTTCACTGAGCAAGAGGGTATTTTTATTTTATTTTTAGGATTTTTCTACACAAAGATATGAATTTTCAAAGTTCAGGGAATTAAATAAATTAAGAAAATCCCTAATTTTCTACTTAAGTGACGCGGCGCCGCGTCAACCTCGGCAGCTCCGAATGCACACGCGGCGCGCTCCCATTTGACGCCGCCTTCTGACTCAGCGCCACGCGGCCCGCGGTTCATGTATCATCTCCTCGTACGATGCCATCTGAGCCGTCCGTCCGCGCGTGTATTAAATGAACGGCATCCGTTCATCGTCCCCAAGCCTTCTAACCCGAGAACCGTCCACCTTCTAGCCCCAAGATCTCACTCGATTCTCCATGGATTTTTATGTTCTTATACTCTATGGATTCGTCTCGAAGAGACGAACACATCTATACGGCTAATGTTTATTGAAATTGACTCATTTGAAATGGAGAATGTTTAGAAGCTCGGGATGAAGAATTGATCCATACCTTAGCTGCGAGAGGTGAAGCCTCGATCGGAGATGCTCGGCACGTTCGTTGGAGCCGCAGGAGGCTAGGGATGAAGCCCGGGGATGTGGTGAATTGCCTGAGTGTGATTTCCACCAAGGCCGATCACAACCTTTGAGTCCGGAACAACCGGGTGGCCCGGAGAGGGGGCTTTCACCTGGAAAACTTCTTCTCTTGGCTCAGTGAAGGTGTAGGTGAGTTTAATTTGATTTTGGTGGAGGATTCGGGAGTGTCTCGTTCGGCTCGAGAATTGAGCTCCAAAATCGAGCTCAATCAATGGGGATTAGAGCAGGAGGACAGTATGGATCAATTACTCTAAGTCTGGAGGGGAGTGAGGAGTGATTTTGGCAGAGTTTTGATATGGTCTGGTGTCGGCATATTTTTAGGTTGAGTGTCGTATTTTTGAAAAGAGGTCGCCTACAGAAATTGCCGGCGAATTTTTAATTTAATTTAAATATAGATATAATTTAGAAAGTAGTATTTGATTTTGAAAATAATTTTAAATTTGAAGATTTTAAGATATGAAATCAAACCGATCTCACATCCCAAATAGTTTATATAAACGAGCACCGCATCACAAACCGTGTATCTATCCCTAAGGATAAACACATTGCTTGATGGTGGGGCTCGGTTAAATAAACTAGAAGATTTGTGACATCCGTTTGGTCTGCGAACCAATTTTATAAGCCGACAAATTCTCTCGCTTAATATGAAAACATTAAACGGGGTTTATATTACTCAGGTTCTTTAAAATTCCCTATAAGGGCAAGCCCCTATAGTTAATTACATCTTAAGTGACGGGAATCACCTAAGAAAACTCTCGATAATAATCAATAATTCGCTCTCAAGAATTTCAAAGTTTAAGTTTTCAAAGAATTGAATTTTTGAATCTCGATAGGGAATGGATCGAGTTTGGAACATTTTATTTTGGGAATTCAAAGGAAGAAAAGTAGGAGAAATTACGGATTCGAAGTGAACTTCGATAATCTCCCGACTATCCTATTGTTTGGCTTGGATTTAGGAAAGTCCTAATGTTTATTTAATGTTTTAATCTCGCCAATTTTAATTAATTAGGGCTTATATTTATATGATAGAATCATACAAATAGCCTGGAAGATATGAGGGTTTATGTCGTATCGGATGACTACCTCGGAATCCTAAGACCGGTTAGGGCTTAATTTGCAATGCAAATGCCTAACGAAGAGTTGAGGATTTATGTTGCACTAGGCAAACTACCTCGAAGTCCTATGGCTTTGTTGTTTAATTCTAGGGAAGTTTCTCTGAAGTAGGTTCGAGTTTTGTCGACGACGATGGTCGTCTTGCCCACCATGCTCCGAGCTCCTTGTTGTTGCAGAGGTTTAGTTTTAGAAATCATAAATCGGGGATGAGAAAAGTGTTTTGGTTTAGAGAAGTCTTAATTTCCAAGTATTTTTTGTGTTTTAATTAAAACAAATCTTAAAGTTGATTATAACAACACCGGTTAAGATCCCACGGTTCCATCCTTCGCGCATCATTATTTTTATCGGATTCACTTAGTCCGGATGAATTTGCTAAACTCAATCGAATGAGTTCCACACTTTCATTTAGACCGTGGAAATCCAGTTAGCAACACGTAGGTTACATCATCCGAGGTATTCCCGATCATCCAACAGGACGTTTTAATTCGGCTTGTAATTGTAGTTTTGTGTTACGTTTGTGATTAAATTTTGAGTTGTCTTATATTTTGAAATGTTGTGGAGGTGAATTTTATCTTGTAGTGTCTTTTAATTTAGTTATGGGTTTCGGTTTTGGTTTGCATCCTAAAGGTGTGGGTTTTCATGCAACTGTTGTTTATCATGCAAGAAAAATAAGTGCGATGCGATTAAATAAATTACCAGTAAAGTAAATCGCAATAAAATAAAAGCGTACTCGGAGGGTCTTCCCGTCATCCCAAGTTGCATTTAAAACACGGTTAGAATATTTAAGCAAGTTCTAGGTAAAGCTAAGGTAAGGGTTATGGTTTTCTACCAAATTCCTAATCCTATAGCTAGTCATTTCCTATGACGTCTAGGTTCCTTGTGTTTTTGGTTTGAAGACGATTTTCTTCATCAAAGAACAACTAAGTTCAATTGTTCTTAAACATCTTTTCAATATTTCTAGGATTGTTTCAAGTCCAAATGAATTTAATTATGTAAATGAATCGATCGTCCGAGGTTTTCAAGTTTTGCTAATTGCTCAGTGAACTAGGATATTTGAATGTCCTATAAGTGAAGTAACATTTCATTTAATATTCGTTTAGGAGTTATGATAACTAAAACTTTTGAGGGTAAATTGGTGTTCAAATGGTTTGTGATTTAAGCTTAATTTCAATTGAAGGGTTTAAATTTGGAATAGTGTTCGAGTTATTTTAGAGCTTATTTTTACATGTCTTAGGTGACGTTATTTAATTCAACTTAATTCAATTTAATTTAATTCAATTTAATTTAATTTAATTTAATTTAATTCAATTTAGTTTGATTTGATGTTACATTGAACTAATTTGATTTATTTTAAATTTTTTTTATTTAATTTGATTTAATTTAATTTAATTTAATTTAATTTAATTTTTAATTTAATTTAATTTTTAATTTAATTTAATTTAATTTAATTTAATTTTTAATTTAATTTATAATTTAATTTTTAATTTGATTTAATTTGATTTAATTTAATTTTTTAATTTAAGAGAGCTATAATATGATGACTTGCAAGACCTCTTCAATAACCATGAATGCAAATGAGCAGTTGCACAGAATGATGGCAAACTAAGGCAAATAAGACAACAATTAGAAAAATTATAGTTAGTTTTCTGTTAATATGTATTCAATCAATATTCTTTTAAGATTTATGTATAATCTTTCTGACATCATCTTAGATCATCCAAACGCATTCTTTGCTACATTTGAAAGACAATTAATTATGAGATTTCGTACAAACCTGTTTCTAATTTTAATTTATAACTTCTAAGAGCATTAAAAACGATGAGGATGCTGTTTTTAGTATACATTAGATGTTGGGCTTGTAATTTCTTCGATTAAAATTTATATCATTCACTGAAGGGACTCTTTTTTTAAAGAAAACAAGAGTTTAATAAAAAAAGAAATTGTTTTTCTCTTCTCAAGTCTTCTTAGATGCCTGAGAAAGAAGGTTCTTCTCCTGCATTGCAAGTAATAAACGAGTATTGGCATCTAAATACACAAAGCTAAATTAGAGAATAAAATCGAACTTAGCCTTTTGAGTGGGCTTATTTCTCTTTTATATCTTCTGAAAACCAAAATATTGCACTGTTGAGCTTTAAAATGATTTTCCACAACTTTTTTATTAAGAATTGATTATAATATAGCAAAATCTATAAATAATAGATGCGCTGAAAAGTAATTTTATAATAAATATATGTTAATTATCAAAAACATTTTTTATTTATTATATTTTGATATTAAATATATTTAACAAAATACCGAATTTTTTAAAGGAATAGTGAGAAAAGAAGTTCATGATACAAGAAATTTCCTCATAAATGAAAAAGTTGATGCTGAAAGAACTTGTATCCACTTTCTTTATGAGAAGTCTCAGCAACAAAGTAAAGTAGCTCTTTTTTGTATCATTTTTTATATATTAATGCAAAATACACCTTCTTAGACCCCAAAAATACCAGTCATGAAAATTTTAAGAGCATTTGAAACTAAGCCAACTTGCTATTACTTCTGTAATAGAAATAACTATAAAACTATCTTAGATTCGTTCCATTACGTTGAAATTTAACACAACTCCAATCAGCTTTACAAAAATAATTACCCTTCTTACGAAATATCTTTTTATATTTCAAAAATCAGTCCTTTATTTAAAGAATAGAGTCTACTCCCCCTCTCTGTAATGTTGAACTTGAAATAATGCCGTTTAAATTGATAATCATAATTGTCTTTAACAAAATTTTAACTAAGATTTTGGTCAACAATTACAGGAGAAGAAAAATTAGCAAATATTATGGGTATAGATAGCATTAAGCGGAAGGATTCTCATGATACTTCGAAGAAAATAAAATAAATTTCCTTCTGTTTTGCTAAAAGATTAAAACGAAAACCAAGAAATCAATTACACAATTGAAAAAATCAAACTAATGCCTCTCTCTCTCTCTCATAGTTTTCCATATATTCCTTTAACATTAATTACTTGCCCACTAACCCAATCCGCCTTATCAGAACAAAGAAAACCTATCATGGGCCCAACATCCCTCAGTGGCCCTGTCTCCGCATCCTCCTCTATCGGCCACGGTGCAATACAGTTTGCCGTGATTTTGATTCTCTTTTCCTTAAGCTCATTTGCCAATGTCTTCACCATGGCTTCTACTGCCGCCATTGAAGCCGTGTAAGCACCGTACCCCGGCCGATTCTTCTCCACCAGCCACGACGATAGCACAAAAATTCTTCCGCCGCCATCCTGTGCCACTCGATTGGCGGCTTCTTGAAGCATGAAGAAGGAGTTGCGTGCATTGGCTGACATGATCGAGTCGAATTTATCCAGAGGGGTGGAGGAGAAGGAATTGTAGTAGTGACCGAGGATGCCGACGCAGTGGAAGACGATGTGTGGGCGGCATTTGAAGATTTCTTCGGTGCGATTGAATACATCTTCAGGTTTGTAGAGATAAGCGCGGATGCGGATTGCTTGGGGGATGGAGGCTGATGAACCAAAATAATTGATTTCTGAAGCCAGGCGATCTGCTTCAACGGATTGATACCTGGTAGAGTAGACTAGGGAGGCGCCTAGGGAGGTCAGGTGGAGGGCGGTGGCGCGGCCGATGCTGTCGGTGGCGCCGGTCACGATGGCCACGCGGCCATTCAAGTGGGTAGGGATGGACTCTAGTCTGCTTCCTGCGATAGACATGCTTGGTTTTGCAACGGGTAATGGATTGTATTCTCGCTGAAGCACATATTTATGGATGTGGAAAGACTTGTTGTTGACAATGTAGCCGAAACATCATAAACGTAGGCAGTGGTCAAGACTCATCCTAGCTGGCCTCCACCCCTATAGCTATTATTGTGAACCTGGAGCGGAGTTTTTTTTGTAATTTACATTTCCCACCCATTCTGTTCTTTAGTTTCAGGTCCTTCTCAAAACATGTGGTGGCAGCACTTATTGTGAACCTGGACCGGAGGGCGAAGGCTGTTTTAGACAGTAACTTTTTCAGGATGATATAATTGATTCCTTTCTCTTTGAAGAAAGGAGACCATACTCACGAGAGAATGCTGACAAGCCATTTGTAGGAGAATGACTCATTGCTTGATTAAATGCTCTCCGCATTCACTCCCCACAGTTTCTAATTATTCTGCGTCATGATTTCTCATTACTAAAATAACTTGGTTCTGAATTTATTCAGTCTGCTTCACGATTCAAACTACAACAACCAGATCCTCCTTAATGAAAAAGAAGAACTGAGCAGCCCTTCTGATCTCTGTTGCTGCTCCCCTCCACCATTATTGAATACATGGAGAGTGGTTGGCCATCTTTTCTTCTTATTAAAGACACGCATGGAGGAATCTAAACCATGAGAAGTTAAAAGACAATACCTTAGAAAATAATTTTATAATAATGTATAATATATTAACTTTCCTATTTGTTTCAACTGCCCGTAATAAGATTTCAGTGTTTTAATTTTCGCTTTAAAATTATGTTACGAAAGGTTATGCATTTTAAACTTGTGATTTTGAATTGTAAGGGTTTCTCTACCTACATTTGGTGTGCAATAGGAGCGCTTATTCCATTAGGACACCGAACACAAATTTACATCCGGAGTCTAGTGAACAGTTGCCCCGTGACAAATGGGCCCCATTGCAATAGAATGGTGGGGCACACCTGTCATGGCAAGTGCTCACTGACTCCGGACGGTGTCCTGATAGAATAATTTTTTGTGCAAGAGCAAGAGAGTTCTAATTAGATAGTGGAATCCTTGCTCATCAATTTAAAAAATATTATATAATTCCAAAAAGAAGTATATATATATATAATTAAACTAAAGTTTTAGGAATAATTACATACAAACAAACCGAAATATTGATATTTATAGATTATCACCCAGTTGATTTTTTGAACTTCTGAACCAATATATTTACACGTGTCACGGTCAAACTATTGAGAATTTGATAAAAATGAAAAATAGGGTTGAGTTTTACCATGAATTTTGATATTTGAGTTAGAATTTGAAAAATGGATGAAAAGAGAGGGGTTGTTTTGTAAATAATAAGTTTCGGGCGGTGTACATCTATATGTAATCGCCCTTGTTGGCAAAATTCAAACGGATAATTGCATACAGACCACCCCAAACACTAATATTTACAGATTAACCATAAAGGGGGATATTTTTGAACTGCCAAATTTATTATAAACAAGAGCACTTAAAAGTCTACCAACATTTGACTTCTACATTAGATAATGATAGTGTTCACAAAAACTATAACTTCTAAACAGGTACCATTACTTATATGTTAGCTCATCCTCTATATTCTTCACATAATAATTGAGAAAGTGAACAATAAGATCCTTATTGATAATGCATATAAAGATCTCGCTCCTTAAAAAAACATTCTTTACTTCACAAATATTGTTATTAATTAAGCCTAAAACAAGATTACGTTGGCTACTGTAAGCAACGATAAAAGAGCGATTGGATTTTTAGATTATTAGAGAAGAATTGGATTTTCAGATCAAGTAAATTACCGAAATAAACAAATTAAATGCTATGCAAGATCCCCACATTTAAATGTTGAAGTATGCATAAAACATAAATCTTCACTATTACTTGGCATCGAGGTAAGGTTTTTGAAAGACTTGATAGGTTTGTTGCTATTACCATTTGGATTAATTTATTTTCTCTTCATGAAGTTTATAATTTGCCAATCACGGTTTCTGATCATGATCCTATTCTTCTTAAAGTTAATATTGATAATAATGTGCATCATTATATTTTTCGTTTTTATAACATGTGGCTTCAACATCCTTCTTACAAACAATTTCTTAAAGATAACTGGAAGAGATTGTCTAATGCTTCCTCTGGTTATAATCTTTGGATGTTACATAAGAACCTTGCTAAGGCTCTTAAGACTTGGAATTGGCATGTTGTTGGCAATGTTCACCGTAATATTGAGGTTTTTGAAGCTAAAGTTCAAGAGCTTGAATGTGCTTTGGCTAATAATTTGATTGAGATTCACTCTCTTATTCAAAGTCAACAAGCTTTAAATGATGCTATATCCATGGAAGAGCAATTTTATGCTCAAAAGGCTGCTAAGAGTCATTTTTTGAATGGTGACAGGAATTCTAAATTCTTTCATGCTTGCATCAAGAATAAGAGGCTCGTGAATTGGATTCCTAATATTGTCAAAGCGGATGGTTATGTTCTTTTTAATAACGATGACATTGTTCAAGATGGAATTTCTTATTTCTCTAATGCTTTCAAGAATATTGATGTTGATTTATCTCCTATTGATAAAATTTTTTACTGTGACAGTCCAGCTATTAATAACAATTTGCTTATCTCCATTCCTAGCTGTGCTGAGATAAAATATACCATTGATCAGATGGAGAATGGCAAGGCCGCTGGGCCTAATGGTTTTACTATAGAATTCTATAAAAACAGTTGAGATATTATTTCTAAGGACGTCACTCTTATGATTCAAGATTTTTTCAGACGTAAAAATCTTCCTATCTTTAAAAACTCGAATATTGTTTTGATTTCTAAGAAACATGATGCTTCTACTAAGGATGGATTTAGGCTAATTAACCTAAATTCAATGATTTTCAAGATCATTTCTAAAATTATGGTGAATCATTTACAACCTATGCTTCATAATATTACTAGTGTGAATCAATCTGCTTTGATGAATGGTAGGAATATTTGTGATAATGCTCTTATTGTTCAAGAATTACTTCTTGACATTGATTTTCATTGAAGAGGTGGCAATATACTTTTCAAAATGGATATTCAAAAAGCCTTTGATACTGTTCGATGGGAATTCATTATGGACATTTTTCGGGCTATTGGTTTTAATAATGCTTTTTGTCAGCTCATTTATTGTATTCTTAGTGGTAATTTTTATTCTCTTTCTCATTAATGGTATGAATCATGGTTTCTTTCAGGCTTATAGAGGGCTTAAACAAGGTGATCATTTATCTCCTTACATTTTTTATTATTGTGTTAGACTATTTTTCTAAATGCTTAAATAGATTATATCTTTCTAATCCCTCTTTGAATTATTATCACAAAGGTAATATGCATATTAGTCATCTTTGTTTTGCTGATGATTTAATTATTTTCACTAATGCTAATAAGAACTCCATTAAGCGAATTTGGGATTTTATGTTAAGATTTCAAAATACTTATGGTTTATCTTTTAATACTTCGAAATGCTTCTTCAATTGTGCCAAGCACATTTCAGTTTCTAAAAGACAGTGGATTTCTGATTTCACTGGTTGCAATAGAGCTATGCTTCCGTTAACTTATTTGGGCTTCACCTTGAATAAAGGGAGAATTCTTGGGGATTTGTTTCACGGTTTATTTGATAAAATCAAGAATAGAATTTTATCTCGGGAGAATTTTTTTCTCTCTTATGGAGGCAGAATTACTATTTTTAAAAGTATTCTTACTTCTATTCCTCTCTACACTTTACAAATCATGAAGATGTCTGCTTATATTATTAAAAAGATTGAATCTCTTTTTAATAAGTTACTTTGGGAAGGCATTTCTCATTCTAAGCTTCATTGGGGGAGTTGGGACAAACTCTGTAAGCCTACTAAATTTGGTGGTCTGGGCTTTATGAGTTTATCTAATTATATTAAAATTAACTTCATGAAGCTTTGGTTTAGATTTCGTAAGAAGGATTCTCTTTGGGCTTCTTTCATGCACTCCAAGTATTGTGGCTCTAATCATCCTCTTGCAATTACTGTTCAGAAGTCTGATTCTTTCATTTGGAAAAATATATTGGCTGTCTCTAGGAATACTGAGCTTTTAATGAATTGTGATATTGGTAAAGATGATGTCTCTTTTTGGTATGATGATTGGTTGGCCTGTGGTGCTTTAGCTGATAATTATGGAGGTCCTGTTGACATTAATATTAATATCCAACCCATCTTTGTTTTTTTTGTAATTTACATTTCCCACCCATTCTCTTCTTTAGTTTCAGGTCCTTCTCAAAACATGTGGTGGCAGCACTTATTGTAAACCTGGACCCGGAGGGCAAAGGCTGTTTTAGACAGTAACTTTTTCAGATGATATAATTGATTCCTTTCTCTTTGAAGAAAAGAGACCATACTCACGAGAGAATGCTGAGAAGCCATTGTAGGAAAATGAGTCATTGCTTGATTAAATGCTCTCCGCATTCACTCCCCACAGTTTCTATTTATTCTGCATCATGATTTCTGATAGGGAAAAGCTACGAGCTGTTACTAAAATAACTTGGTTGTTCTGAATTTATTCAGTCTGTTTCATGATTCTAACTACAAGGACCAGATCGTCCTTCATGAAAAAGAAGAACTGAGCAGCGATCTCTGTTGCTGGTCTCCTCCATTCACGATTAATGAATACATGGAGAAAAACAGATAGAGTTTTTAGCCATCTCTTCTTATTATTAAAGAGACGCATGGAGGAAGCTAAACCATCAATAGTTAATGGGATAGGACCACTGTTCTTTGATACCACCAGGAAGAATGATTTATCATATCAAAATATATCTTCATTTTAACTTTTAAAACTTGATAATGGGATAGGACCACCCTTCTCTTTCTCCATAAATACGGATAAGGACCTGTACAAGAACGAATAAGGACATATGTATGGAGAAGTTTGATAACCATGAAAATCATATAAATTTAACCTACTTTAGGTATGTAAGTTTAGCCTTATTTGCATGTGAGTAAAACAAATATTTGGAACAAATTATTTGCACTGCAAGAACGAAAAAAAGGCTCAAAAAGGACGATACAGACAATTGAACATCTCAAGTAACCTATGATTCCATTGACATAATCACAAAATATTATAACATTCTATACCATTACAACCAAGCAACTACAACTTTTCCCCTCGGTTTCGACTCCAAAAAACAAGTTAATAAACCTTCAAGAAGAAACTAGTTTCCAAAAATAAATGGTATAACCATTATGCAAAACTTCTTGGGTGATAAAATCATTTAACTTTAGAACAATTCCTATTAGCTTCTTTACAGCTAGGGCTGTCAATTTGGCTCGTTGTTCGCGAGCAACTCATGTTCGGCTCGCTAGCGGCTCGTGTTCGGCTCGTTCGTTAGCTCCTAACGAGCCGAACACGAACAAATTTTTAAGCTCGAAATGTAAACGAGCCGAACACGAACAAAAGTTTGTTCGCTCGTGTTCGGCTCGATTTGGCTCGTAAATAAATAAATAATTATATATATATATATATATATATATATATATATATATATATATATATATATATATATATATATATATATATATTCATAAATTTAAATATTATAAATTATAATTATTTAAATTAATTGTGAAAAATATTATTATTTTTTTAAAATTAAATCCTCTGAATCATAATATATAACAAATTAATAATATTATTATTAAAATTACTTATATAAATATTATATTTACATAAGATAAATTATAAATTTAATATAATATATTATAGGTATAAGGTATTAGTATACCAACAAAACCCTAACTCCCCACTCCACAGGCTAAGCGGCTCTTGAAACGTCTGGTTCCGTGGTTCGGCTCTTCTCCTTTCTTCTCCTCGCCGCAGTTAGGGTTTCTCTTCTGGCGTTCGGCTCTTCTCCTACTTCTTCCCGGACAGTCGATTGCTCGATATTTTTGCTTGGTAGCTCGATATTCTTGCTTGGTTGCTTGCTTGGCTGCCGAGAATCGCGAAAAGGTTAGAGCGTGAATCACTTAGAGTTTGTCTTTTGTGTTCTTCTTTGAGTATCTTTTTCCATATCGCCTGGAACAGTCACTTACTCGGTATTCTTTCTTCGTTGCGTGATCTTCTTGCTTATTTGCTTGTTTGGCTTCTGAGGTATTTTCTTCGCGACACTTAGGCTTCCGAGGTATTTTCTTCCGAGGTATTTTCTTCGTTGCGTGATCTTCTTGCTTATTAGCTATTAGTGTTTGTGTTGTGATTTGATTATTACCTCTAGATCTGATTTTTTTTATAGTTTTTTTGAACTTTATTAGGCTATTAGCGTTTGTATTGTGATTTGGCTTAGGGAATAGGGCATGCATCTTTATGAAGTGTACAAATATGCTAGCTGTTGCTGTATGTGGTTTTATGCATGCTAAAAAAATAATATGCTAGCTGTTGTTGTTCAATTTAATGCTTTCAGTTGGCTTAATTTGTTTCCGAACGAAAGAGTACAAGAATTGGCCAAAGAGGCACCGCCATTGCATGCCATGACTATCATATCATATACAACTAGCCTAATTGTCTATGTAGATGCTGTCAAATTCTTACAACTAGTCTCACATTCTCTGTATCTCTATGTAGATGTTGTCACATTTTTAGGAAAGCTACAGTCACCAATATTTATTATCTTATAAGCATTCTCTATAATATCTTTGAATATCTCTTTATCTTTAATAAAGAGATTCATACAATGTGTCGTTGCGTGTTCAACTTATTGCCTTTAGATTATAATTTTTACTATTTTTATGGGCATGCATCATTGTGGAGTATCATTTGTTCTTGGATGTATTATTCTATTTTTATGGGCATGCAACTTTGTGGTGTGCATGGGCTTAATTTGTTTAAGAGCAAAAGTGACAATTTGTCAATGGAAGATATTTTGAATGAGTTGTTTCCTTTCAGTTGTTTGTTTAAAGTGATACTGAATATGTGTTTTTGATTTCATGAAGCGTACAAATATGATTGGGATAAATCCTTCACAATCCGAATCATCCAAGCAATAAGTTGCTAGATGTTCCGGAAGCTCATAATAGTAACGAAAATGTCATTCTTACTTTAGAAAGCACTGAGCCAGAAATAGTGCATGCTGATGCTGTCCTTGATAATAAAAGTGAAGATGTTGCTATTAAAAAGAGTAGGAAGAGGAAGTCAGCAGTGTGGCAGTATTTTACAGAGGCAACATTACCGATTAAGGGGGTCTCAACTTCTTTTTTGCAATGCATATGTTGTCGATCTAAATTTCAAAAATCTAAAACAGGAACTACTTCTCAACTTCTACGTCATGTTAGGGAGTGTGGACAAATTAAAGCAAAAAATAAGGAAGCCAGTGATCTTGTTGAAAAAAGGCAAAAATTGTTAAATTTTATGTCAGTCGATGTTGATGTAGATGATGATATCCCCATATTTCATGATCCAAAAAGCTACGATCAACATAAAGTGAGAGAGATAATTGCTAAAATGATTATCGTGCACGAGTATCCATTTAATATTGTTGAACATACCTGGTTTAACATTCTTTTGAAATTATTGAATCCAAATTATGTGAAAGTTTCAAGGAATACAATCAAAACTGATTGTATGAAGATTTATGAGATTGAAAAAGACAAGCTGAAAAACAATTTATGGATATTCACATGTTTTCTTTAACATCTGATTGTTGGACTTCCAATCAAACTATTGGATATATGTGTCTAACAGACTCACTACATTGATCATTCTTGGAAGATGCGAAACGAATCATTAATTTCGTTGAATTGGATCCACCACATACCGGCACGTTCATTTGTGATGCGATTTCTCATTGCTTGTTAGATTGGAAGATACATGATAAAGATGCCTAAACTTCAACTTCTCTTCTAGTTCCTGTCTCTTATGTTGTTGATATAGCCAGGTTGACTTGAGGTTGAACCGAGATATCTTTTGGGTCTACATTCACCACTAAAGTTACAGAGACACTGTGTCTTCAAAACCACTACAAACTTATGAAGCAGTACATAAAGTCCCTGATGGCAGTGGTTTGAGTCAATTAACCAATTACACTGAATTGGGTTCAGCAAAGAATATCGGTATAGTTTCTTACATACAAAATTTTGAATAGGTTTGTCTAGTGTAGATCCAGGAATATCGCCTTTTGTGGCCCATAGTCCAGGTGGTATGTCTTGTACTGGCATTTGCTTTGGCAGCCATGGCTTCGATTATTACCTTACTATGTTAAACAAATAATTTGTTGATTTTTGGGCCATGTGGTGTGGGTGATGTATTTTGTTGATGTTATTTAGACTTTTACTTGGTGTTACTCGTTCCATTATATGCAATTTTTGGAATTAGAATTAAGCAACTCCAAAAGTAGCCAACCATAACAAATTAGATTTTTATTTATTTAGGCTTGGATTATGCAAAACCTGCTATTGCAGTTTGTAATTCTTTTTCGACTAGAAATTTATTGCGTACCATTTTTAGTATATATGTACTTGAATAGCCTGACATCTTCTTAACTGAGAAAATTTAACTTTTTGCTATGAATGAATTTGATTATAGATCAGAGATTGGTCAGTCATACTATTCCTGTTGCGTATGAATATTTTGCACCATTTGAGAGAGGCATATACGAGGACTACATTGGTGTTGCAAATTTTTAGTGCAGCACATCAGTCATTATAAAATGGACTAGATTGTCTCTATCACAGTTTTAGTTTTTTTGCCTTCTTGCTATCAGCAAATAAAAACACCAAGTGACCTTGGTTTCCTTTATGGCCTTCTAAATAGTGGTGTGGTTTCCATGATCTTGATATGAGATATCAAGAACTTTAATGAATTTGGAATATTGATCTCATTTATTATGTAGAGAGATTGTTGTTGTTCTTGTGTAGAGGTAGTCGAACTGGAATCCATGGACCATAGGTGCTGTAAAGATTGAATGGCTTTGATGCCATAAAGAACCTTTTACAGAGAAAGAGAAGATAAGGAGAAAGGAAATAAGAAGATGAATTGAAGAATGAGCCTCAAGAAAGATAAGTTGGAAAACTCTCTTTAAGTATGATTTCATTTTATTAAATCATTCATACCTATTGCATCAATTACATTTTTATATCCCCTTTCATTTATCCTGAAACATTAATTGCAATCAATTCATTTTCCTAATCAAACTTCCACAGATTAATTTATTTCTATTTCTTTCTTTCTGTATACTTGAATCATAAATTTTAAATAATTTATTTCCTTATTAAAAATCATTTTAATCAATGCCAAAATTGAACTTGAACGATCAGGCTCGTTGGGCGGATATGTTTCCTGGAATGATTGCGAGGACAACCACAACTAATATAATATTTACTGGATTGGCAGCACAAGGAACGGATCACTGCAGCTTGTAAGCAATAATATTTTCACATATTTTTCTAAAATAATCACTAAATAATATAATGATTTAGTTGCGATGTATATGTACAGATGCACGCAGAATTCCAGGTCTTATCGCCTTTGGTGCCAATATAAATATTTTTTTTTTCTGCGGGCAGGATTGAGCAGATGTGGGAAGAGTTGCAGTCTTGCAGATTAAGATTGAGGGGCTCCTTAATACTTCTTCATTCTTATTTAAAATTTCATGTATTTTTTATTTTTTAAGTTTATGTAAAAATTAAATGTAATTTTTATTGTAATCTTTCATGTAATTTTTATTTATATTTTTTGTAATTTTGTTTAATTTGTGAATTGTAAAGTTTTATTTGAATAAAATTGTTATTATTGTGTAAAATTTTGTATAAAAAAAATAATATTTTTTTAGTAAAATTTTATTTGAAACTTATTGTTGAAATTTATTCTTGAAATTTGTCTCAAATTAAATTATAAATTAAAATAGTTTTTTTAGAAAATTTCTTAATTTATCTTATTTTAAAAAATTAAGTATTATAATAATTTTATATGCTAACGAGCCAATTTCAAGCCGAACACGAACACGAATATGTTTTTCGAGCCGAACACGAACACACTCTTCACGAGCCATTTCGAACACGAGCCGATTTTGAGCCGAGCCAATTTCGAACGAGCTGAACACGAGCCTACCCTCAGCTCGCTCAAGCTCGGCTCGTTTGCAGCCCTATTTACAGCCCCTATGCAGTTTAGGTTTTTCTTTATGTTTACACTTCCTTTCTGTAAGCCATACCTGTACTATGCAATAAAGCAAAAAAGTTGACTGTGCAATTAAAAATGTCAAAAATGTTACTTCTTCACAGACATACATACGGGCAGCGGAGAGAACTTTCCTCCCGTAAGGACTACGCAGGGTAGAAGCATTTTTCAACAACATTGCTGCTGTACTGCTGCATTGAAAGATGGTCATAACTTTTCACGCCAACTTCAATGTCCTTTAGATCCAGGACATATTGAACTACATAATTCCTGTTCAATGGCATAGGATTCATTGTTACATTACGTTAGGGATTCAAGCAGTTTAAAATTAAAAATGTGTTAAACAGCACTATTAGAATGCAATTGCATACCCATATTGATCTTTAGAAAGTATCAGCGAGTAGGATGAGATCTCATCAATAAGCCTCTTCTTTTGCCCATCATCAGATTGTACGAGACATTTTTGAAGTACACAACAGCCTTGGCGATCTGTGGCAACACAATGAGCAATTGCAGCATCAATAAGAAGCTGTAAGAAAATGGTTGATAGCGTAGTGGAGTTCATAGGATAAAATTCATCTTCAATAATAACCAAGTGGTAGGTGAGTAAAAAGAGGAAAAACTGTAAAAACAAATGCTAATTAGATCATATCATCTTTATCCATATCCCAATTTTTAGTTGTCAAGATTTATTAATCCTTTATTCAGTCTAAACATTCCATACAAATGTAACTTGCCAAAAGGAAGCAGTATTCTTTATGGATCCACAGGATAGATTTTGATGATCACAAGAGGAGGCCTTTTTTGAATTTATTTCACGTGTAATGCATCATCAGAGGCAATTAGAGTTAAAAATAAGTACAATCGAGAACCCAAAGATGCAATCTATAATCATTGTGGGATTGCTTAGCTAGTATTGAGCACCTCCATAAAAATCGATGGAGCATATACATGGCCCGAGGCTCCCACTAATACAAAATGAATGAAGAACTAGAAGTGAAAAAAACTGCACATTCTATGCATTTTTACGAATTTAACAATTTATTGAATATTTATAAAAATTAAAATTTAAAAATTTAAAAAATTGACAAAGAACAAATAGTAAATATTCTTCATATTTAAACCTAAGAATAATGAGAAGGGGTGGGTAAGGTGGAGATTACAATAACACGAGTTTCTAAACGTTTAAGGCTACATTTAACTTAGCAATGTACTGCCAATGACCTTGATTTCATTTTCAAGAAAGCTTCAAGCTTGAAAATTTTCTTTAATGATATTTAAGCTCCTTTTAAAATGTATTAATCTTTCTCAATGTTGGCTTTAGCCTCTTATGTGGCTTCTGGAGTAACAAGATTGGGCCCCAAATGAAAATGGTTCACGATAGAACGTTCCAGCTATTTTTTGTCCGTGTTAGAAAATGAATTATGTTCTACCAGTATTCAAATGTTTTACAGATCCAGACAACCCACTATTATCTACTCTTAAATGTCCCTCAACATAGTTCTGATTTATTAAAATGATTTACAAAGAATACTTCTATCAGAAAAATAATGCAAGCAAAACAGAAAATACAAGGGAAACAAAAACATTGATCATGCCATGTTTCCATCTTTAATAAAATTTCAAGGCTACGAAAAAATAATTTTCCAGCTTAGCCCTGTTACAATAGAGACATGCATGCAGACAAACAATAAATAAAAATTCTATTGAACTCGCAGGACAACCTATGGTGTCAAGATGTAGATACGATTCAAGCAAGCCACTTTCTAGCAAAATAAAATAACTCTTAAAATGTTTTAAGTTATCCCATTGATGTGTGATGCAAGTCCCAATAGCTTGTTAATTATGAATTGGCTAAAAATTAAGCATGCTTTGAGTTTAAACGAGATATTGCCCTTTACCCAGTCTTTTCATCACTAGCATACCAAGGGATTTCTTCCCGAATATGTGAATATCAAAACCAAGTTAGTAGCTCCTTTTTATATTGCCAAGTTGATTGGATTATAGAAACTAAACATGCTCAGCACGTTCAACAATCAAATGAAAAGCAGACCCAAATAAGTACGCTGAGTTAGTTAACTAGATAACAAATGCCACCTTCACTATTACTGTCACTTTTTCTCATCCTTGTTATGAGAGAGAAGCTTAAGGAATATATGCTGGTGTTCATAATAACAAATCAGCAGCACAAACCCGAAAGCCACATCAGTGGCAAAACCATGCAATTGAGTTCACATATGCATCGTAGATATAGACATGGATGAGCAAATGTTGATAATGCACTTTTATTGTAATAAACATTTTTTTCCTCGTAACTTTATTGGCAGGACAATTAAGGAGGCTCACAAAATTGTGGATACTTAAAGCATATTGTCAATGCATGGTAGAAAAAAGAAAATATTCCATTAACCACTGAAAAGAAAAATATTCAATTGTAAACTAATTTAAATATCTGAGAGCTATCAAAAGGTTATCGAACATTTGAAAAAGTTTGAAGAGATGAAAAAAGTTCAAACATGAACTGGCTGGAAGCAATTTAGAGGTACGCAGTACATGCTAAGGTGCTTAGGCAGATTAAACAGGTCCTGATAATAAAAAAATTCATAGAGAAAATAAGCCCTTGAGTTTCATCAGCACAAAAGAATAAAAATAAAATGATGGTCATTAAAACTGTCAATTCTGGCTTTAAATTCTGGATTTTCCTCTTGTTATTTTAAATGCAAAAATAGCCTTCAAAATTAAACATTTCAATGATTATGCAATTTTTTCAATTTTCTAAGCAGGCTATTTATCTCACAGAACTACATATTGAAAATAGCAAATACATACAAGCAATCTTCGGGTTTAAACTGCAAAGTTCACTGAAATGAGAAGGAAAAAAAATTAACAGCAATAATAAATTTCCAAAGAGCGCTTAACACATTTGACTTCTGCATTAGACAATGATAGTGTTCACAAAACCTATAACTTCTAAACAGGTAGCATTACATATATGTTAGCTCATCCCTGATATTCTTCACATAATAATTGAGAAAGTGAACAACAAGATCCTTATTGACAATGCATATAGAGATCTTGCTCCCTGAGAAAACATTCTTCACTTAACAAATATTTTTATTATTTAAGCCTAAAACAAGATTAGGTTGGCTAAGCAATGATAAAAGAGTGACTGGATTTTTAGATTATTAGAGAAAAATTGAATTTTTAGATCAAGTAAATTACACGAATAAACAAACTGAATTTTATGCAAGATCCCCTCATTTAAATGTTGAAGTATGCATAAAACATAAGTCTTCACTATTCCATGTGCTTTCCACGGAAATATATAAGGTTCAAGATTTATGACGAACATTCCACAGAATTACCGAGCACAATAGGATATTGTGTAATATTTAAAAAATATGATTGCAACACAATTTCATGACACAATAAAATGTACTTGGAATATTGTCGTTAAAAGTGCAGTGAAGCATGCTCTTAAAAAGCAAAGAGCGAGATACGTGTGAGATCTTAAGCATGCTTTGAAGCAGTGAAACATATGCTACACTCTAAAGTACAAATAGCTTCATGGTCACGCTTTATGTAGAAAATCTATTTATGTAATAATTAAACGTATGCTACACACTAAGCAGTGAAACACCACTTTTATTCTCCGATAACTAATTTTAAAATAAATAAACAAAGGCGTTATGATAAGTTGCCAAAAGCATACTGACGCTTTAAAATAGTTTTAATTAAAGCATACTTGCACATTCCGATGTCCACATACATATCGCCGTATTTATGCAGAAAGAGACATATATCAAGTTTTAAAAGTTAAAATGAAAGATATATTTTGATATGATATAAAGAAAAAACAAAAGCTAGATCTCAGAAATGTAAATACACAAGAACTGAGTGGTGGGGGCAAGTATGTAAATCATTCTTCCTGGTGGAAACGGAACAGTGGTCCTATCCCATTAACTATTCATGATTTAGCTTCCTCCATTCGTGTCTTTAATAAGAAGAAGAGATGGCCAACCACTCTTTCCGTTTTTCTCCATGAATTCATTAATGGCGGGAGGGACCAGCAACAGAGATCAGAAGGTCTGTTCAGTTCTTCTTTTTCATGAAGGAGGATCAGGTCCTTGTAGTTAGAATCATGAAGCAGACTGAATAAATTCAGAACCAAGTTATTTTATTAACAGAGTTCCCTAACAGAAATTATGATGCAGAATAAACAGAAACTGTGGGGAGTCAATGCGGAGAGCATTTTAATCAAGCAACGAGTCGTTCTCCTACAATGGCTTGTCAGCATTCTCTCTTGAGTATGGTCTGCTTTCTTCAAAAAGGAAGGAATCAATTATATCATCTGAAAAAGTTACTCTAAAACAGCTTTGGCCCTCCGGTCCAGGTTACAATAAGTGCTGGCACCAGTTGTTTTGAGAACGACCTGAAACTAAAGAAGGGAATGGGTGGGAAATGTAAATTACAAAACAAAAAGGATGGGTTGGACATATAATTATATATGTATGTGTGTATGCTGCCTTTACGTCCGGAACTACAGAAGTTTGTTGCAGTTGATTGAAGAGGGAAAGAGCCCAGAGAAGGATGGGTAGATGGGAGGTTTTTATGCCCACTTATGATAGTTATTTCTACCTCTTTTATTTTCTTTGATGAAGGTTCTGCATAAATCAATTCTTCTTCCTCAGCCCCCATCCCCTGCGCCATCCCCATCCTCGTTGATGTCTCCAATCCTGTCGCCGTCCACTTTCCTTTTAAGCTCCTTTGCTAGTCTTAACCAATGCGATATTCGACTCAATCATGTCAGTAGAGAAGCCGCCAATTAAGTGGTACGGAGTGCCGGCGGAAGGATCACTGCACTCTCGTCAACGCTGGTGGCAAAGAATCAGCCGAGTATGGGATTTACACGGCTCCAAAGGCGACGGTAGAGGCGATGGTTAAGACTCTAGCGAAGAAAACTTAAGGAAAAGAGAATCACATCCAACTGTGCTGCACCAGGGTCAGTGGCGACGGATATATTTTTTTGCAGAGAAGACAGAGGAGGACGCGAAGATAGCGGCGGAAAATAATCATGTGGGAAGGCTTGGTGTGCTGGAAGATATTGGGCCAGTCGTAGGATTTCTTTGTTCTGATCCGAGGGAGTGGTTTTATGGACAAGTCATTAGAATTAACGGACTGATTGCTTTTGTCTATTTTATCTTGTGTAAAACTTGTTATTCCAGCTATTTTTGCTCGGCGTTAGAAAATGAGTTATGTTCTACCAATATTCAAATGTTCTACAGATCCAGACACTATTATCTGCTTTAAAATGTCCCTCAACATAGTTCTGATTTATCAAATTGGCTTACAAAGAATACTTCTATCAGAAAAATAATGCAAGCAAAACAGAAAATACAAGGGAAACAAGAACATTGATCATGCCATGTTTCTATCTTTAACAAAATTTCAAGGCTGCGAAAAAAATAATTTTCAAGTTGGCCCATTGATTTGTGATGCATGTCCCAATAGCTTGTTAATTATGAATTGGCTCAAAAATTAAGCATGCTTTGAGTTTAAACTGATATTGCCTGTTACCAAGTCTTTTCATCGCTAGCATACCAAGGGATTTCTTCCCGGATATGTGAATATCAAAACCACGTTAGTAGCCCCCTTTTTATATTGTCAAGTTAATTGGAGTATAGAAACTGAACATGCTCAGCACGTTCAACAATCAAATGAAAAGCAGACCCAAAAAAGTACGCTGAGTTAGTTAACTAGATAACAAATGCCACCTTTACTACTACTGTCACTTTTTCTCATCCTTGTTATGAGAGAGAAGCTAAAGGAATATATGCTGGTGTTCATAATAACAAATCAGCAGCACAAACCCGAAAGCGAGATCAGTGGCAAAACCATGCAATTGAGTTCACATATGCATCGTAGATATATATAAATGGATGAGCAAAGGTTGATAATGCACTTTTATTGTAATAAACACTTTTTCCTCGTAACTTTATTGTGCAGGACAATTAAGGAGGTTCACAAAATTGTGTATACTTCAAGATACTCGTCAACGTACATGGTATGAAGGGAACAAAGAAAATATTCCGTATCATGCAACCAATGCATCCAATAACCACTGAAAAAAAAAATGTTCAATTGTACACTAATTTAAATATATGAGAACTATCAAAAGATTATTGAACATTTGAAAAAGTTTGACGAGATGAAAAAAGTTCAAACATGAACTAGCCGGAAGCAATTTAGAGGTATCCAATGCATGCTAAGGTGCTTAGGCAGATTAAACATATCCTGCTAATAAAAAAATTCATAGAGAAAATAAGTCCTTGAGTTTCATCAGCACAAAAGAATAAAAAAAATGATGGTTATTTGAACTGTCAATTCTGGCTTTAAATTCTGGATTTTCCTCTTGTTATTTTAAATGCAAAAACAGCCTTCAAAATTAAGCATTTCCATGATTATGCACTTTTTACAATTTTCTAAGCAGGCTATTTATCTCACAGAACTACGTACTGAAAATAGCAAGTAAATACATACAAGCAATCTTCAGGTCTAAACTCCAATTTTCACTGAAATGATAAGGAAAAAAAATTAACAGCAATAATAAATTTCCAAAGAGCACTTAACACATTTGACTTCTGCATTAGATAATGCTAGTGTTCACAAAATCTATAACTTCTAAAGAGGTAGCATTGCATATATGTTAGCTCATCCCTGATATTCTTCACATAATAATTGAGAAAGTGAACAATAAGATCCTTATTGACAATACATATAGAGATCTTGCTCCTTGAGAAAACATTCTTTACTTAACAAATATTGTTATTATCCTAAAACAAGATTGGGTTGGCTAAGCAATGATAAAAGAGTGATTGGATTTTTAGATTATTAGAGAAAAATTGAATTTTTAGACAAGTAAATTACCCGAATAAACAAATTAAAAGCTATGCAAGATCCCCTCATTTAAATGTTGAAGTATACATAAAACATAAGTCTTCACTATTCCATGTGCCTTCTACAAAAATATATAAGATTCAAGATTTATGACGAACATTCTACAGAATTACCAAGCACAATAGGATATCGTGTAATATTTAAAAAATAGGATTGCAACACAATTTCATGAAACAATAAAATGTACTTGGATTATTGTCGTTTAAAGTGCAGTGAAGCATGCTCTTAAAAAGAAAAGAGCGAGATAAGTGTGAGATCCAAAGCATGCTTTGAAATAGTGAACCGTAAGCTACACTCTAAAGTACAAATAGCTTCATGGTCACGCTTTATGTAGAAAATCTGTTCATGTAATAGAGTTGCTAGCTTATTAACCTTTTGTGGCTCTACTTGCTTTCATCATATTTTCCCTTCTGCTGTCAAACCATCACATCAACAAGTTAAATAGGAATATTATTTAAGTTCCACTCTAAACATCGATATATAGAGCATTCTGAAACGTTTGCATCAACAACACTTCCAACTCAGCACAAGAAAAATATTGATCTAAGAAAAATATTTAATAAAATGGTAATTTGTTAAAAAAGCATTTCATAAAGTGACATTAATAATTGGGTGATGAAAACGGACAGTCTAAGAGCAAGGGATGTAACAAATAATATTTGTAAAAGTTAGCCAATATTAAATGAATCTAAGTTTTGATGACTACAATAGAAACATAAGTCCAGGTTGTGATCATGTTTGTTTCCACAAGAGTTCAAAAGGTTACCATGCTAAACTTAGAAAGATACGATCGGAAACTGGGAGAACACAATCGAACGAAGTCACAAACATAGGTATTTACAAATAAACCACACAGGTTTACACGTGAACACATTTTTATACAAAGTGTAATCATTTCTATCGTAGGGGTGGAGGCCTGCTAGGATGACAGTGATGCAGTCAGTGAAGCTGGCGTCGGGGTGGAGTGGAGGCCTGCTAGGATGAGTCGCGACAGTAGCTGTGGTGGACTGCTATAGCGCGACGCTGTCGGGGTGGTGGCTGCTTGGATGAGTCCCGACCATAGCGGTGGTGTACTGAGATCGCTGCTGACTATGATCTTCTGCCATCAGTAATGATTTCAAAGAAATGTTCCCTGAAAAAAGATGATGTTTCGGCTACATTGTTAACAACAAGTCTTCCTACATCTATAATTATGTGCTCAAACATAGAACAATCCATTACCCGTCACTTTTATCCTCAGCCAAATCTCAAGTTTGTTAGGTAACCAGGCATGAATTTCAGCCAAATCTCTTACAGACTGTTTTCCTTAAAAAGAAATGCCTAAAGATAGTTCCAGCGCCAAAATTAAGTTCAACACAGTTCTAAGTTTGTCTCCAAAACAGCCACTTGACTACACAAAATAATCACTGAATTCATTCATATGCTTGTTACGCATATAGAAGCAGCACATTGAATGGTATGTAGGATAATGGAGCAGCACATTGAGCTCAACAAGTCAAAGCTCAAGTATCAATTTCAAGCTATGTATATTTCAAACTAAAATTCCACAACCAGATCACCTGGCATCTTTCAAGATCAAAATTGGCATCATTTTTCCATCTATATGAAAGATCACATACAATTTTTTTCATAGTAAAAAACAATCTGAACAAAATTTAACCACTTATGGACAATTCAGCAAATAACGGTACCTTATTCCCTGGCCTCACAAGCCTCAATGCAACATGTGCAGTAGTGTATAAAGAAATGAACAAGTAGAAAATAGTACATAAGCTATTCTTACATCTTCACAAGATCTTCTCCTCCAAAACTACATCATCATTCCTAAAAACCATGGAGGGGAGAGAGGGAAACATACCAATTCAGGCAAGGTAGCATGTAGGTAGAAATTGAAGTTAAGGTGTAGATATGTAATTACAGAGATTGAATGGTATGTATGTAAATCTTCAAAAAAGAAACCAGCTAATAAGTGCAACCAAACCGAAACCAGGGAGGGGAGAGAGGGAAACAGCCCTCTTACCATATTTGGGAGTTGCTGCACCTCTCCCAAGCCTCTAAAATGACTTCCCTGGAGATGGGAATAGCCAAAAAAGGACAATGCCAAACACATATTGAATGGTATATATGTAAACCTTCCAAAAAGACAATGTCAAACAAAACTTCTTCATGGCACCACTTTCCTACTTTTGTGGTCTTTCACAAAATCAAAAAAAAAAAAAAAAAAAAACTCATAACCTTATGCTTCATAAACTAATATTAAGAGAGTTTCGCTAAAGGAATGTGACTGCAACAAAAAAAAGAAGCTCATGAATAATAAAAAAAAAATGTCAGCAACCTTTTATCAAATTAGTTAACCCAAAAATTTGCCAGCGACCTTTTATTTAAAGCTCTGAAAAGATTCATAAATTCCCCATTAGATTAAGAGGATCAAGCTAACTTGCATCAGTGATTCTGGTTGTGAGTGACAGAGTAGAGAGAGCAGAGATCAGTGAGCTCACATCAAAATCAGATCTAGAGGCAATATGCCATTTTTATAAGCAAGATTTCAGTCCCAAAACTTCAAAAAACTAGGTTTTACTCCAAAAATAAATAAAAAAAAATCTTTAAAAAAAATCTTTTAAAAAAAATTAAGCTATGAGCCCAACTGAAAGATAAATATGAAATAGTAAAGAAAATACGCTCAAATATGACTCATCGGTAACCTTACAAGCAACCAAGCAAGAATATCAAGCAACCAAGCAAGAATGCCGATCAGTCGATCAAACGCCGACACGCCGAGGAGTTTATCGAAGATAAATATAAGTACAAACTAAGGACGAACACAAAGAGCAAACCCTAGGCTCTCGCGATCACGACCGAGAGCTTTTCGCGAGAAGAGAGGGAGGCCGAAGAAGCAAATGCGTTACCCGAAAGCTTTCGAGAGTAAAGGGAGGTGGACCGAAATGTTCACGGGGTCAAGTCGATTAGGGTTTTTAGTTTATTTATATATATAACTAAGATTATATAAATATATAATATTATATTACTAATATTAATATATTATTATTAAAATTTTATTATATATTATAATTTATAGAAGTTTAATTATCTAAAATAAAATAAAATTTTAAAATATCATAAATATTTAATATAAAAATATTTTAAATTATTTTATATTTCGAACAATAACAAACAGACACATCACTGTTCGTATTTGGTTCGTTTACCAAACCGAACGAAAAAAATTATTCGTGTTCATCTTGTTTGCTTATCGAACGAATCAAACACGAACTCTTTGGCGAACCGAACATGAATTGTTCGTGAATAACGAGCTTTTTTGGACGAATTGAACACAAACTCCTATGCACCTAAACATGTAACATTAAAATGACAGTAACGTTTTGTTTATTCTAAACCAATTGTATAAGTGATGATTGATATTTATCAAATTAAATTACATAATTTTATCTTAATTTATATGTTCTTTTATATATTGATCGTATTGTTGTGAATATTATAAAATTTTTATTAAGATTAATTGTTATGTATTCTTTATAAAGTATATATTGTACATTGAACTGAATGATAAAAGAATATGAATCATACAAATTATATTTAAATTTTTTATTTGCATGGTTGACCGATGAAGCTCGCCTTCCTATGAAAATGTTTATAAAAGAAATAATTGTTATATAGGAAGATAAATTTATTTTAATTAATTTTCTTTCTTGGATGGTTATTAATTAATAAAATCAATTATTTTAGAACGTCTAACCTTCTATTCACATCTTGATAGTTTCCTTGATAATTTCAAGCCTCCGATTGGATCGTAACAAAAATCATATCAGAGCGAAGATTTAAATTCAGTAATATGAATCTTAAAGGAAGAGTCATTCAGATTGTTATGAATGTCAACTATATAAGTGGTTTAAAGATATTTGATTTAGGTAACTATAATTAATAGGGGATACATTCAAAAAGAGATTTGTTTCTCTATCTGTAAAAAGACAGATAGAGGATAAATTTATCAAGATGGTGTGGAGAGATTGTTATTTTGTACAAAGCGAAATTCACTATACCGTCAAAGTATGCACTATGCCAGGAATCAATTGCATATGAGAAGTGATATAGATTCATTTCTGGATTTAAGGATTTGACCATTCATGCTTTTTAAGGATCGAAAAGTATTTAGTGGTATTAGAGACGGCCAACGAGTGAAAATTGATTTCCAACTTGCTCAAATATGCAAGAAGATACATAAGAGATAGAGTATCTATGAAGAACTCGTAGCTCAATTTTTGGGTTACAACAAAAAGAAAGCTTAAGTTCAATTCAATTGAATTTAGTAATGACACGACTCAAAGAACTGTAGATTCTAGAGTCAAATGTGAAAAGAAAAATAAAATTGGATTCTTGTTGGGCTTCAACACATGCTACTAGTGTCGTCAGTCTGCTCATTTTGTAAAATATTGTCCAACACTTGGCCGCAGACCACCGAGGAACAAAAAATATGTGGAACTCATTCACGAAGTGTTGGGTAACGTGGAGCACTGAGTCCACATTGATTTAATTAACTTCCTAATTAAGAATCTCACCTACCTCTCACCTACCCTTCCACCTACCGCTCACCTACCTCCCCACCTACCGCTCGCCTACCTCTCACCTACCACTCTTCTTGATTCTATAAATAGTCTCTTTTGGCTATTGGATGAGAAGCAAGTCAAGTGAAGAGCTAAGCCAAGCAAAGCAAGAGCCTAGCCAAGTTCTTCAAGAGAGAAAGAGAGGAAGAGAGAAAGAGAGGAAGGAGAGAAGAAAAATGAGTTTTTTCTTGTATACGTCGAGGCGCTCGACGGTGTAATTCCTCAAAGTAATAAATTCCTCTGCAGCTCAGTGGACGTAGGAAATTTGTCGAACCACGTAAATCTGTGTGTCGCTCAAGTGTTTTTTGCGTGCAATTTTCTCGTTCCATTTTTCGCTTTATTATCGCGTTTTTCATAACAAGAAGATTGCATATGAATAAAAGATGATAAAGTCAACAACTTTAATTCTCACTCAAAGACTGTAATAACCAAAATAAAGTAAGAAAATTTTAAAGGATTAGTGTAGATTCAAAAGGGAGAAACACCTCGAATGTTTCGTTTTAAGGAGATGAGTGTCTCAATCAAAACAAAGAAACAAACCAAGTAGATAGAACGAAAGCGGGAATTAGAGAAGAAAGAAAAAGAAGAAGATGAAGGAGAGGTTGTTTGTTTCTCTTATTGGAGATTCAATGCCATTAGAAGAAGTCGATGTCGAGAGCTTCGTGCATGAAGGATAAGAGAAGCAACAAAGCAAGGAGGACTACGAAAAGTTTTACCGCATGCAGGAAGGGACGCAAGGTCAATTTGAGCATGACTAGGGTTGTGATCCGTGTTGTGTAAAGGAAGAGGAAATGTCTTCGAAGGCAAACGGGGGGCAGGAAGCCGAGCATCTACACTTACCCTCGATTTGATCGAGGATGAAGGCAGAGACAACGATGAGCAGGTATAATTGTTAATAATAGTTATTGATTTTAATCAAATTACTAATCAATATTTTATTAAATTTAAAATATACATAAATAGGAATTTATAATTAAGTTTAAATTTTCAGAATTAATATATTTATTAAATAAATATTTAATGAGGATTATACTTATGAGTGCATATATGAATTGACAATATTAATTTAATGTCAAAATTGGATAATAAGATCAATTATTATTCCTTAATACTTAAATCACATAAAACTATTTCAAATAAAAATATTAGCATTGCGGTGATAATCTAATTATGAAATAAAGCATGAATCAATTAATGGGATTTAAATAGATATATATTATAATAGAATTTCATAAGATATAATTAGTACAATACAAAAAAAGAGTTAAAAATTTAATAAAAAAATCATTTGAAGAAATAGGCTACATGAATTAAACAAACTACTAATAAGTAAAGGTTAAATAAGGAATAATCTAATTATAAAAGTAATTATTAAATAACTTTATTATTACAAGAGTTAATTAGAACTATTTAAATTATAAATGATGAAAAATTATTTATTTAAATTAACATGAACTCCTTAATCATGATTATATGTATTATAGTATAAAAGAGATTCAGAATTTCAAAACAAGCAAAATCATCTTGATTATATGTATTATAGTATAAAGGAGTACTCATGTTCTTATGTTGTTAGTAATATTTTTGTTCCTTTTAGATCAAACATATTTACCATTATTGTTACTAATTATATGTATATCACTGAAATACTCGGGAATTTTGATTTTATTGAATTTGTGTTAATGTAGCAATGACATGTGTCCTCAATATTATTAAAATTATCATAGAAATTGAATGTTAAATAAATATATTTATTGTTATACAAATAAGAATGAAATTATCATTATTAAATATTGATTGTCATAGTATGCTTGTATATCCATGTATTGACTATGATAGTGTTCACTATTTTATGGTATTAGCGGAAGAAAGCTAAGAAACTCTTGCATGTAATTGAAAAATGATATTTATATTGATATATCTTAACTGATAAAATTTTAGATTAAGCTTCCGTGGCGGCTATGTATTAAATGATATTGATATGGAAACAATATTGTATGACATAATAAAAGTTTTGAAATACCTTGATCGATTATATTCATAAAAAAATTTATTAAAAGTTTAACTGACATGCATATTTGTTTTTTATTTCATTGTATTACTAGTTTATGAATATGAGCATTCACTAGCTATGGTTAGATCACTTTTATTTTAAACCAACAATTTCAAGTTTAAGACTTGGGTTAGAATTTGAACGAAAGAAGAGATAATGTCATCAACTTAAAGAAAGATAATTTTCAACTGATTTTAATTAAATTCATTAGTGCCTCTTTCAAATTATTATAGATTATAAAATGTTATCTATATATAGAAAAGTTTCAATCACCATGCTTGATTAGGAAGGAATTTACTTCTTTCTTTTTAATATATTTAACTAATTGGGTTTCATTTTATTACATATTTCGTATTTTCTATTCTTTTCCTATTTGGTGGGATTCCTAATTTAAAATAATTCATGTTTCCTGTTTTATGAAAGGTATGCCGGCCACACTATTATATATATGTTGTAAGGAATAATGCATTGATAAAAACAAGAAATACAATTCTTCCCTTGTTTTTCACATGGTATCAAAGCCCTAAGAAACCTGTCTGCAGCCACTGCTCTGTCTGCTATTGTACGCACGAGCAGCTGCTTCTCATCATTTCTTCTGTTTCAACAGATAGTGATCTCTCTCATAGAAAACGACTTAAGAAAGAACTAACACAAGTAACCCAGACGTATTGATTACTACCAACAATTTGTCTTCCACTCATTCTCGCGATGTATCTCTTCCATTCGAATAGACTACGGAACTTCTCGCAAGCAGTGATTTGACCGATCTATCTTTCATGATGCTTCGTCTCCTCATGTACACACGAGATCACATTGTCACATCTGGCTCTTCTGCTCGACCAGAGCACTCCGTTCCATTATTCATCTATTCAGCTCAACCAGATTGCAGTCCTTTGTCGTTTGTCTCCTCCGCGTGACCAAAACACTCCGATCAAACAATTTGAGATGATCTCAAAACTGCTCTTCCTCTTTGGTTTGCTAGAACAAAGGAAGATACGACCCCTGTAATCAATTCAACTAGCTGTAAGGATTGCAGGATAAACCTCATGCATGATATCCGAAAATAATTAAATGCAGAATCAATCATACACATAATATCCGAATAAAATTAAGCAATTAGTGTATTATTATGAGTTTTCTATTAATTATTAACGTGATTATAGGAAAAAAAATTAATAATACTAATTGTCCCGATATGGTGTAAATAGCCTTGATTGCATATGCATAAGTTTAGGCATAGTTTTTTTCCTCTTTCCTATTCTAAACTTTAAACCTCTTGTATAAATATCAGTCATCTATGTACAATGAAAATAATAAGAGATTCATACATTATTCTCTAACATGGTATCAGAGCAAACACGATTCTGAGTCTTACCATCTCCTCTTCTTCCTTCATAAAATCTCAAAGCTGTCGCTCGCTGACAGCCTCCCCTATGCCAAAACTCTCATCCATTTTCTCTCTAGGCTAAAATACATGGAAAATGTGAAAAAAATTGGGCATACCTCGGACACATGCCTAGCACATCTCAAATGTGATTACTGTGGATGGCAGGGACACACCATCAATGACTTTAGGAAGCTGCAAAAAGCCAATCCAGTGAGCAACAAACTTGGGCAGAAAAATTTTGCATCCAAAGCCAACCATGCAGATGCCAATACCTAGACGAGCTCTACACCATTCAACCTTACAGCCGAACAATATCAAAGTCTCATGTCACTACTTGTAGAGAACAAATCTAATTCAATTGTGAATCATGTTGGCAGTACATCATTCATGATTGATATCTCAGGCAAAACCTTTAGTACCCTTGTTTTTTACAAAGAAATGTATTGGATTCTTGACACAGAAGCCACAGATCACATGGTATATTCAGCTAACTTACTTGCTACAAAATCCAGGGTCACCAATCGAAAAGTTCACTTGCCTAACGAGGCTACTACAACTGTCACACACATAGACAACATCCATTTTGCTAACCTTCTTCTACAAAATGTTATATGTGTCCCTTCTTTCAAATTAAATTTAATTTCTATTAGCAAATTTGTGCATGATTCACAATGCCTTGCCATTTTTAATAACGACACTTGTGTGCTACAAGACCAAAAATCTGGGAAGATGATTGGGATGGGAACTAAAAGAGGAGGACTCTACTACCTTGATACTCCACAAAAGAGCAAGTGCAATGTTACTATTTCACCAACCCTAAATCTCTGACATAAACGTCTAGGCCACCCATCGAATAAAGTTTTCAGCTTGTTTCCTTTCGCATTATTGACAAAAAAACTTGTAATATTTTTTATTGTTCAATTTGTCCATTGCTTAAGCAAACTCATTCATCTTTTCAAGCAAGTTACATTTACTCAAAAACACCTTTTGAACTAATTCACATTAAGATTTGGGGAGGATACCAAGTTCCTTCAATCACAGGAGCACTTTATTTTCTCACAATTGTTGATGATTATATTTGATGCACATTGACTTATTTAATGAACCATAAATCAAATACAAGTTCATAAACCTTGTTGAAACACAATTTAAATTAAAGGTTAAAATCATTCAAAGTGATCATGATCCTGAATTCATATTGAGGAATCTTTATCTCGAAAAAGGCATCATTCACCAATCCAGTTGTGTCTCCACTCCACAATAAAATGTTGTGGCCGAAAGAAAACATTGTCAACTACTCAACAAAGCCCGAGCCTTATTGTTTCACGACAATTTACTCAAAAAAATTTGGGGAGATACAATCCTAACTGCCACCTACCTAATTAATTGAACAACAACACCTATTCTCCAAGGAAAGACTTCTTTCAAAATGCTCTTCCAAACACAACCCACATATGATCATTTTTCGCGTGTTTCGGTGTCTTTGTTCTGCTTCAACACACCATCAGCGACCAACTAAGTTTGATCCCAGAGTCATTCGATGCCTTTTCTTAGGGTATCCATATGCTCAAAAGGGTTATAAAGTCTATGATATTTCAACTAGGAAAGACTTTTGTATCAAGCGATGTTCTTTTCCATGAAAACACTTTTCTTTCCCCCTCTTTCATTACAGACAAAAGTTCAATTCCACATTTAACCACCCACGCTGACATGCCTTCATTCAATGAATTACCTCAAGAAGATATTTCATCTTCTCAAAATAACGAAATTCCCTCTCAAGAGACTCCTTCGCCTTCGGTCACTCCAAATTCATTCTCAGAATAACCCGTAACTCCAGGACAACAAATATCATCACCCCGATCAATGAGAATAACAAAATCACCTAGTTATTTACGTGAGTATCATGTTGGTATTTTTCTTCCCTCACGACACCCCCCAACATCGAACTCCGTGTTGGCCAAAGCTACAGGTACCTTCTATCCATTAACCAACATCTTATCATATGCTAGTTTGTCACTTAAACATCGTGCTTCTACCATTGCTCTTTCAATTGAAAAAGAGCTAAGCACTTTTGCAGAAGCTGCTCATGATCCGAAGCGGCAGTTTGTTATGGGAGAAGAACTTGACGCACTCAATGCCAATGGCACATAGTCCCTTGCACCATTACCGCATGGAAAAATGCCAATTGGGTGCAAATGGGTATACAAAATAAAACTTCATGCAGATGGGAGAGTTGAATGCTACAAGGCCAGATTAGTGGCAAAAGGGTATAATCAAATTGAAGGGCTAGATTACCACGAAACATTTGTCCCTGTAGCAAAGCTTGTAACTGTTCGCCTACTATTTGCGCTAGCTTCAACTAAATAATGACATCTCCAACAACTAGATGTCAATAATGCTTTCTTACATGTGGACCTTAACGAAGACGTATATATGTCGCTACCTCCTGGCCTCAGACGAAAGAGGGAGACTCAAGTTTATAAACTCCCCAAATCATTATAGGGCCTCAAACAAGCATCACGACAATGGTTCATCAAGCTTTCAAACACTCTAAAGAGAGCCAATTTTATGTAAATCAAAGGCAAATTATTCCTTGTTCATCCGATCCCATACTAGTAAATTCATCTCCCTTTTTCTATATGTGGATGATGTCATCATTGCAAGGAACAATTTGCAAATAATCGAAGTTGTCAAAATATTCTTGACGAACCAATTAAAATTAAAGGATCTTGGACAATTGAAATATTTTCTTGGTATTGAGGTTGCACGATCCCAGAAGGGTATTGCGCTTTCACAGCGAAAGTATGCTCCTGAAATACTCGAGGATGTTGGGTAACTCGGTGCAAAACCAGCCAGCTTCCTTATGGAAAAAAACTTATCTCTTAGCAAATGAGAAGGAGAATATGTCGGTGATCCATCATCAGACCGAAGACTGGTTGGGATATTAATCTACTTGACTATATCACGCTCTGACTTGACGTATGCAGTTCATATTCTAAGTCAATTTATGGACAAGCCACGAGCACCACACTTAGAAGTAGCCCATCATGTCCTAAGTTATGTAAAACAGACAGCGGGCCAAGGAATTTTCCCTTTCAGTAGAAAGCTCAACCCAACTAAATGCATTCTGTGATGCAGATTGGGTCAGGTGTCGTGACACTTGAAGATCAGTTACTGGGTATTGTATCTTCCTTAGGAGTTCATTAATTTATTAGAAAATAAAGAAACATACCTGTTGACCTCATTTTCCCTAGTGTTTAGGATCTAGCCATATGTTTTCCCCTTGACTGTCCTAGAGGACTAGAGATGGGACCCACAACTTAAAAATTCAAACCATTTCTTGACTCCCTTCAAACCCCACATGTTTGATTATAAACCCCTAAACCACTTGGAGGGTTGAAATCAATATGTGGAGGATTAAAGGATGAGTTTCCTATAGAACTCTTTGGCCTTAGGAATACCCTAGATGGTCTGGTCTTGATGAGGGCAAGCTTGCACACACCACACTCTCACACACATTCCAACCTTAAAATCATTGTTACCCAATTCAACTCCCTGACTCATGTAGGTAATTCATATGGATGGACCTGAACCCCTAAGCCCCTGGCTAAGAGGGTTAGAAACAACATAGTGAATGCCTAAAATGAGTCCTCTCATGACTCTTGTGAGCTTAATATGACTTCATGGCCTAACCAAAATGGTCTTATTCCACTCACATTTGATCAATCTTCATTTTTCCAAAATTTCAATTTTTGACCCTCGGGGCCCCTAAACTCTTAAAAAATTACCAAATTGCCCCTAAAAGGGGGCACCGAAACTCAAAACTTCACGGTTGCCCGGGCTCTAAAAAAATCATTCCAGAGTACTCCTCTCGTCAAACTGAGAAGTTTGACTGTAAACATGCCATGCTCTGAGCTACCTTTGGGCCCCTCGCGTACCAAAATAGCCAATACTTAAAAAATGCTCTGGGATTCATAAAACCTTCCACATAAATCAAAAATGACCCCGGACACTTTTGTTTGACTCCAAATTTCTTTCTAAAGCACCTCAAGCCTTTAATTCAGCCTTTTGACCACTTACCCCCAAATTTCCTAAAATTACCAAAATGCCCTTCATGAAAAAAAAAATCGAAAATTTCAAAAAAAATCCTAAAAATTTCAAAATATTATCCACATTATTTTGTTCAACTATCACATACCCCAATTTTGTCAATTTAACCCAATTTGATCAAAAAAATACCAAATGGGCCCTTAAGGCCCAAAATTGACCAACAAACCCAATCCATCCCAAATTCAACCCAAATGTCACCCAATTTTCAGTAAATTTGTTTTGAAATCTTCCTAACATCCTCACAAACAATACCCTAACTTAATTTACCTAATATTTTGGCCCAAACTCCACCCAAGCCTAACCCAAACCAAAAATCCACAATTTGGCCTAAACCAATCATGAACCCAAACAAGCCCAAATCCCAAAATCAAGACCAAAACAAAATTGAAAACTCTTTGTGACACCTCCATAAACATTTTTGAACATTAATTTTACATCAAATCCATAATTAACTCAACCTTAGCCCAAGTTAGCCCAATTTGACCGACTTTGACCCTATTATTAAAAAGACCCAAATTAAATCCAATTCAACTCCAAATTATCCCAAATCTTTTCTAAAACCTTCATAACACATTCCTAAACCAATTGCAATATTTATTTGATACAACCCTTCACCAAATTTTCATCCAAAAGTTTATTTTAAAACCTAAAATCCTACTTTCTTAAAGCATTTTAAAGGTCTATGCTTACCAAATTTGAAAAAGCCCAAAACCTATTCTAAAGCCCACATGACACTTCCTTCTCATCATCCATTTAATCAAATTCACTCCCTAAGTTCCAAATCAATCATCAAATAATTCCAAATGGAGTATCATGCCAAATCATCTCAAAATAAACAAAGAATTCAAAATACCTTTCTCATGCAAATTAACCAAGCCTTGCTTGGGCCAAAGGTAAGCCATGGAGCTATGCTTGAGCCACATGAAGCCATGAAGATCTTGGATTCCTTACCAAGCCATAAATGGCAAAAAAGGGACCCTCTTTCTTAATCCCTCACTAAAGCCTTTAATCCTTTTTTATGTCACACACTAATCCAAGTTGGCCAACTTGTCAGCTTATAAAATTGGTTCGCAGACCAAACAGATGTCACAAATCTTCTAGTTTATTTAATCGAGCCCCATCATCAAGCAGTGTGTCTATTCTTCGGGATAGATATACGGTTTGTGGTGCGGTGCTCGTTTATATAAACTATTTGGACATGTGAGGTCAGTTTGATTTCATATCTTAAAATTTTCAAATTTAAAATTATTTTCAAAATCAAATACTACTTTCTAAATTATATGTATATTTAAATTTCGCGGACAATTTTTGTAGGCGACCCCCTTTTAAAAAAATACAACACTCAACCTAAAAATATGCTGACAGCGTGCAGTGTAATCGTATGTGGGTGCATTCTTACACCATCTAGGGCTTTTTTCTCTACAGGATGCTTTGTTATCGCATTCTTAGCATCCATTTTTCCGCAAGACATGCGAAAAATCCATGATGAGTAATACGAGACCACATTGGGATCATACGCGGTCTACCGTAACTCAAGGAGCCCATTAGACCTTTAAGTGAAATCTCGAGACATGGTAGTTGGGGCTCGCCCCACCATAGTCGTGTTCGAGGGGTTCATCTCTTAGATGGCATCATTTTTTGGTGTCCTCCGCTTTGACGTTGACTCCTACGTCATGAGGTTGTATCTTGCTAATACAGACATTTTCACGATGCATACCATTGATAAGATTATTCCATATGTGTTTATGCCGATTGTTAAGGTTCTGAACCGTCAGATTTCACTACAGTATCTTTTTTATCTTGTGACACGTATATAGAAAGTCTACTTGAGCTTCAAGGATGCATTTATAACCCCTAAGAATGTCCAAAATCATATCTTGCTCATATATGGTCCTCTGGAGTTCCCACAAAGCTCAAAACCCCATTAACATACTTTTTCAGAAGCCCGACTTGCATGGGGATCAGGCGTGATCATGCCCAAAACCAGTGTGAACACCCCGAGTCTACTTGAGCTTCGAGGGTGGTATTCTGGTGGTATTATTGTGGTATTCAAATAGTATTAATGTGATACTCAAATAATATTCAGATTGTAATGTGATGTCAAGTATTTGCTAGTAAGGTGGTCTTATGAGGTGTGTTTGAAAATAATGTAGCACTGGAATTCCGGTGCTAGTATGTTTGTAATGCTTTAATATCATAATTGTATTATGGTGTTAATATAATGACATTATGGTGCTTCATAATGTTATATAGTACATGCAAATATTATTTACATTGATTTTTCTCTGCATCCTCAATAAGGATAATTTTTGTTTTTCTAAACACATTGAACATGTAAATTTCCCAAACTAAAATCCATTTCCCTAAAATTAAAAAGTCGGTAACACATATGATTGTAAGGGGAGTTGGTGAAATGAAGTTCCGCGTTTAACAAATGAGTCCTGAGAAAATACTGCATCAAGCAAACTTCTACATTGAACAGATGACACAAAGTAAGAATTACACTTCTCGGTACGCAAAAAATAGACACTTGAAAACAAATAAAGTAGGCCCCGTATACCTCCTTGATTTATTCTCGTTCTCTTTTATGTTTTTTTTCGTACTTGGATCCATTAACATAAAAATTTTGGCATGTTTCCAATTCCAGTGGTGAAAACTTCTAGTGGTCAAAACCTAAAATACTAGGGAGAGAATCGCTTCGAACAGAAACCCTAAACCTAAAAAATGCAAATGAAAACCTAGCCTGTGAAAAAATGAACAATGAATCAACAACACAAACTTTTTTTGAGGCATTTGGGCGGTCTTTGCACAAAAAAATGCATCTTCTATATTATTTTTTTTTAAATGGTGAAAAGGGTCCCACCACTATACACTTGGTTTGTTTTTAATGGAGTCCCGACACAGCAGTATTTATTCGTTCTTAAGAGATGATCCCTCCTTAGATGAAATTAACTATAGGTAATTGTCTTTGTAGGGATTCATCATGTATAACTCAAATTAATTAGAACAAAAATCACTAAATCACATAGCCCCATAATTTTTAATAGTAATTTTATTTTGCAATATAATATATTATTCTTAACACTGCGTTCAACCATCTGAATAAAAATCTACAAATTTTTTAATACATTTCTTTAACACGCAATTATGAGGCTATTTGTTATTTTAATTTTAAGAATCTTTTTAAAACTATTTTCTTAGTAAAACAATAAAATTTCAACAATATTATGTAGCATATATTCTAACCATATGTTAGAACTTCTATCAGATCCTATCAGTTTGAAGTTCCAAGAAAAACTTCCCAAGTAAATAGTTAACATATAGCTCTGTTGGAATCTTCAATAGAACTGTGTTCAATTGAAAAATCTAACTCCATTCCAACATATTTCTAACTGAACTTGCTTATTTTAATTTTAAGAATTTCTACGTATTTGAACATATATCATTTAAACTTCTAAACTTTACCTTTACCATTAATACCAACCAAGTTTTCTATATCACAACAAAACTAACATCATTTTAAATTTTCAAAAGTGAAAACACCATTTTCATGCAAAAATATTGTGGCATGTATCTAAAAATTAAAGTATAAGACATGTAAATACATAAGAATTGAATGGTATGCATATAATCTTAACTTGCTTAGCATCTAAAGCAAACTCGCGTGAAAATCAGGTTGAATGCATGACAATGATGGAAGATTTCTTTTTCTCTTCAACAGATGGTAGAAATAATCTCCACCATCAAACTTCTTTGGCTGCAGCCTCAATTTATGTTAAATAGCATGTATCAAACTCATTAAATTTGATTGTCGTGCCACTAAAATGAACTCAAGAGGGACTAATATCATTACAATCGGACTTGAGCTTCTGCATAACAGAAAGCGCAAACGGTAAAGTAGCATGCTTATATGGATTAAATTATATCTAGAAGCATAGCACAAGCGTCTGCATTTCCAGCGAGTCTGCTTTCTGGTTCAATGGATGGTATATTCTTCATTTGATTGATTTCTTTGGAACAGGAAGCAAAAGATATAATAATAATAATAATAATAATAATATATAAAATTAAACAATTGCTATGTTTTTTTAGGAATTCTAACATAGCAACTAAAAACCAAGTAATAATAATATATAAAATTAAACAACTGCTATGTTGCCTGAGTAGTTAAACAACTTTGATCCCCTTCAGAGGTTATTTTAGGAGCAATTGGAAACTAAGTGAGTTGCAAGAAGGCTCAATGGAAACTAAGAATATGGATGTGAACCCAAATTACTCATTTGTAAGGGTCCAACTACCTCTTTGCATTAGAATTTCCATAAAATATTCATTAAGATAATCTCTAAAAGATTAACCTAGCTAAGAAAGTTGGCCTCAGGTGCCTTGTCTCAGTCAATGTTGCAGCGGAAGCAATTCATGCAGCCACAAAGAGGGATTCCTGAATTCCATCGAGCACTAAGTCATTTTGTGCGCTGCATTGTTATAAGAATTTGACTAGTCAAGCCCATCACGTATTACTATTTTTTCTGCAGTCGAATTAACTTTCTAGGAATCCATCACATATTACTATTTTTTCTTTATGATTTTCAGTTCAATTTGTTTGTTTGATAAAAGTTATTTATTGTCATGTACGAAAAAGTTTGATCAAATTGCTTGATTCACAAAACGCGAAAATTTGCTAAGAATTGATATTTTACAGATAATAGACAAATCTTGCAAGTCAATACTTCTGAGAGTTGTGTGGTATGTATATAACCTGAAGCTCGACATATACATCAGATTTGTGTGGTTATGTATGTAAATGCCGCTTTTTATAAATATTTTCAAAGTAGGAGATATCAGGAAAATTTTAAGGTATTGAACTCCACTTACAGAGAAGATTCAATGAACTTCATAGTTTGACAGATTAAATGAACTTCATTGTGTTGTAGAATATATGATTAGTGGGAATGCTGTGTTCATTAAATTTGTAAATGTTAAATCAATACATAAAGCACAAGGAAAGCTATTTGCTGCTTAAGATAGAGTGGAGGAGTAACTAAACCAAGAAAGTTATAATATAGGATAAGCTATTTGCTAGCATGTAAATATTTCTCATTAGCAATGACAAATTACTGTATATATATAAATGTAAAAGTAAACCTTCACCTGAAATGAGGATACAAAGAACCATAAAGTAGTAACAAAACACCATAGAATAGTAACAAAACCCTCAAAAAATAATCAGTAGAGAAAGAACTTGTAACCCACTTGTAAGGTAAAATCTGCAAATATGCATAAACTTATGGGGAGCTATAGCTCAACTCATTCATAATGTGGAAGAACTAAAACAAAATAAGTTACTAACATACACAAACGCTCTCCATTTACAAAAATTTGAGAGATTTTGATCAAATCATGGTGTAGGATTTTTTGCATTAAGGGGTTATGTTAGACTTTAATGCAATAATAGTATTAATACTTATGTTTTACTTAAGTATATGTGAAAAAGTGCAAGTAAATGAGTGTATGTGAAACAATTAATGAGGAGTCAAAGGGTTATTTGTGACTGAAAAAGTGTATGTGAAAGGATATGTTTTCAAATTTCTTTTTATGACAATATACCCAATCAATGTGTTTTAATGCTTTTAAAATTCGTAATAGTTTTAATATTTTTCCTCTACCTTTTCTAGCAAAGAAATCAGTAAAGAATTAACAGGCATTAGAAAAATAATTGTTGAACTTTCATTAAAATCAGTAAAACGGCGTTGAACCGGAGGTTGTTTTAGAGAGTAACTTTTTCAGATGATATTATCGATTCCTTCCACTTCGAGGAAAGCAGACCATACTCAGCAGAAAATGCTGACAAGCCATTGTAGGAAAATGACTCATTGCTTGATTAAATGCTCTCCGCAGACCATACTCCCCACTCTCTCTGTCTCTCTCTCTCTCTCCTCTCCACAGTTTCTATTTATTCTGCATCATGATTTCTGATAGAGAAAAGCTGCGCTGTTACTAAAATAACTTGGTTCTGAAATTATTCGGTCTGCTTCATGATTCTAAATACAGGGACCAGATCCTCCTTAATGAAAAACAAGAACTGAGCAGCCCTTCTGATCTCTGTTGCTGCTCCCCTCCACCATTAATGAATACTTGGAGAAGTGGTTGGCCATCTCTTCTTCTTAGAAAAGACACGCATGGAGGAAGCTAAACCATGAATAGTTAATGGGATAGAACCACTGTTCTTTGTTTCCACCAGGAAGAATGATTTACATACTTGCCCCCCACCCAATTGTCGGTAGACTATATATATATATATTTATGACTAGCAAAACATGTAAAAATTTTCATGCAGAACAAAAATCCTCAGAGTGTAGCACAAATCCTGATTAGATCCAAAACGGAATAAAAAGATACTGAGAAAAACAATTTTAACAAATCAAACATAAAAAGATTCAACAAAAGAAACTAGAAGGTCCAGTAAAAGTTGCATATCTCAGCGCCTTTGTGTCTTTCCTATAGATCGCTTTCCAGAGAACAAGTGCTTAGGTTTGAGATTGGGAATGACCCTATCCGCCTCACCACGCCGAGCGGACTTGTTTCTCACCTTCTCCGACTTCTTTTTAAGTTTGATCGCCTTCAACTTTTGTGCAGAGTCCCTTAATCCTTCTCCAGGTACAACTTCACCCGGTGGCCGTGAACGCGACCTCGAACGTGACCTCAATCGCAGCTTCTTGCTCTTATGTTCATCATCAACATCCATGGCTTCGCCATCACCACCATTTCCAACCAATGATCGATCCCTCTTCCGTCCCTTTCTCGAGACAGACCTGCTTCTCGCTCGATCAATGGCAGAAGCCGGATCCAAGCCCAAAGATGAAAGCTGCCTCCCCATTCTTTCCGTTGTGAACTTCCGGTCCTTATCAAACTTTCGAGGAATAGTAGGGCGACTCTCTGCGGTGCTCTTCTTCATCCTATGTTCTTGGATGAGCAAACTCTTCTTCTTTCGAATCTCGGCTAAAGCCTCGCGCTCCTCCTGAGTCAACTCTTTCCCATCCATTTCAAATTCTGCTTCATTAGACTCAGCTTTGATGCGAAGCCCCTCTTCCCACTCCAACTCTTCCAACCTCTGCAAGATGTCGGGATCCACAAAATCATAAATATTATGCCCATCTAAGATCTCCGGCATAATGTCTTCCTTCCACTCATCCTCGGCCAAAATATAATGTTTCCTAAGATTAGCAGAGTATACACCAGCTCCACCATTCTCGTTCTCAATATCTCTTTCGAGTTTCATATTCTCCCTCTTCTCATTCTCCTTCGCTCTGGCCTCTAGAACTGCCAGAGGAATACAAGGAGGCCGCTCTTTGTTATCACGAGGCTTTGGAATCGCAACATGGAACCTATTCAAGCAGTCATTTATCTTCTTAGATTTCATCTTCATCTCCACCCTTTGATTCAACAACCTCTCACAAGCAGCATTCTTAACAGGAATAACGCCATCGTCAGTCAACGTGCTCATAGTCAGCAAAACCCCTTCGTCATCAGTTTCACCACCTTGGGCCAAAACAGATTTAACTGCTTCTGCTTTCATCTCCATAACCAGCCTCAAATCTTCCTCAGAAAGACCATCGAGGGGCTGCAAATCGATCTTATTACAAACAATGACAAGAGGCTTATTCAAGAAGAGCGACTTGATGCTATGAAACAATGCTGCCTGTTGAGCAATGGTGTAGCCGCATGATCCAGATATATCGAGGAAGAACAGAACAGCGGATCGAAGATGCGCCAATGCCGTGATACTGCACATTTCAATAATATTGCGGTCCTCAAACGGTCGATCCAAAATCCCGGGAGTGTCAATTACCTGATATCTTAAGTACTTGTAATCTGTATGGCCGACGAAGAGTGATTTCGTAGTGAAAGCATAAGGCTGGACGTCCACATCGGCCCTTGTGATCTTATTCATGAATGAACTCTTGCCCACATTCGGGTATCCGCATATCAAGATGGTTCGAGTGTTGGGATCTATCGAAGGGAGCCGAGCCATGTGTTGCCTGATCTGCTCTAGGTAAGCTAAAGTAGGCCCAATTCGCTTTATAACCGTGCACATTCGACCAAGAGCGGCCACCTTCAAGCACTTACATCGATAGAGAGAGTCGCCATATTTGAGCAGCCTAACATAATCCTTCGCAATCTTTCCAATGATATTTCTTGCGGTATTGATTTGGCCGAGGGCGAGCTTGTAGTGATCCTTGTTGTAGAGGACGTGGAGCAGATCCCTCGTAGAATGGATGAATATCGTCTAATCGAGGGAACTCTTCGATGATGGTGGAGAGCTTCTCATGAAAGTTTTGCTGGGTGAATCTCACTTTCCTCATGTAAAATTGTCGGAGGCGTGAAATGGCATATCCCTTGTGCACGACAGTTGGAGTTTGACGTTGAGTTCGTGAAAGAATGATATCGACAAATTCCTTTCCCGAAGGAACAATGGTGATCTTTTTGAAGTTGTACTGAACCATTCTGTTGATATATATCTTGAATCAAATAACTTTATATCTTCCTCAATGGTTTCGGGTAGGAGAGGAGCAAAAAGAGGGGAAAAAATGATACCTTCGGGTCTCTGTAAGCCGTGATCCCGTCGTTGCTTTCCCAGCTAGCTCCAACTGTGACTGTATCGCGACGGATCGGCGACGAAGGCGATGGTTTTGGAGGAAACCAGAGAAGGCGGCAGGCACATGCGAGGGCTTCGGGTAGGAGCAATGTCGGCCTATATATATATATATATATATATATATATATATATATATATATATATAAACACACAATTTTTATATAAATGATCTTTTATCTATACATGAGAAGGTATATTTCATTGTTTAAAAATACATATGAATTTGGTGGGTATATATGTAAATGCCCCTTAAATTATGGCAGTTATGTAAATATTATCAGTCAAGGTTAATTGAAAACGGGCAGAATTAAGAGTTTTCTTATTTAAATTATTGAATTAATTTTTGTATATTAATTGTACATATTCTTTCCATATAAGTGAATGATTAAATTTGGATTATATATTATTACAAATTGTTACATATTATTAGTGATATCTAAATTAAACTCGTACAAACAATTATTTATCGGAATTGAAATGAAAGTGAAAAATACATTCGACTATTTGATCGAAAATTTTTCTAAGTTGATTTGAAAGATTTTGATGGTATCAGTATGCATGTAGAAAGTAAAATTCAGCTATTAGATGTGCAAATACATATGAATTGGGTGGGTATGTACGTAAATGCCCCTTAAATTAGGGTGTTTATGTAAATATTATCAATCAAGATTAATTGAAATCTCTGAAATCAGGCAGAATGAAGAGTTTCCTTATTTAAATTATTGAATTAAATTCTATATATTAATTGTACGTATTCTTTCTTTATTGGAATGAAATCAAATAAAAAAAAACGAAGAATTCTGCACATATAAATTTGATTATATTTTAACTGCATTATTTGTACAAATTCAATCAATATAATTAAAATCCAATGAAGTCGGCATCTACACCTATAAATAAGTACTCCAGTAGAAAACAATCCATTACCCTAAATGTGTTGGGTAGAAAGTTGCGAAAGCAGCAGACACTTCTCTCTCTTGTGGCTGTCAAAAAGCTCGTTGTTCGCGAACAGTTCTTGTTCGATTCGCCAAGAAGTTCGTGTTCGATTTGTTCGATAAATAAACGAGACGAACACGAACAATTTTTTCGTCCGATTTGTTAAACGAACCAAACACGAACAGTGATTTGTTCGTTCGTGTTTGGTCCGTAATTGTTCGAAATATAAAATAATTTTTAAATAATTATATATATATAATTTATGATATTTTAAAAATAATTATATATTATAAAATTTATCATATTTTAAATAATTAAACTTCTATAAATTATAATATATGATAAATTAATAATAATAATAATAATAATATTTTAGTATTAATATTATTAATATAAATATTATAGTATTATAATTAATATACTATACTATATATTAATATAAAACCCTAAAAAAAATCCTAAATGTCTTATTTGGTTTGCTTCATTTTAAGGAAGTATGGATTACCTGATGTGTACGAAATGTCTGATCAATTTGTCTGATCAATTTGCTTCATTTTAAGGAAGCATTCTATCAAAGCTAGGGCTGTCAAAAAAGCTCGTTGTTCGCGACAATCCATGTTCGTTTCGCCATGAAGTTCGTGTTCGATTCATTCGATAAGCAAACGAGACAAACAAAAACAATTTGTTTTCGTTCGGTTTGTTAAACGAACCAAACACGAACAGTGATGTGTTCGAACATTTCGAGCACGAACACTAGCTTTGTTCGTTCGTGTTCTGTTTGTTTAAACCCCTACTCCTCTTGAATGGTCGTGCGGCCATCGTGACCGGCGCCACCCGCGGCATTGGCCGCTCCAACGCCCTCCACCTGGCCTCCCTCGGCGCCTCCATCTCTCTAGTCTTCTTTTCCAGCTCCGTCGAAGCCGATCGCCTTGCTGCAGAAATCAATTCTTCTTCGTCAGCCTCCATCCCCTGCGCCATCCCCATCTGTGCTGATGTCTCTAATCCTGTCGCTGTCCGCTCATTCTTCGATCTCACCAAACAAACCTATTATTAAAGGAAAAGAGGAGAAAGTTTACAAACAAAAAATGGGACTTATGCTTAAACAAACACTATGAACATGATATTGGAGGCTTGGTTCATACTCCTAAAAGAAAGGATTTCGTAGAAGAAAAATATTTATTTACCTTGTAAGTTGTAGATTAGAGAATGATTAACGGTTCCATTTTAATGTCTCTTTTGTGAGCATTAAAAATGACGAGGGTGTTGTTTTTAGTATTCATTAGAGGTTGGGCTTGTAATTTTCTTCCATTAAAATTTATATCATTCTCTGGAGGGATTTTTTTTTTTTTAAAGAAAATTTTATTGTATTGATTGGTCTAGAAGATCAGGCTACTTTTTAATTATATGTATTTCTTTCATAATTTCTGCCTTGACTGTATTTACTTGCGGGATTAAAAATAACTAAAAATGAGTTTAATAGAAAAAAAAATATTTTTTTCTCTTCTCAAGTTTTTCTTGGTTGCCTGAGAAAGAAGGTACTTTTCCTGCATTACAAGTAATAAACGAGTACTGACATCTAATAATACACAAAGCAAAACTAGAGAATAAAATCGAATTTAGCCTTTTGAGTGGGCTTATTTCTCTTTTGTATCTTCTGAAAACCAAAAGACTGAGAAAACCAAACTAACGTTGATTTACAAATGTGACAACTCTACCTCTCTCTCTCATATTCTTCCGTATACTCCTTTAACATTACTTACTTGCCCATTAACCCATTCCTCCTTATCAGAACAAAGAAAACTTACCATGCGCCTAATATCCCTCAATGGCCCTGTCTTCGCATCCTCCTCCATCGGCCACGGTGCAATACAGTTACCACGATTCGATTCTCTTTTCCGAGTTTCATTTGCCAATGTCTTCACCATGGCTTTTACTGCCGCCTTTGAAGCCGTGCAAGCACCATAACCCGGCCGATTCTTCTCCACCAGCCACGGCGAGAGCACAAAAATTCTTCCGCTGTCATCCTGTGCCACTCGATTGGCGGCTTCTTGAAGCATGAAGAAGGCATTGTGTGCATTGGCTGATATGATCGAGTCGAATTTATCCAGAGGGGTGGAGGAGAAGGAATCATAGTAGTGACCGAGGATGTCGGCGCAGTGGAAGACGATGTGCGGGCGGCATTTGAAGGTTTCTTCGATGCCATTGAAGACTGATCGCTTGGTTTGGAGACATCAGCGCGTATGCGGATTGCGCAGGGGATGAAGGCTGAGGAACCAAAATAATTGATTTTTGAAGCGAGGCGATCTGCTTCGATGGACTAGTACCTAGTAGAGTAGACTAGGGAGATGAAGGCGCCTCGGGAGGCCAGGTCGAGGGCGGTGGCGCGGCCAATGCGGTTGGCGTTGGTCACAATGGCGACGCGGCCTTCCAAGGGGAAATGGTTTAATGTCTTGCGATTTGGCTGAAATTCATGTCTAGTTATCTAACAAACTTGAGATTTGGCTGCGGATAAAAGTGACGGGTAATGGATTGTTCTTTGCTTGAGCCCATATTTATAGATGTAGAAAGAATTGTTAACAATGTAGAACGTTTCTTTGAAATCACAATCGCAGTCCACGACCACAATCCACCACCGTTGTGGTCGTGACTCATCCAAGCAGGCCTCCACCCCGATAGCGACGCTATCGCAGTCCCCCACAGCTAGGGTCGCGACTCATCCTAGCAGGCCTCCACTCCACCCCGACGCCAAGCGGGCCTACACCCCTGCAATAGGTCAATTTACGCTTCATTCGAGTATTATACCACTAGCTAGGGCACAGTGCGAGAGTTTTAGGGGCGTCGGGTGGGAGAGATGTGTGAAGCAAGGAGATAAGAGGGTCGAACGGGTGAAAAAGGCATGAATACACACTTTTTGCGTGAGGACCGCGTTATTTCAGCGTGGTCATGCCTATTTGGGCATGGTCACGCCCGCTCGAGGAGTCCTTTTAGGGTTTAAGATCTCGATTTAGCAATTTAGCATGCGACAACTACCCAGATTCAATGATAAATTAGAAATTTTGAGTTTCAAGATGTTCTCTTTGGAGTAAAATTTAGAGGGCTTAATTTTGTATCATCCTGAAATAAAATTTTAATCATTAACTGATCTTTTAGTGGTCCAAAAAATTCTCAATGCCACTGTTGTGGGATATGTACTTCCTGATATAGAAATAAAACGCAAAGAGCACAAGCAAACACAAATCGTTTACGTGGTTCGATCCAACTGGATCTACGTCCACGGGAGGGAATCAATCAAGTAGTTCACTAAGGTAAAAGAAATGGAGAATACATAGCTTATACATAGAGATGAGTCCTCATCTTCCTTCTATAGCCTCCCCTCAAGCGACACCTCGATACAAGGCCTCAAGATGCTCTCCTCCTCTCTAACTCTCTAGCTATTCTCTCCTCCTTAGTTCTTTTTTTCACTCTTTAGAAAACCCACACTAAAGCCTCCTCCTCTCATCTATTTATAGTAGATTAGATTACATTATAATATACTATAAATAGATGAGGTGTAACCTTTAAGAATTGCATGGCTTCCACATGTCCACCCTTGTGAGTCCTCCATCGCATGGTTTCCACATGTCCTTTCACATGTCCTTCTTCCACCGCACGGCCTCCACGTGTCCTTCCACATGTCCTCTTCTAGGGTATTCCATAATGAGGTGGCACCTTCTAAAGTCAACAAAAGAGGCTTTAAAGCAAGGAGGAGTTTAAGAGTGCTTACTTGCCTTAATGACTAATCGGGGGTCAAAACAACAAATCTCCACCTCGACCCTCAATTATGAGATTCTAAAGTAGTGATTCCTCCACCCGGCCCCCCGAGGGGCCCTCAACCAAGAGAAGTTCACTAAGTCCAGACAAAGTGTCCGAACTTAGCCATGGCAGCGCTCGGTGAGCATGTCGCCAGGGTTCTCTTCGGCTGGTATCTTCTCCACCACTATCGAGCCTTTAGTAACAATGTCCCTTACGAAATGAAGCTTTATATCTATGTGTTTGGATCTTTCATGAAATACCTCGATTCTTGGTTAGGTGAATAGTGCTTTGGTCGTCACAAAACACAGCTTATCACCTTCCGATGTATCCCAAGCTCCTCACCATGCCCTTTAGCCACATAGCTTCCTCGATCGCTTCACTACGCCGATGTATTCACCTCCGTTGTCGAGAGGGCCACAACCGATCGGAGGTTAGACTTCCAACCGACCGCAGATCGAAGACAATGAAGATGAATCCGCCGCTGACTTCCCGGTGTCAATGCTTCCCGCATAATCTGAATCCACGTAACCAACTACCTTTTCTTCTTCGTCTTCCCGCCTTTCAAGAGTAACCCTAAATCAGCGGTACCTCTTAAGTATCTCGGATCCATTTTAGTGCTTCCCGTGGGCTCGTCCCGGCTCGCCATGAACCTCGCTTACGATACCGACGGCGTAGGCTAGATCCGGTCCGTCGCGTACCATACCATACATGATGCTACCAACCCCACCGGCGTAGGGACACCTTCCATGTACCTTTTCTCCTCTTCGCCTCCGGTGCTCGATTGTTCGATAGTTCGAGTGTCGTCAATAGGTGTTGCAACCCGCTTAGCCTCATGCATGTTGAACCTTGCTAGAACCTTCCGAATATATGACTTCCGAGACAAGAATAAGTTACCCTTTTTCTTGTCTCCCGTGATCTCCATCCCTAAGATCTTCAGTAGTCGGTCCTGTGTCCTTCATGTCAAATTCGGAATCGAGCATACCTTCGATCTTCTCGGACTTCTTCCTTGCTTCCGCCGGCTATTAACATATCATCTACATAAAGGAGCAAGTACGTACCGATTTCACCGTCTTGCCACTTCATGTACACACAACCGTCGTAGTCGCTTCGACAAAACCGATCTTTAGCATGAATTCATCAAATCGTTTCGTACCATTGTCTTCGGGCTTCTGTTTCGATCCATACAAAGCCTTCTTCAAGAAGCAAACTTCGTCCTTCGTCTCCGGCAGTGCCGTACCCATCCGGCCGGTCCATGTAGATGGTTTCTTCAAGCTCTCCACGCAGAACGCAGCTCTTAACATCTAGCCGTTCTAATTCAAGATCGAATCGAATCGCTAGTGCTAAGACTATCCTAATGGAGCGATTGCTTCACCACGGTGAGAAAATTTCGTCGAAGTCAATACCTTTAACCCGTGTGAATCCCTTCGCAACGAGTCCGGCTTTGTACCCGATCCTCTCGCACTCGGCGTACCTTCCTTCTTCTTAAAGGTCCACTCGCAACCGACTACGCGTTTTTTCGTTGGTCGATCCACAAGTTCCCGTGTTTTGTTCTTCATCGTAGAAGCCATTTCCTCATCCATCGCCTCTTCCCACTCGTGTCTTTCCTCGCTCTTCGTGGCTTCCTCGTAGCCGCTCGGTTCTCGCTTCTTCTATCACGTCGCCAAGCACTCGCAGCATAGGAGATCATATCTCGCATGACCGCATCTCTCCGGCGGTCCGATAGCTTCTCCTTCGTCCGTCCCTTACTGTGCTATAGTCATCGGATCTTCTTTCCGGTTCCGCCGTCATCGGTCTTCTCGCAACTTCGTCTCGATCGTTCACAATCGTCCTTCGATCGACCAAAGCTCGTCGTTGTCGTAGCCTCCACCTCAATCGACGAATCCTCCTTAGCCGGCACTCGTTCATGGTAACATAGCTTCGTGCATTCCCCATTTTGGACTCATCGAATGTCACGTCCCTACCGATGATGCATTTTTGTCGATCCGGGCACCAAAGTTTGTAACCTTTGGTTCCGGTGGGTATCCGATGAAGATGCACTTCAAAGCCCTCGCTTCCAGCCTTATCCTCGTCTAACGCGAGCGTATGCAATACATCCAAAAATTTTAAGGTTATCATAGTTACATGGTTTTCCGTACCACATCTCCAAAGGAGTCTTCATATCAATAACTGTCGATGGGCATCCGTCGATAAGGTAGCAACGGCCGACTACGCCTTCACCCCGTAAACTTTCGGTAGACTCCGCATTTAGCGAAGATGCACCTCACTCTCTCTAGGAGAGTCCCCGTTCATCCTCTCGCCCAAGCCGTTCGTCGAGGAGTGTTCCGGATCGTCTTGTGCCTCGTGATGCCACTCCTCCCGCACGCCTCCTCAAACCGCCTCCGAACAAGCACTCCAAGCCATCGTCGGTTCTCAAGTGCTTCAGCCTTTGCTCCCATCTTATTTTCGGTGAGAGTTAACCGATCCCCGAATCGTCGAAAAGCTTCATCTTTTGTTTTTAAGATAAAGACCCATACCTTCCCGGTGTAGTCGTCGATGATGGACATGAAGCATCTTCCTCCTCCATGAGTCCGAGTTCTAGCCGGGCCCCATAGATCACCGTGTACATAATCAAGAGGTTTCTTCGATGTATGTATTCCAAAGGAGAACTTCACCCCGGTGGCCTTCCCAAGTGCACATTGTTCACGTAATTCCAACTTGCCGACCCGATCTCCACATAACAGTTCCCGCTTGATAATTCCCGTAAGCCCCTTTCACTTACATGCCCTACCCTCATGTGCCATAGTCCGGATCCGTCAGCTCCGATCGAACCGCATTTCGAGAAGTTCCCGATCACAGCTTCTTCCGACTAGTGGAGTATAGCCCATTCTTTCGACTCCTTTCACGACTACGAGAGAGCCCTTAACCACTCCGATACAGCCTATTCTCCGCCTCGAATGAGTATCCATTCGACTCCAACGTCCCTAAAGAAATCAAATTTCTTTTAAGTTCCGGGATGTACCCGACATGTTGCAAGCATCCGTTCAGCCTCCATCGAACATCTTTATTCCGATCGTCCCGCCGCCGATTACCCCGCAGCTTTATCGTCTCCAAGTAGGACGGATCCACCATTCGCCGCCTGTAGTGTCTCGAACCGCCTCGTGAGGACACATGTGGAAGGAGCAACCCGAGTCGAGGATCCACTCCTTGCTAGATTTAGCATTCGTGGTCACCGCAGCTTCACTCGAATCATAGCCGTCCGAGACTATGCTTGCTTCTCCAGAACCTTAAGCTTCTCCCGAAAGCCTTTCTTTCTCTCCGATGATCCTTCTGAAATGTCCTTCCTCGTGGCAATGGTAAGCACTTGTAAGATCTCTTAGAGAACCGACTTCTACCATTTCTTCCGGACCTCGATCTTCCCCGATCACTTTTAAAACCTTTCATGCTCGATCTTCCTCTAACCATCGACCGTCTCCGCCGGTTTCCTCCTTCGTATCGTGCTTCTTCCGAAGCTCTTCGGCTCGATCAATGATCGAACCTCTTCCAGCAGTAATCGTTCGCGCCCTTCCATGCGAGCATCGCATCCTCGAACCGCTCGTAGCTCTTAGGAATGGAGTTGTAGCAGCAAGCAAGGCTCGTCCTCGTCATCCATCTCGACGTCGATGTTCTCAAGATCATCTACGATCTTGTCGAACTCGTCGATCCGCTCCGAGACGGATTTGTCTTCGTGCATTTTGAAGGAGTATAGCGCCGCTCGTAAAGAGCCTATTAGCCAAAGACTCGGTCGTGCAGTACCTCGAGCTCGGCCCAAAGTGCTTCGAGCCGTCGTCTCCCTCGACACCTCCCTCGAACCTTATCGCCCAAGCTCAAGATTATCAAACTACGAGCTTTCTCCAAGCATGCCAATCTTCTCTTCTCTCGTCATGCTCGCCGGCAGCTGCCGCCGCCCTCGCAAGGCTTCGCAACGCCCCGCCGAACCGGCAGAGCTCTCATCTTTACTCTCCACAGCCGAAGTCATTCTTTTCCGCGAACTTCTCGATGTCGAATTTGGTGGAACCCATCGTCCCCGCCAAACACCTCTTCTTCGTCGTCGGCCGCGAACACCTTCACGCGAAAGCCTCTAGCCAAGAAGTATCGATCTTCCTACGTACGGCGCCAATTGTTGTGGGATATGTACTTCCCGATATAGAAATAAAACGCAAAGAGCACAAGCAAACACAAATCGTTTACGTGGTTCGATCCAACTCGGATCTACGTCCACGGAGGGAATCAATTAAGTAGTTCACTAAGGTAAAAGAAATGGAGAATACATAGCTTATACATAGAGATGAGTCCTCATCTTCCTTCTATAGCCTCCCTCAAGCGACACCTCGATACAAGGCCTCAAGACGCTCTCCTCCTCTCTAACTCTCTAGCTATTCTCTCCTCCTTAGCTTCTTTTTTTCACTCTTTAGAAAACCCACACTAAAGCTCTCTCTTCCTCTCATCTATTTATAAGTAGATAGATTACATTATAATATACTATAAATAGATGAGGTGTAACCTTTAAGAATCGTACTGGCTCCACATGTCCACCCTTTAGAGTCCTCCATCGCACGGTTTCCACACGTCCTTTCACATGTCCTTCTTCCACCGCACGGCCTCCACGTGTCCTTCCACACGTCCTCTTCTGCGTATTCCATAACGAGCTGAGCACCTTCTAAAGTCAACAAAAGAGGCTTTAAAGCAAGGAGGAGTTTAAGAGTGCTTACTTGCCTTAATGACTAATTGGGGGTCAAAACAACAGCCACAATTTTTTTGTTACTTATATTCATTCCATATACAAGGATTTTTACAGAATTACTTTCCTGGAGTGGTTTCTAACCCCCAAATTAAATAATCCATGTTGTTAATTTCTTCTTTCGATTGTAAAATTTATATTTGTAGCCTTCAGGCTTCTAATTCACGTTACGAGGTGGTTCATATAGAGATGTCAAAAAATGTCGATGATAATATATTTTAGTGAACTCAGAATATTGAATTCGATGAGGAACCCACCGCTCATAGGCGAGATTACTTCCATTTCTAGAGAGAAAACAAGTTTGAGAAACATCTTGCCTATAATTTGTATAGAAAGATATCAACTGAGAGTCGACTGCACTAATACAAAATGGATAAAGGACTAGAAGTAAAATAGATTGCACATTCTTCGTATTTTTAGGAATTTAACAATTTAATAGATATTTATAAAAGTTGAAAAATTAAAAATTAAAAAAATTTGACAAAAAACAAATATTAAATATTCTTCATATTTAAACTTGAGAATAATGCGAAGGGGTGGGTATGCCGGAGATTTCAATAACACGAGTTTCTAAACGTTTAAGGCTGCATATAATTTAGCAATGTACTGCCAATGACTTTGATTTCATTTTCAAGAAAGCTTCAAGCTAGAAAAATTTCTTTAATGATATTTATGCTCATTTTAAAATGTATTAATCTTTCAATGTTGGATTTCGCTTCATATGTGGCTTCTGGAGTAACAAGATTGGGCCCAAATGAAAATGGTTCAAGATAGAACGCTCCAGCTATTTTTCGTCCGTGTCAGAAAATGCGTTATGTTCTACCAATATTCAAATGTTTTATAGATCCAGACACTATTATCCGCTTTTAAATACCTTCTCTCCATTCCAATATTAATACCTTAGACCACTAATATTTAATACCTTCTCTCCATTCGTAGGCCAAAAGTTCTCAAGTCTCCCAGTTGACTGTTGACACAAGTATTGGTGACAATCCAACAAACTAGAATTATTATAAATTGTCGGATCGTTCAAATGTAAATTTTGATTACAATTTTCAAGGTGTTGAGGGATAGAAAGGTCAGAGCATTGGTGGAAATTATTTCCATTGAAAGACCCCATGCCAAAATTCATACTCCTTTGAACTTGATGGATTTCAGGTCTTTGACTTTGCAAATTCTGTGCATATAAGTAATGTTGATAGAGACGACGAAAACTTTCCTCTTCCCTACTATGCCAAAACATACCCGGTTGAGCTAGATGCATGGGAGGGGATTGAGTATCCACATAATAGTTGGGCTGATATAATTTAGGTAATTGTACTCCATGTGCAGTTGGGAGCAACTGGTAAGTATTAAAGCAAGGATTCATGGGCATAGCCATTGTATTCATTGGACAGACCTGCTGATTCTCAGAAGAGTTACCCAATAAACTCTCTGGATTTGGTTTGGTTCATAAACATTACCAGATTTAAATAAATTCACATTACATTGAGCATCACTTCTATCAGATGGATTTATAAGCTCATTTCTTTTCAGAACAGGAGACCGTGTTTCTAGCTCAATACTTGCAGATGGGAGAATACTCATATCTGTGGCATCAAATCCCAGAAGGGTGTTGTTTTGGCAGATGACAATCTGTCCATTTTGTAAAAAAATTTGATTCAAAGGGCTCTCCGTGTACATAACTGAAGCAGAACTTTGTTTTGATGTCATATTCTCTTTAATGCTTATTTCATCTATTAACAGTGTCAGGCCATTTTCATAACCACAATTTATTTTTCTGTGAAGTTTTTGATGTTCTGATCTTTTGGAGAAGGCATTAAAAGAGGTGCCATTAAAAGTGGTGCAGCCTCTAGTTGTAGGAGGCTGAGGAAAATTATATGGTTCAGAAGCTTTTTTGCTTGGAGAAGGCACATTAGCAGCCTTGCTGCAAGAAGAAAATTCTCTCGCCTCCCCCATTGAGTTTGTATGTAATTCTCGAGAGTGCGTAGTGAGGCTACTTTGTCTTGAAAGATGGTTTCCAGAAGTTGCACTTGGAATTTCCCCTAGAAGCATTTCAAATTCATCATAGTCTTGCTCAACCATGTCTCCTTCCATGAAACAAACAGATTGATCTTTTATGAAGCCTGAAAGTGCCCAGAAAAGCCAGTATTGCTCAGAAACAAAGATCCAACAACGCTTTCCTTCAGACAACAAAATTCGAATTTCACCAAAATTTTAAGTATACTAATATTAGGTAATGATCATACATTTTCCAAACCACATGCCTTAATCAAAATAATATAATGGATTCCATAAGTCTTGGTTTTACCATGAATTTTGATATTTGAGTTAAAATTTGAAAAATAGATGAAAGAGGGTGGTTGATTTGTAAATAGCAAGTTTCGGGTGGTCTATATGTAATTGCCCCCAAGAAGAAATGAAAAGCCCTTCATCTGCTTGATTAAGTAAAACAAGATAGTTTACATTATTTTCAGAAGAAATTGAAACTGGTGAACAAATTATTTGCACTGCAAGAACAAAAAAAAAGGATGATACAGACAATTGAACATCTCAAGTAACCTATGATTCCAATGACATAATCACAAAATATTATAAAATTTTATACATAATCATTGTTACATTGTGTTAGGGATTCAAGCAGTTTAAAATAAGAAATGTGATAAACAGCACTATTAGAATGCCATCGCATACCCATATTGATATTTAGAAAGTATCAGCGAGTAGGATGAGATCTCATCAATAAGCCTCTTCTTTTGCCCATCATCAGAATTTATGAGACATGTTTGAAGTACACAACAGCCTTGGCGATCTGTGGCCAGCTCAACACAATGAGCAATTGTAGCATCAATAAGAAGCTGTGAGATAATGGTTGACAGCATAGTGTAGCGGAGTTCATAGTGATAAGATTCATCTTCAATAATAACCAAGCTAGTACGTAATACAACAAAAAATAAAGGAATAAAAAGAGGAAAAACTGTAAAAACAAATGCTAATTAGATCATATCATCTTTATCCATATCCCAATTCTTAGTTGTCAAGATTTATTAATCCTTTATTCATTCTAAACATTCCTGTTAGGTATGTGGCTCATATAGATGGAGTCTCTTGGTGAAGAGATGTGTCTCTTCATAGTTAGTGGGTTGAGGGGGAGCGAGGGCGAGTTGGTAATTTATCCGTGGGTGTTTATCTATAAATAGATGTGTAATCATACGGTATGTTCGAACCGAACTCGTAATTCCTCCGAAATAGTGAATTCGCCGCTCTACTCCCGAGGATGTAGGCATCTTTGCCGAACCTCGTAAATCTCTGTGTTCTTCTTCTGGATTTGCGTTATGTTCGCCCTGATTGCACAACAATTGGTATCAGAGCTAAGGTTCGAGGGCGGAGGAAAACGGCGCAGGAAGATCGAAGAAGGAAGGATTTTGAGATTTGGTTTGTGGCAGAGGAGAGAGTCTCGGCTCCGCGCCGCAGCAGGAATTTCGGATCCGGATCGGAGCAGTGCTCGAGCTGTGTGCGCAGCTGAGCGGCGTCGGTGCGTACTCACCGGTGGAGTTCGCGGCGAGGTTCGGAGATCGAGGTGGAGCAGTTCGATCGCGTTGCGCGGCACAGGGAGTGACAGAGGCGAGCAAGTTCGCGATATCGGGAGTTCGCGGAGCGGCTTGTTGAGACTTCAGGAGGATTTCGCGCCGCAGAGGAGTTCGTGGGATCGCCATCCCGCGACAGGAAGGATTCGCGACCTGGATCGTGCGGAACGGCTTCAGCAAAGGAGAAAGAGGAAGGAATCAAAAGAAGAATATTCCTCCCTGGGAAGGAAATTACTTTTTCTGGAAGCGGAGGCCCACGGGAAGGAAATTTTTTTTTCTTCCTTAATCAGGAAAGAGGAAGATCCAAAGCTTAATTAAGGAAATATTTAATTAAGGGTTTAATCAAGGCTTGTTATTCAAGGAAGTTTTGGAAGAAGGAATCTTAATCCGAATATTCCCTGCGGAGAAGCAGAAAAAGGAAAGGATTTGGCTAGGCTTAATTAAGTGCTTAATTTGTAATTAAGGCATTTAATTAAGACTTGTTATTCCAGGAAGGCTTCCAAGCTAGTTAAGGCAATTAAGGCCGTTAATCAAGGCAATCAATTTACTGCAAACAAGGAAATTTTTTGGAGGAGAAAATTCCTGAGGCGCAGTTTGGGCGCTGGAAGGCTCGCAGCTGTTGGCGCAAATCGCGGAGAGTGGATGAAAACGCAGAGGGCGCTGGAAGGCTCGCAGCTGTTGGCGCAGATCGCGGAGAGTGGATGAAGGCGCAGATTGGGCGCTGGAAGGCTCGCAACATTTTGGCGCAAAAAGAATTCATGGGTCACGATCGAGGTGGAGCAGTTCGATCGCGGAGCAGTTCAGCTTCTGCAGATTGACCGGATTGCGCTAGCAGCAGAAACACAGAAGTTACAGGGGTGCCAGGTGGAAAGATCCACGAAAGTCCAGGTGGATGTTCAGTTACCGCGAACATTTGGTTATGCGGATGACTTGAGGGCAGTTATCGTTAGCGACAAAAAGGCAACTGCGCAGGTGGAAGGATCCGCGAACAGTTGGTTCGGCGGAGGACTTGCGGGCGTAGCAACGAGAAGGACTTCGCGATCGAGCGGAGCGGTGCCGGGTAACGGCCGTAGGTTCCTGCGGAGTCTGCCGCGCTGGCGCGGCGGCTTGTCGACAGGCGGCCGGCGCGATAGCCTTAGTGGGCGGACGCGTGACGTACACTTCGCGAAGGAGTTTTTCGCGAGGTGGAGTTTGGTTCCGTGAATAGGAACTCGGTTTTGCGAATAGGTGCAGTTGCAGCAGAGTTCGCAGGTTTGTCGCACTAGGAGATGCGGCATGTGCAGCTGCAGCGGAATTTGCAGTTTTTGTCGCACGAGGAGATGCGCGGTGTGCAGTAGTAGAGGTGTTCGCAGGGTTTGTTGCATGTGTTTTGCAACGGGTGAATCGCGACAGTGGATCGTGATGCAAAGCACAGCTCGTAAGTTCGTCGCAGGAGGAGTTGCGACAGGTGGAGTTCGGCTGAGGCGTTGACGCGAACAGGAAAAGGCTTCGCGCAAGGTGTTCGCAGTAGTTTGGCTGAATTTTTGTGCGAACAGGAAGGTGCTTTGGGTGCTAGATGGCACGGTTAATCAAGCCATGTATTCTCAACAAATTCTTGGGTGACTTGAACTTGTTGAATGTTAGCAGGTTGTTGCTAGTCGAGCTTGGCCGCTCAACTCACTTGGTTATAAGAAACCCACGTGTATTTCTCCTAAGGGCTGGATATTCGCCAAGGTGGAGATTTGTTAGGTATGTGGCTCATATACCGGTAGATGGAGTCTCTTGGTGAAGAGATGTGTCTCTTCATAGTTAGTGGGTTGAGGGGGAGCGAGGGCGAGTTGGTAATTTATCCGTGGGTGTTTATCTATAAATAGATGTGTAATCATATGGGTATGTTTGAACCGAACTTGTAATTCCTCTGAAATAGTGAATTCGCCGCTCTACTCCCGAGGATGTAGGCATCTTTGCCGAACCTCGTAAATCTCTGTGTTCTTCTTCTGGATTTGCGTTATGTTCGCCCTGATTGCACAACAATTCCATACAAATGTAACTTGCCAAAAGCAAGCAGCATTTTTTATGGATCACAGGACAAATTTTGATGATCACAAGAGGAGGCCTTTTTTCAATTTATTTCACGTGTAATGAATCATCAGAGAGCTTCTACATGCAGTCAAAGCTTATTTGGCATCTAGAGTTAAAAATAAGTACAAGAGAGAACCCAAAGATGCAATCTAAAATCAATGTGGGACTGCTTAGCTAGTATTGTGTACCACCACATAAATTGCTAGAGCATATACATCGCCCAAGGCTGCCACTAATACAAAATGGATTAAGGACTAGAAGTGAAATAGATTGCACATTCTACGCATTTTTAGGAATTTAATACATATTTATAAAAATTAAAAATTAAAAATTTAAAAAAGTGACAAAAAAACAAATAGTAAATATACTTCCAATGACCTTGATTTCATTTTCAAGAAAGCTTCAAGCTAGAAAATTTTCTTTAATGATATTTATGATCCTTTTAAAATGTATTAATCTTTCTCAATGTTGGATTTCGCCTCTTATGTGGCTTCTCGAGTAACAAGATTGGGCCCAAAATGAAAATGGTTCACGATAGAACGCTCCAGCTCTTTTTGGTCCGTGTTAGAAAATGAGTTATGTTCTACCAATATTCAAATGTTTTACAGATTCAGATACTATTATCTGCTTTTAAATTGCCAAGTGATTTCTTCCTGAATATGTGAATATCAAAACCACGTTAGTAGCCCCTTTTTATATTGCCAAGTTGATTAGGATTATAGAAACTAAACATGCTCAGCACGTTCAACAATCAAATGAAAAGCAGACCCAAATAGGTACGCTGAGTTAGTTAACTAGATAAAAAATGCCACCTTTACTATTACTGTCACTTTTTCTCGTCCTTGTTATGAGAGAGAAGCTTAAGGAATATATGCTGGTGTTCATAATAGCAAATCAGCAGCACAAACCCGAAAGCAAAATCAGTGGCAAAACCATGCAATTGAGTTCAGATATGCATTGTAGATATAGACATGGATGAGCAAAGGTTGATGATGCACTTTTATTGTAATAAACACTTTTTTCCTCGTAATTTTATTGGCAGGAAAATTAAGGAGGTTCACAAAAAGCATACTGTCAATGCATGGTATGAAGGGAACAAAGAAAATATTCCATATCATGCAACCATCCGCATCCAATAACCACCGAAAAGAAAAATGCTTAATCGTACACTAATTTAAATATCCGAGAGATCTATCAAAAGCGTTATCGAACATTCGAAAAGTTTGACGAGATGAAAAAAGTTCAAACATGAACTGGCTGGAAGCAATTTAGAGGTACGCAATGCATGCAAAGGTGCTTAGGGAGATTAAACAAATCCTGATAATAAAAAAAATTCATAGAGAAAATAAGTCCTTGAGTTTCATCAGCACAAAAGAATAAAAAAAAATAATGATTATTAAAACTGTCAATTCTGGCTTTAAATTCTGGATTTTCCTCTTGTTATTTTAAATGCATGAACAGTCTTCAAAATTAAACATTTCCATGATTATGCACTTTTTTCAATTTTCTCACAGAACTACATACTGAAAATAACAAGTAAATACATACAAACAATCTTCGGGTCTAAACTCCAAAGTTCACTGAAATGAGAAGGAAAAAAAATTAACAGCAATAATAAATTTCCAAAGAGCACTTAACACATTTGACTTCGCATTAGATAATGATAGCGTTCACAAAACCTATAACTTCTAAACAGGATAACCGTGTCTTATTGTATAGGATGGTAGAATAAAAAAAAAGCTTGAATCAACATTCAAATGAGTAAGTAAACTTATAAAGTTAGCACAAATCTCTGTAATTTAATGTTCAAGTGAAAGGCCACACCATTAACAGAAGATGCAGGTGTCTATGGCAAAGATTGTCAAACCAACACAGCAACAAGTGCCTCTTTTCACATAGAATAAAGATTGAAATTAATCCCACTATAGACATCGATATATAGAGCATTCTGAAATGTGTGCATCAACAACAATTCCAACTCTGCACAAGAAAAATATTGATCTAAGAATGGCATTTAATAAGATGGTAAATTGTTAAAAAAGCATTTCATAAAGTGACATAAACAATTGGGTGATGTAAACGGACAATCTAAGAGCAAGGGATGTAACAAATAATATTTGTAAAAGTTGGCCAATATTAAATGAATTTAAGTTTTGATGACTACAATAGAAGCATAAGTCCAAGTTGTGATCATGTTTGTTTCCATACGTGTTCAAAATGTTACCTTGCTAAACTTAGAAGGATATCGATCGGAAACCGGATAATCATTTCTATCGCAGGGGTGGAGGCCTTCTTGGCGTCAGGGTGGAGTGGAGGCCTCCTCGGTGTCGGGGTGGAGTGGAGGCATGCTAGGATGAGTTGCGACCGTAGCTGTGGGGGACTGCCATAGCGTCGATATCGGGGTTGAGGCCTGCTCGAATGAGTCGCGACCGTAGCGGTGGTGGACTGCGATCGCTGCTGGCTATGATCTTCTCTATTTCAAAGAAACGTTCTTTCCTGAAAAGAGATGATGATGTTTCGGCTACATTGTTACAAGTCTTTCTGCATCTATAAATATGTGATCAAGCAGAGAACAATCCATTACCCGTCACTTTTATCTGCAGCCAAATCTCAAGTTTGTTAGGTAACCAGGCATGAATTTCAGCCAAATTGCACCATCGGGACCACCGCCAACCGCATCGCCGCGCCACCGCCAACCGCATTATCCGCAGCCAAATCTCAAGTTTGTTAGGTAACCAGGCATGAATTTCAGCCAAATTGCACCATCGGGACCACCGCCAACCGCATCGCCGCGCCACCGCCAACCGCATCGCCGCGCCACCGCCCTCGAACTAGCCTCCCTAGTCTGCTCTTCTCTGCTTGCTCAAAGCACATCGCCTCCCTTCAGAGCCTCCATCCCCCGCGCCATCCGCATCCCCGCTGATGTCTCCGTTGTTGAAGATGTCAGCTCAGTCTTCCACTCCGCCGGCGTCCTCGGTCACTACTACGACTCCTTCTGACACGGAATGGCAGCGGAAGAATTTTTGCGCTCTCGTCGTGGCTGGTGGAGAAGAATCAGCCAGGATATGGTATTTACACGGCTTCAAAGGCGGCAGTAGAAAGTTTCGGGCAACTCATATACACGCCTTCTTGGTGCTTCTCTACCGCCGCCTTTGAAGCCGTGTAAACACCATGCCCCGGCAATTCGTCTCTACTAGTCAGGACGAGAGCGCAATGATTCTTCGACCCCCATCCTGTGCCATTTGATTGGCGGCTTCTTGAAACAGGAGGGGTGGAGGAGAAAGAGCCGTAGTAGTGACGAGGACGCCGGCGGAGTGGAAGAAGATGTGTGGGCGGCATTTGAAGGGTTCTTCGGTGCGATTGAATTGAAGACTTGAGCACATATTTATAGATGTAGAAAGACTCTTCTGAAACTTAAAAGCCTGTTATAGATTAAAAGAAAATAAGCTAACTTTATTTTTTATTTTTATTTTTAACAGAAAAATAGCAAACTACTGAAAATTAATCCAGAAAAATAGCAAAAAAAAACAAGAAACTTCAAATAAGATTTAAAGAAAACCATAACTAACTCCTAAGATAGTGAATAATCTCGACTAAATCAAATTTAGACACTTGTAAAGAATCCTAAGCACGTATTCCAAAAAATGTAGATTAAACATCATCTCTTTTCGTGAAATGTTCTTCAAATCATCATCAAGGAGCGTAGAAGATCATAGTTCGCAGCCGATCGCAGTCCACCACCGTTACAGTCGCGACTCATCCAAGCAGGCTTCCACCCCGATAACGACTCTATCGCAGTCCACCACAGCTACGGTTTCGACTCTGCCTCCCCCACGACGCTAGCTTCACCGACAGCAGCGCTGTCATCCTAGCAGGCCTCCACCCCTATCGCGGTCCACCATAGCTACGGTCTTTTCCATACACATCTGCATCTGCTGTTAATGGTGTGGCCTTTCACTTGAACATTAAATTACAGAGATTTGTGCTAACTTTATTAGTTTGATTATTTTGATATGCTAGCCATTGCTTCAAATTACAATATAAAAAAAAATTATACCAATTTTGGTTTTACTTTTAAGTTTGGTGGCTATCAAAGTCAAGATCTTATTAACATCCAATCCTTCATACCTATCACATTTAATAAGCATTATATACGGAGATGATTGGGTTGAAGGGCAACACCTCATTCTTCTTCATCCAACTTGGTGTAGGTGGAGATTAGTCTAAGGTTCGGTGGAGTGATAGGAAGTTATTATTTATCTTTGTTAGTGACCCCAACACCCCCCCCCCCACCATCGTGACACGCACGCGCATCGTCCACTCGGCTGGCATTCTTGATCCCAACTACCATACCATCTCCTCCACCCCTCTCTCTATATTCGACTCAATCATGTATGCACGCGGCCCCTTCGTGCTTCAAGAAGCCGCCAATCGAGTGGTACAGGGTGGCAGGGGAAGGATCATCGCGCTCTCGTCGTCGCTGCTGGCGACGAATCAGCCGGGGTATGGGGTTTACAGGGCTTCGAAGGCGGCGGTAGAGGCGATGGTTAAGAGAATCACAGCCATGAAGAAGAAGTGATTTCTGTAGCGATCCGTAATATTGACAGCCACGAGATAAAACTGACAAAACCAATCGATCCGTAATATTGATTTCCAACAATTGACAAATGTACCTCCCTCATCTTCTTCATGGCCTCGTAAACTCAGACCATTCCACCGTTACATCTAATGACTTGATGGGAGTATTTTCGTTGGACATGTTTTTGGCAATTTATAGATTGTTTTATGTTGGGTTATATAATCTATGAACCACTTTTCACCGTCTTGCATTTCTTCCGTCATATTCAGGATGAGATTTAATATCAAGCTCTCCACCAGATATTGGAAGTAGCATAAATTAGTTTCTGAACCTACCGATAGCTATTTATCGCATTGGTTTCATGGACAATAGTATATCTATCTATTGTCTACTTTCTATGTCTTTAGTGGTATTATTGAGCTCCTTTGCTCTGGAGTTTCTATTGTTTTCTAATGGCTTCATGTTAGTTGGCAAGTGTTGTTGCCTTTGAATGGTTCACTATTCAAAGGCTCTGATTGTTCACTATGCTTATGGAAGCTAATTTATCTAAGCTTGGTCCTGATTTGTAAGATCACTCGAAAGTTCTTTATGTTGAAGACTTTTATTAAAAGATTATTTGAATATGCTTTGGGACTGAGATCCATGTTTCAAACGTTGCACCCTCAAATGTGTGGGGAAAGTATCAGCTGCAGGGCAGATGATGATGATGATGATGATGGAACATATCATTGTTTGCTTGATGCTACCATTGTTCCTATATGCTTAGATTGGATTGGGCAACTCCCAAAATTTTTGTTAAATATTTGTTTGGCACTTTTCAGCTTACCAAAATTGGTGAGAGGGCTTATCATTTCTAAATATATTGCTCAGGCTTGTCATGCTTGGGTTTTGTTTTGCATTGTCTTTTTGGAAGGTTTACGTGCATACCATTCAATCTCTGTTTGACATTGTCCTTATTTGGCTATTGCTAGATCCAGTGAAGTCATTTTAGGGGTTTGGAGAGGTGCAGCAACTCCCAAAATTGGTGAGAGGGCTGTTTCCCTTTCTCCTCTCCCTGGTTTCTGTTGGGTTGCACTTTTTAGCTGCTGGTGGTTCTGTTTCTAGTGGATAAACTGATTAAGGCTGATTGGTTTTATTTCTAAATGTATTTCTGTGTAATATTTATGCTTTTGATGTGGTGCAGGAAAGGGCTTATGCATATTAAAGTTTGGCAGAGAAGTATTATGTATAAATGATATTTATGAAAACTTTATCAAAGTTAAACCCTATTTTTCATCTATCTATACTTGCAGCTGGCCTTTTTTACTAAGAGAATAGTAGAAGCTTTGGAAGAGCATGCATGAGTGAGTACCTTCAAGTGATCACGTTGTTATATGTGGTATTTTTTTTTTTTTGTCTGTGTAATATTTTGAATGTTACTTTTAGTAGCATACTGTAAGCCTGTCATTTTAGCCATAATTTGAGTTTGAACTGATTCGTTGAGGTTTTTCCCCTTCTCATTTTATTTCTCATCTCTTTGTTTGTTGATTTGATTCCTTTTTCCAGTGCTGATGCTACCATCTCATCCTGGCCTAACAACGAGAGCCTCGGTTACTACAATGGGGGTCCCAAGCAAAGAGTTGCGTCGTAGACAAGTAAGAAACTTATGGCCATTGTTTCTGCTTTTAAAACTGTATCATATTTATCCATCTATTATTACAATTTATTTGAAGATTTACCTACATACCACTCATTTCCTTTGTGTTTACTTATCTAACACCTAAATTCCAATTTTTACATATACACACCACATTATTTATGCATAAAAATGTGCATCTCACTTTCTAAAAGTTAAAATAGTGATCAATTTGATGGAATATGAATGCTTTTTTTGGTATAAAAATAAATAAGCAAAGTTTAGATGTTAGATATGTAAATGACCCTAATTTACTTCTCTTTTCCAGATCAAAGATTCCAATCCGATCAAACAATTGTCGTTGCAGAGCATGCTGAGAGACAACCTGAATGCTTGTGCAGCTTTTCCTTGGGAGTCCTCTTTCTGTGAAGCCATGAGCAGGATCCATCCATCAATATTTGCTCTGTTTTGTAAATGTAATGAGAAAAATTATTATTTATACATTTTGATTCAGGTGCAGAAGCTAGCTATTTTTTTTGGGGGAAATTTATCTACTTACCACACAATTTTTATGTATTTACATTTCTAACATATAAAATTTTATTTTTACATTTATAATTCTTTGGTTTCATAGCTTATAAACAATTTCAAACAATTCGAACAATTCAAACAATTCAAACAATGCAAATAATTCGAACGATTCGAACATTTCGAACAATTCGCACAACCCGAACAATTCCATCATTTCTCGATCAATTTGAAGTAATTTTGAATAACTTTGGTGATGATCAAGATGGTTTTAGCTTACAATGTGCACGTCATGGAAACAAATTGTCATATCCGTCATTTTTTTGCTCTTTTAGATCATAAAAGTCTCCTGTTTTAGCAAGTTTGATGCTCTAAATGCGCTTGCACTATGTTTTACAATTTTATGTTGTTTTGGGTGTTTTTGAGCATGATCATGACATTTCATATTTGATCGTGCAATATCGTATTCATCATTCATCGCTTGTTTTGTGTCCATCTTTATGAACTATGTGTGAGGGTCAACAATATATTACTGACAAAATAAATTTATCAAAATTTTTAACATACTTAATCACTGTTTCAAAGATTGTACGTAAATAAAATTCAGATTATAAAATCTTAAAACTAGTTCTAAAGGGTTCAAAATGCGCTCCAAACTATCATTAGAATTCTTGAGATTACACTGAACCTTCTCCAGGAGCGGACATCTCCTGATAATAGTATCCTTACACGTTCTAAAAAGATAAAACTCGGCTCAAAAATAAAATTTGGCCTATAAATCAACTTTTTTTCTTTTTTTGTGTCAATTCATAAGATAAAATATTACTCACAATATAATCAATTATATATGCAAACTAAGAAATAACTTGCTCAACCAGAACAAATAACTGCTCATTTAGAAATGCTCATTGATATCACTATTACTAGTTTTAGAGCTTTCTTGAACAAGTTGAGCCAAGTAGTTAGCTATTTAATTTTTGATACTTTTCTTATCATCGATCTCTATATCAAATTCCTAAAATAGAAAGATCCATCAAATTCAATGACTTGACTTCCATCTTAGTTATAAGATAATAACAATGCAATACTTATACACAATAACCTTGATTCCAATCAAATAGGATATAAACTTGTCAAAATCAAATGCTATAACTCTTAAGATTTTAGGAAATAAGCCCTTTTTGGGTGCACTCCTGTGCCAAATTTAAAATTGAGTAATAAAGCTCCTGAGCTATAGGGTAATTTTTTAGCTGCATAGTCATACTTACTGAATCACAACACATCTATCTTACGGGCTATATCAAGTGACTTTCAAATGTTAAGCTCTTTATTTTAAGTGTTTCATAGGGTACGTACTTGTTGGGTCTAGAGCATAAGCACTTGCTTGGCGCCCAACCTTTATATTTGATTAAATTGTTGGAGTCCCAATTTTGCTTAGATGATTATAGAAGTAAAATAATGCATTTCCTTTTATGTTTCATGCCAATCTCTTACATTTTTAAAATAAATTAAATTTAATTTATTAGTATAATAATATTTGTAAACTCACTTGCAAATAAGCCTAAATTTACATACCTAAAGTAGGTTAAATATATATGATTTTCATGATTATCAAGCTTCTTTATACTTAGGTCCTTATTTGTTCTTGTAATAACCTCGAATATATAAAATATCAATGCTAAAGATGTGGTAGTATTAGTGCTTAATTTATTTAGGTTACAATCCTAATCAACTTCAATCGATTTCTATAGATATCTTGAGTTTAATTAGTGCTATTATATACATTTCAACATAAAAAATTTTATTGTGTAGTAGGGTCAGTATTAGTACCATTCGCCCATATCCATTCCTTGAAATGGTTATCAATATGGTGGTTAGGGCTTCTAATAACATCAAATGTTTGTTTAGATAAATAATAGGAAAATTATAGAGGGTTTTTGTATTTACTTTTTCTAATTTTATTTAGAATTTTATAGTTGATAATTCTCATCTTTTTTTCATTTACATTTTCAGATGATGACTTTTTATTTTTTATTTTAATAAGTTAGCATATGAAGGACCAAACTTGCAGTCAACTTTCTATTTCAACTTTTGTTATCCATTATGGTTCACTTAAACATCCAAGCAAATAAAATTTTTAAGTACATACGATAACCAGTCTTCAATATATAAAGCAACATCTAAGTGAAACATGTTCAATTTATCAAGTAAAATAGTTAGTATTTTATGTCATAACAAACAAACTATTTCCTTAATTAGATAAATCTAAATGAGACAATCTAGATATGACTGAAATTTATGCTTACTACTTATATAAATAAACACAAAAAGGCATAAATAAGAATAAAAAATGGCTAAGGTACATGTTAAATCAATATTTTCTTGCCTAATTAGTGCTATAATATTATCCTCGCCTCTTTCTTAATATAACTAAACATAACATCAAATACAATAAAATTAATTACAAATGCACAATGAAGTAATAGCCAAACACTAATTCTAAATAGAGAACATAGAAATTTCAATTTGGCTAACAAAAATGATGTTGAAATTGAACAAACAAAGAAAAGATACAATTAAATTGGTATCATACTTTTGTTGCTCCCGACACTGATAATGCATAGAATAAGGTAAATTGGGTAAAAACATTCCTACGTGACATAGCTACTCATTATCATCTTCCCCTTATTTAATCTTTTTGCATTGCCTATCCTGGTCACTCCTCTTCACTCTTACACATCAAACAACACTCATAATTAGTTCACACATTAATCCGCACATAGCTACTCATTATCATCATCTTCCCCTTATTTAATCTTTTTGCATTGCCCATCCTGGTTACTCTTCTTCACTCTTACACATCATACAACACTCTTAATTAGTTCACTCACACACACACACACACACACACACACACACACACACACACACCAATAGTTTATATAAAAGTGTCTATAGCTTTTTGTCCAAAAGTGTGCTCTACTCATCCACAATTGTGATATCTTCTTCTAGGATCTATATAAAGATGGGTCAAGTATGTAAATCATTCTTCCTGGTGGAAACAGAGAATTCTGGTCCTATCCCATTAACTATATTCCTCCATGCGTCTTTAGTAGGAAGAAGAGATGGCCAACCACCATCTGTTCTTCTCCATGTATTCATTAATGGTGGAGGGGACCAGCAACAGAGATCAGAAGGGCTGCTCAGTTCTTCTTTTCCATAGCTCCAGCTGGGGTCAGATTAAGTGAGAGATTAATAAGGCTAGCACAGAGCTACAGCTGGGGTCAGATTTAAGATCATGTAATGCTGAAGTTTCAGAATGAGAAAGTTTGAACTCATTAAAAGCTCACACTCACCACTCCTATTATCAAGAAAAAATACTTTACTGCTCTAAATTATAACAAAAACTATTATTAAATCAGAAATTTATATATAATTATGCGGATGAGGAAGGAATCAATTATATCATCCACTGAATCCTCTGAAAAAGTTGCTCTCTAAAACAGCTTTGGCCATCCCGTCCAGGTTACAATAAGCGCTGGCACCAGATGTTTTGAGAGGGACCTGCAACTAAAGAAGGGAATGGGTGGGAAAAATAAATTACAAAAAAAATAAGATGAGTTGGAAATATAATTATATATATGTATGTATGCTGCATTTACGTTTGCAACTACTGAAGTTTGTTGCAGTTGATTGAAGAGGGAAAGAGCCCAAGGGAGGATGGGTAGGTGGAAAGTTTTTATGCCCGATTATAATGAGTTATTTCTACCTCATTTTTTTTTCTTTAATGGAGGTTTAGGCCTCGTTGCATACATCAATTCTTCATCCTCAGCCTCCATCCTCCGCGCCATCTCCATCCGCGCGGATCTCTGATCTTGTCGCTGTTAGTTTTCCCTTAAGTTCCTTCGCTAGAGTCTTCCACCCCACACATCATCGTCCACTCCACTCCACTAGAGTCTTCGACCCTACACATCCAGGCTGATGTCTCTTATCAGAAATCATGATGCAGAATATATAAACTGTGGAGAGGAGAGAGAGAGAGAGAGAGAGAGAGAGAGAAGAGTCATTTTCCTTCAATAGCTTGTCAGCATTTTGTCCTGAGTATCGTCTGTTTTCTTCAAGGAGGAAGGAATCAATTATATCATCTTAAAAGTTACTCTCTAAAACAGAAAATAGTGGTTCTATCCCATTAACTATTCATGATTTAGCTTCATGCGTGTCTTTAATAAGAAGAAGAGAGGGCCAACCACTCTCCATGTATTCATTTATGGTGTAGGGGACCAGCAACAGAGATCGCTGCTCAGTTCTTCATTTTCATGAAGGAGGATCTGGTCCTAGTAGTTAGAATCATGAAGCAGACTGAATAAATTCAGAACCAAGTTATTTTAGTAACAGAGCGCAGCTTTTCCCTATCAGAAATCATGATGCAGAATAAATAGAAACTGTGGGGAGCGAATGCGGAGAGCATTCAATCAAGCAATGAGTCATTCTCCTACAATGGCTTGTCAGCATTCTCTCCCGAATATGGAGGTTTTTTATTTTAATGGAGGTTTATGTTTAGAAATTATGATAGTTATTTCTACCTCATTTTTTTTTCTATAATGGAGGTTTATGTTTCGCTGCATAAATCAATTCTTCTTCCTCAGCCTCCATTCCCCGCGCCATCCACATCCTCGTTGATGTCTCTGATCCTGTAGCTGTCCATTTTCCTTTTAAGTTCCTTTGCTAGTCTTAACCATCACGATATTCGACTCAATCATGTCAGTCAAGAAGCCGCCAATCAAATGATACGGGGTGGCGGCGGAAGGATCATCGCGCTCTCGTCGACGCTGGTGGCAACAAATCAGCCGGGGTATGGGGTTTACACGGCTTCAAAGGCGGCGGTAGATGCGATGGTTAAGACTCTAGCGAAGGAAACTTGAGGGAAAGAGAGTCACATCCAACTCTGTTGCACCAGGTCCACTGGCGACGGATATGTTTTTTGCAGAGAAGATGGAGGAGGACGCGAAGATAGCGGCGGAAAATAATCCTATGGGGAGGCTTGGTAGCCATGAAGAAGATGAGGGAGGTATACTTGTCACTTGTTGGAAATCAATATTAAGGACCGATCGCTTTTGTCTATTTTATCTTGTGTAAAACTTGTTCCAATTATTTTTGGTCCACGTTAGAAAATGAGTTATGTTCTATCAATATTCAAATGTTCTACAGATCCAGACGCTATTATCTGCTTTTAAATGTGTCCCTCAAGATAGTTCTGATTTATCAAATTGGTATACAAAGAATACTTCTATCAGAAAAATAATACAAGCAAAACAGAAAATACAAGGGAAACAAGAACACTGATCATGCCATGTTTCTATCTTTAATAAAATTTCAAGGCTACGAAAAAATAATTTTCAAGTTAGCCCATTGATTTGTGATGCATGTCCCAATAGCTTGTTAATTATGAATTGACTCAAAAATTAAGCATGCTTTGAGTTTAAACAGATATTGCCTGTTGCCCAGTCTTTTCATCACTAGCATACCAAGGGATTTCTTCCCGAATATGTGAATATCAAAACCACGTTACTAGCCCCTTTATGTAGTCTAGTTGATTCGATTACAGAAACTAAACATGCTCAGCACGTTCAACAATCAAATGAAAAGCAGACCCAAATAAGTACGCTGAGTTAGTTAACTAGATAACACCTTTACTATTGCAGTCACTTTTTCTCAAACTTTGTTATGAGAGAGAAGTTTGAGGAATATATGCTGGTGTTCATAATAACAAATCAGCAGCACAAACCCGAAAGCCAAATCAGTGGCAAAACCATGCAATGGAGTTCACATATGCATCGTAGATATATACATGGATGAGCAAACGTTGATAATGCACTTTTATTGTAATAAACACTTTTTTCCTCGTAATTTTATTGGCAGGACAATTAAGGAGGTTCACAAAATTGTGGATACTTCAAGCATACTGTCAATGCATGGTATGAAGTATCATGCAGCCAATGCATCCAATAACCACTGAAAAGAAAAATGTTCAATTGTACACTAATTTAAATATCTGAGAGCTATCAAAAGGTTATTGAACATTTGAAAAAGTTTGACGAGATGAAAAAAGTTCAAACATGAACTGGCCGGAAGCAATTTAGAGGTACGCAATGCATGCTAAGGTGCTTAGGCAGATTAAACATATCCTGATAATAAAAAAATTCATAGAAAAAATAAGTCCTTGAGTTTCATGATCACAAAAAAATAAAAAGAAAATTATTAAAACTGTCAATTCTGGCTTTAAATTCAGGATTTTCCTCTTATTATTTTAAATGCATAAACAGCCTTCAAAAGTAAACATTTCCATCATAATGCACTTTTTTCAATTTTCTAAGCAGGCTATTTATCTCACAGAGCTACATACTCGAAAATAGCAAAGAATACATACAAAGAATCTTCGGGTCAAAACTCCAAAGTTCACCGAAATGAGAAGGAAAAAAATTAACAGCAATAATAAATTTCCAAAGAGCACTTAACACATTTGACTTCTGCATTAGATAATGATAGTGTGCACAAAACCTATAACTTCTCAACAGGTAGCATTACATATATGTTAGCTCATCCATGATATTCTTCACATAATAATTGAGAAAGTGAACAATAAGATCCTTATTGATAATTAAATTACCCGAATAAACAAATTAAGTCTTCACTATTCTATGTGCTTTATACAGAAATATGTAAGGTTCAAGATTTATGACGAACATTCTACAGAATTACCGAGCACAATAAAATATTGTGTAATATTTAAAAAATTGGATTGCAACACAATTTCATGAAACAATAAAATGTACTTGGATTATTGTCGTTAAAAGTGTAGTGAAGCATGCTCTTAAAAAGAAAAGAGCGAGATAAGTCTGAGATCTAAAGCATGCTTTGAAGCAGTGAAACGTAAGCTACATTCCAAAGTACAAATAGCTTCATGGTCACGCTTTATGTAGAAAATCTGTTTATGTAATAAAGTTACTAGCTTATTAACCTTTTGTGGCTCTACTTGCTTTCATTATATTTTCCCTTCAGCTTTTAGAAGAAGCATGAACCCAAGAGTGATGAAAATTAATAGAATAAGAAAAATAATGTGCAAGGAGAACAATTAAGGAAGAATGTAAGAAGAAAGTTTGCAGGTTCAGTGATATCTATCCACGTCCAAAGTCACATAGAGGGATAAATTTCCACTAGTCCAAAAAATATGTACAATAAAAAACTATCCTCATTTTTATCACGCTAGTACCCCTCCTCCACTGGCCATACTCATGAAAGATAAAGGAAATCAAATAACTTCATCAATCACAATTCCCTGTAATAGTAGCCAAATTCTATTTGAAAAGGCCTATAGCTTACAAATGTAACATTAAGCCCTTCAATGGTTATCATTGTCCATCCACAAAAAAATTTCCTCGATACAACACTAACAAATATAAATACAAACATCCAATCACTCCACCGAACATTACACTAATCTCCACCTACACCAAGTTGAATGAGAAGAATGAGTGTTGCCCTTCTTCATCTCCGTATATAATGCTTATTAAATGTGATAGGTATAAAGGATTAGATGTGAATAAGATCTTGATTTTGATACCCACCAAACTTAAAAAGTAAAACCAAAATTGGTATTTTTTATATTGTAATTTGAAGAAATGGCCAGCATATCAAAATAATTAAACTAATCATCTCCATTACGTACTAGTTTGCTGGCCAAGATGTACAAACCATCACGTGACTAGATGCCAGCATTGTTTAAATACTTAATTTAGGTAACTACAGATTTTATTTCAAAGCTTTAAGCCAAGAAACTAAAGTTAGCACAAATCTCCGCAATTTAATGTTCAAGTGAAAGGCTACACCATTAACAGCAGATGCAGATGTGCATGGCAAAGATTGTCAAACCATCACATCAACAAGTTAAACAGGAATATTATTTAAGTGCCTCTTTTCACATAGGATAAAGTATGAATTTAGTCCCAGTCTAGACATCGATATATAGAACATTCTGAAATGTTTGCATCAACAACAATTCCAACTCAGCACAAGAAAAATATTGATCTAAGAAAGACAAATAAAATGGTAATTTGTTAAAAAAGCATTTCTTAAAGTGACATTAACAAATGGGTGATGAAAACTTTTTTTGGATAAAACTATCTGTAAGAGATTTGGCTGAAATTAATGCCTGGTTACCTAACAAACTTGAGATTTGGCTGAGGATAAAAGTGACGGGTAATGGATTGTTCTCTGCTTGAGCACACATTTATAGATGTAGAAAGACATGTTATTAACAATGTAGCTGAAACATCATCTCTTTTTTAGGGGACGTTTCTTTGAAATCATTACTGATGGCAGTAGATCATAGTCAACAGCGAACGCAGTCCACCACTGCTAAGGTCGCGACTCATCCAAGCAGGCCTCCACTCCGATAACGACGCTATCGCAATCCACCACAGCTACGGTCGCGACTCAACCTAGAAGGCCTCCACTCCAGCCCGACGTCGGCTTCACCGACTGCAGGGCTGTCATCCTAGCAGGCCTCCACCACTGCGATAGAAATGATTACACTTTGTATAAAAATGCGTTCACATGTAAACCTATGTGTTTATTTGTAAATAACAATGTTTGTGATTGCGTCCGATCGTATTCTCCCAGTTTCCGATCGTATCTTTCTAAGTTTAGCAAGGTAACCTTTTGACTTATGCTTCTATTGTAGTCATCAAAACTTAAAAATTCATTTAATATTGGCCAACTTTTACAAATATTATTTGTAACATCCCTTGCTCTTAGATTGTCAAAAATGCATAAACATAGTTTCAGCGCCAAAATTAAGTTCAGAACAGTTCTAAGTTTGTCTCCAAAACAGCTACTTGACTACACAAAATAATCAATGAATTCATTCATATGCTTGATACGCATATAGGAGCAGCACATTGAATGGTATGTAGGATAATGGAGCAGCACATTGAGCTCAACAAGTCAAGCTCAAGCATCAATTTCAAGCTACGTATATTTCAAACTCAAATTCCACAACCAGATCACCTGACATCTTTCAAAATCAAAATTGGGATCATTTTTCCATCTATATGAAAGATCACATACAATTTTTATAGTAAAAAATAATCCGAACAAAATTTAACCACTTATGGACAATTCTGCAATTAACGGTACCTTTTTCCCTGGCCTCACAAGCTTCAATGCAACTCTGTGCGGTAGTGTATAAAGTAATGAACAAGCCAGAAAATAGTACATAAGCTATTCTTACATCTTCACAAGATCTTCTCCTCCAAAACTACATCATCATTCCTAAAAACCAGGGAGGGAAGAGAGGGAAACATACCAATTCAAGCAAGGTAGCATGTAATTACAGAGATTGAAGGGTATGTATGTAAATCTTCCAAAAAATAAAAACAGCTAAAAAGAGCAAGCAAACTGAAATCGGGGGGGGGGAGGGAGGGAAACAGCCCTCTCACCAATTTTGGGAGTTGCTGAACCTCTCACAAGCCCCTAAAAAGACTTCCCGAATCTAGTAATAGCCAAATAAGGACAGCCATCTTGATTATATAATAAGTCATTATGTCATTAAGACTGCTAGCATGTATGTAAATCTTTAAAAAAGATAATGCCAAACAAAACCCCAAGCATTATAAACCTGAGCAATATATTTAGAAATGATAAGCCCTTTCCGGCATGATAAGCCTTGAGCAAAATATTCAATCATACAACTGGAGATTCAGTTTTAAGGAATGATAAGCCATTTCCTACATAAATGTTAACCAGATAACTTGAGGTCTGCCCAGAATCCTATGTGAATGTTAACAAGCAGCAATCAGCTAAAAAGTGCAAAGCAACCGAAACCAGGGAGGAGAGAGCGGGAAACAGACCCTCTCACCATACTTGGGAGTTGCTGCACCTCTCCCTAGCCCCTAAAATGACTTCCCCGGATCTAGTAGTAGCCAAATAAGGACAATGCCAAACAGAGATTGAATGGTATGTATGTAAACCTTCCAAAAAGACAATGCCAAACAAAACTTCTTCATGGCGCCACTCTCCTACCTTTGTGGTTTTTCACAAAATCCAAAAATAAAAAATAAAAAACTCCTAACCATATGTTTCATACACTAATATTAAGATAGTTTCGCTAAAAGAATGCGACTGCAACAAAAAAAAAAATGCTCATGGATCAAAAAAAAAAATTATCAGCAACCTTTTATCAAATTAGGCAACCCAAAAATTTGCCAGCGACCTTTTATTCAAATCTTCGCTAAAAGATCATAAATTCCTCATTTAGATTAAGAGGATCAGGCTAACTTGCATCTGTGATTCTGGTTGTGAGTGACTGAGTAGAGAGAGCAGAGATCAGTGAGCTCCCATCAAAACTAGATCTAGAGGCAATATGTCATTTTTATAAGCAAGATTTCACTCCCAAAGTTCGAAAAACTAGGTTTCACTCAAAAAAAAAAAATCTTAAAAAAATTAAGCTATGAGCCCAACCTGAAGATAAATATGAAATAGTAAAGAAAATACACTCAAATATGACTCGTCGGTAACCTTACAAGCAACCAATCAAGAATATCTAGCAGTCGATCATACGCCGACTCGCCGAGTAGTTTATCGAGGATAAATATAATTATAGACTAAGAACGAACACAAAGAGCAAACCCTAGGCTCTCGCGATCACGAGCGAGAGCTTTTCACGAGAAGAGAAGGAGGCCGAAGAAGCAAATGCGTTACCCGAAAGCTTTAGAGAGTAACTTTTTCAGATGATATTATCGATTCCTTCCACTTTGAGGAAAGCAGACCATACTCAGCAGAAAATGCTGACAAGCCATTGTAGGAAAATGACTCATTGCTTGATTAAATGCTCTCCGCAGACCATACTCCCCACTCTCTCTGTCTCTCTCTCTCTCTCCTCTCCACAGTTTCTATTTATTCTGCATCATGATTTCTGATAGAGAAAAGCTGCGCTGTTACTAAAATAACTTGGTTCTGAAATTATTCGGTCTGCTTCATGATTCTAAATACAGGGACCAGATCCTCCTTAATGAAAAACAAGAACTGAGCAGCCCTTCTGATCTCTGTTGCTGCTCCCCTCCACCATTAATGAATACTTGGAGAAGTGGTTGGCCATCTCTTCTTCTTAGAAAAGACACGCATGGAGGAAGGTAAACCATGCATAGTTAATGGGATAGGACCACTGTTCTTTGTTTCCACCAGGAAGAATGATTTACATACTTGCCCCCCACCCAATTGTTGGTAGACTATATATATATATATATATATATGACTAGCAAAACATGTAAAAATTTTCATGCAGAACAAAAATCCTCAGAGTGTAGCACAAATCCTGATTAGATCCAAAACGGAATAAAAAGATACTGAGAAAAACAACTTTAACAAATCAAACATAAAAAGATTCAACAAAAGAAACTAGAAGGTCCAGTAAAAGTTGCATATCTCAGCGCCTTTGTGTCTTTCCTATAGATCGCTTTCCAGAGAACAAGTGCTTAGGTTTGAGATTGGGAATGACCCTATCCGCCTCACCACGCCGAGCGGACTTGTTTCTCACCTTCTCCGACTTCTTTTTAAGTTTGATCGCCTTCAACTTTTGTGCAGAGTCCCTTAATCCTTCTCCAGGTACAACTTCACCCGGCGGCCGCGAACGCGACCTCGAACGTGATCTCAATCGCAGCTTCTTGCTCTTGTGTTCATCATCAACATCCATGGCTTCGCCATCACCACCATTTCCAACCAATGATCGATCCCTCTTCCGTCCCTTTCTCGAGACAGACCTGCTTCTCGCTCGATCAATGGCAGAAGCCGGATCCAAGCCCAAAGATGAAAGCTGCCTCCCCATTCTTTCCGTTGTGAACTTCCGGTCCTTATCAAACTTTCGAGGAATAGTAGGGCGACTCTCTGCGGTGCTCTTCTTCATCCTATGTTCTTGGATGAGCAAACTCTTCTTCTTTCGAATCTCGGCTAAAGCCTCGCGCTCCTCCCGAGTCAACTCTTTCCCATCCATTTCAAATTCTGCTTCATTAGACTCAGCTTTGATGCGAAGCCCCTCTTCCCACTCCAACTCTTCCAACCTCTCGCAAGATGTCGGGATCCACAAAATCATAAATATTATGCCCATCTAAGATCTCCGGCATAATGTCTTCCTTCCACTCATCCTCGGCCAAAATATAATGTTTCCTAAGATTAGCAGAGTATACACCAGCTCCACCGTTCTCGTTCTCAATATCTCTTTCGAGTTTCATATTCTCCCTCTTCTCATTCTCCTTCGCTCTGGCCTCTAGAACTGCCGAGAGGAATACAAGGAGGCCGCTCTTTGTTATCACGAGGCTTTGGAATCGCAACATGGAACCTATTCAAGCAGTCATTTATCTTCTTAGATTTCATCTTCATCTCCACCCTTTGATTCAACAACCTCTCACAAGCAGCATTCTTAACAGGAATAACGCCATCGTCGATCAACGTGCTCATAGTCAGCAAAACCCCTTCGTCATCAGGTTCACCACCTTGGGCCAAAACAGATTTAACTGCTTCTGCTTTCATCTCCATAACCAGCTTCAAATCTTCCTCAGAAAGACCATCGAGGGGCTGCAAATCGATCTTATTACAAACAATGACAAGAGGCTTATTCAAGAAGAGCGACTTGATGCTATGAAACAATGCTGCCTGTTGAGCAATGGTGTAGCCGCATGATCCAGATATATCGAGGAAGAACAGAACAGCAGATCGAAGATGCGCCAATGCCGTGATACTGCACATTTCAATAATATTGCGGTCCTCAAACGGTCGATCCAAAATCCCGGGAGTGTCAATTACCTGATATCTTAAGTACTTGTAATCTGTATGACCGACGAAGAGTGATTTCGTAGTGAAAGCATAAGGCTGGACGTCCACATCGGCCCTTGTGATCTTATTCATGAATGAACTCTTGCCCACATTCGGGTATCCGAATATCAAGATGGTTCAAGTGTTGGGATCTATCGAAGGGAGCCGAGCCATGTGTTGCCTGATCTGCTCTAGGTAAGCTAAAGTAGGCCCAATTCGCTTTATAACCGTGCACATTCGACCAAGAGCGGCCACCTTCAAGCACTTACATCGATAGAGAGAGTCGCCATATTTGAGCAGCCTAACATAATCCTTCGCAATCTTTCCAATGATGTTTCTTGCGGTATTGATTTGGCCGAGGGCGAGCTTGTAGTGATCCTTGTTGTAGAGGACGTGGAGCAGATCCCCGTAGAATGGATGAATATTGTCTAATCGAGGGAACTCTTCGATGATGGTGGAGAGCTTCTCATGAAAGTTTTGCTGGGTGAATCTCACTTTCCTCATGTAAAATTGTCGGAGGCGTGAAATGGCATATCCCTTGTGCACGACAGTTGGAGTTTGACGTTGAGTTCGTGAAAGAATGATATCAACAAATTCCTTTCCCGAAGGAACAATGGTGATCTTTTTGAAGTTGTACTGAACCATTCTGTTGATATATATCTTGAATCAAATAACTTTATATCTTCCTCAATGGTTTTGGGTAGGAGAGGAGCAAAAAGAGGGAAAAAAATGGTACCTTCGGGTCTCTGTAAGCCGTGATCCCGTCGTTGCTTTCCCATCTAGCTCCAACTGTGACTGTATCGCGACGGATCGGCGACGAAGGCGATGGTTTTGGAGGAAACCAGAGAAGGCGGCAGGCACATGCGAGGGTTTCGGGTAGGAGCAATGTCAATGTCGGCCATATATATATATATATATATATATATATATATATATATATATATATATATATATATATATGTATGAATGTATGGATGAATGTCTGTACTAATTATGAGTGTGTATTATGTGTAAGAGTGAAGAAGAGTGATTAGGGCCGGGCAATGCAAAAAGATTAAATAAGAGGAAGATAATGATAATGAGAAGCTATGTCACGTAAGAATGTTTTTACCCTCATTTATCTTATTTTAGATATTATTGTATATTTTTATTTGTGAACTTTATATGCAACAAAAGCATCATTTTATGTGTGGGAAGCAACAAAAGCATAATACAATTTAATTGTATCTTTTATTCGTTTGTTCAATTTAAACATCATTTTTGTTAGCCAATTTGAAATTTCTATGTTCTCTATTTAGAATTAGGGTTTGAAAATTAATTCATTGTGCATTTGTAATTTTTTTTTATTGTATCCAATGTTATGTTTAGTTGTATCAAGAAGGAGGCGGGGGGTAAAATTTATAATACTAATTAGGCATGAAAATATTGATTTAACAGTGTGACTTAGCCATTTTTCATTCTTATTTGTCCATTTTGTGTTTATTTATATAAGGAGTAAGCATGAATTTTCAGTCATATCTAGCTTGTCTCATTTGGATTTATCTAATATAGGTAATAGTTTGTTGATTATGCTGTATAATACTAATTATTTTACTTTATAATTGAACTAGTTTCACTTAGATGTTGCTTTATACGATGCACAAATACCTAACCCAATTATTGAAGATTGATTATCTTATGTACTTACAAATATTAAGTAAATAAAAAATTTGATCTGCTTTGATGTATAAGTGAACAATAATAGATAATAGAGGTCATGATAGAAATTTGACTGCATGTTTGGTCCTTCATACACCAACTTATTAAAAAATATATGAAAAGTCATCTAAAAATGTTTAAAAAAAAGAAAAAAGAAAAAAAAAAAGATGCTAATTATCAACTACAAGATTCTAAAAAAAACTAGACGTAGTAAATACAAAAACCCTCTATAATTTTCCTATTATTTATCTAAACAAACATTTGATGTTATTAGAAACCCAAGCCACTATATTGATGACCATTTCAAGGAATGGATATGGGTCTATGGTACTAATACTGCTGATACTGCAACCCTACTACACAATAAAATTGTTTATGTTGAAATGCATATAATAACACTAATTAAAACTCAAGATAATACAAATCAAAAATCATTAACACACTTTTGCAGTAGTCAATAAAGAGTTTCAAATACCATTTTGTTCCAAATTATCTATAGAAATTGATGAAGTTGATTAAGATTGTAACCTAAATAAATTAAGCACTAATACTACCACATCTTTAGCATTGAGTGTCCACATCTGGATCTAGTCTTTTTATTATCTATATATTTATATATTTGTGTTTTGCACAAGAACGAATAAGGATCTAAGTATGCAGAAGTTTGATAACCATGAAAATCATATATATTTAACCCAGTTTAGGTATGTAAGTTTAGGCTTATTTGAGTGTGAGTTTACAAATATTACTACACTAATAATACAAATTTAACATTTTGAAAAATGTAAGGGAATGGGCATGAAACATAAAAGGAAATGCATAATTTTACTTCATATAACCATCTAAGCAAAATTGGGGCTCCTCCAACAATTTAATCAAATATAAATGTTGGGCACCAAGCACTCTAGACCCAACAAGTACGCACCCTATGAAACACATAAAATAAAGAGCTCAACATCTGACAATCACTTGATATAGCCCATAAGATAGATATGTTATGATTCAATAATTATGACCATGCACCTAAAAAAATACTCTATATTTCATAAGCTTTAATTTACTCATTTTCAAGTTTGGCACAAGAATGCGCCCATAATTTATAGGGTTCGCCGCGACTAACCATGGCACTGCAACACAGAAAAATAATAATTAATTATTGTGCTATAGGGGAAAAAGGGGCATATCTAGCTTCCCTCTAACACTAATATGAGATAATAACAAAACATTGAAATCAAACAATAATAATGAAACTAGCTGTGCAATTCCACAACATAAATTGACTTATATAAATCAAGTAGTGAAAGAAAACAATGAGATCAAACATGTAGAAAGTTAGTATTCAAGAGAAGTTTAACAGAACAATTATTTACTGCACACAATGCTAGTAGAAATGAAGCCACCGCTGTTCCTTGATATCAAAGTTGGATCGTAATATTAGATTATTGTCATGCAACTTTTCAAAATTTTAAATTATTTTTTACTAGCATTTACAAAAAAAGGTAAATTTACATACATAGCACACAATTCTTCTGTATTTACATTTCTCACACATAAGATTTCATATTTTGATGCATAGCACTTTGGTGTCTTAAACCTATGCATGAAAAAAGCATATTCACTTGAAAACATTAACACTAGTGATTGTTTTTTATGTAATATTAAAGATATGAGTGCTAGTTGTGCGTGAATATGAAACCTTATTGAAATTGCTAATAATTAAGCAATTAACACTGATTCATCATCTAGTTCATCATAATCAAATGATTCATCACATAGTCCATCACCATCAAGCCCAAGGTCAATGATTGAAGTACATCTAATAAAGGACATATTAAAAGAATGATATCCTACATGAACTATGTGATTATATATTTGCCCTTAAAGTTTTAGAGCCATTAAATTATGAAAATGCTTGTGGGAAAGAAGAATGGGAAAGTGTTGTGAAGGAAAAGATTGAAGCTATTAAGAAAAATGATACTTAAAACTTGTTGATGTCCCATAAGAAAAAGTTCCAATTTATGCAAAATCATTTGAGTCTAAAATATTCAGCCATCAGTAGATTGCCCGCCTGCGCCTAAGAAGCCAAATATTGAAGATAGCCGGAGGAGGAAGAGAAAGGCTTCATGGAATACTGTTAAAAAAGAATGGTTCCGTTTGGAGAACAAGAGTTCATTTGTGGAGCTTGATGGTGTTTAGTTGATGAAAAAGAAAGTTAGAAGGGAAGAGGAAATTAATGAAAATTATTAATTATGTTTCTCTACCTTGTAAGTTCTAGATAAGAGAATGATTAATGGTTCCATTTTAACGTCTCTTTTGTTTTTATCACTCTAAGAGCATTAAAAATGATGAGGGTGTTATTTTTAGTATCCATTAGATGTTGGGCTTGTAATTTTCTTCGATTAAAATTTATATCATCCACTGAAGGGACTCTTTTCTTAAAGAAAATTTACATGTAAACAGAAGACTAGGGAGATGGCGCGTAACACATTTGACTTCTGCATTAACAGCATTAATAAATTTCCAAAGAGCACTTAACACATTTGACTTCTGCATTAGATGATGACAGTGTTCACAAAACCTATAACTTCTAAACAGGATAACCGTGTCTTATTGTATAGGATGGTAGAATAAGAAAAAGCTTGAATCAACATTCACATGAGCAAGAAAACTTATAAAGTTAGCACAAATCTCTGCAATTTAATGTTCAAGTGAAAGGCCACAACATTAACAACAGATGCAGATGTGTATGCCAAAGATTGTCAAATCATCACATCAACAAGTTAAACAGGCAGGAATATTATTTAAGTGCCTCTTTTCACATAGGATAAAGTATGAACTTAATCCCACTCTAGACATCGATATATAGAGCATTCTGAAATGTTTGCATCAACAATAATTCTAACTCAGCACAAGAAAAATATTGATCTAAGAATGGCATTTAATAAGATGGTAAATTGTTAAAAAAAGCATTTCATAAAGTGACATTAACAATTGGGAGATGAAAACGGACAATCTAAGAGCAAGGGATGTAACAAATAATATTTGTAAAAGTTGGCGAATATTAAATGAATTTAAGTTTTGATGACTACAATAGAAGCATAAGTCAAAAGGTTACCTTGCTAAACATAGAAAGATACTATCGGTATCGTAGGGGTGGTGGCCTGCTAGGAAGACAGCGCTGCAGTCGGTGAAGCTGGCGTCGGGGTGTGCGATTATTAACGGAAACCAGTTTCTTCTTGAAGGTTTATTAACTTGTTTTTTGGTGTCGAAACCGAGGGGAAAAGTTGTAGTTGCTTGGTGTAATGTATAGAATCTTATAATATTTTGCGATTATGTCATTGGAATCATATGTTACTTGAGATGTTCAATTGTCTGTATCATCCTTTTTTGAGCCTTTTTTTCGTTCTTGCAGTGCAAATAATTTGTTCACCAGTTTCAATTTCTTCTGAAAATAATGTAAACTATCTTGTTTTACTTAATCATGCAGATTAAGGGCTTTTCATTTCTTCTCGGGGGCAATTTTATATAGACCACCCGAAACTTGCTATTTACAAATCAACCAACCTCTTTCATCTATTTTTCAAATTCTAACTCAAATATCAAAATTCATGGTAAAACCAAGGCCCATATCTTTTAAGTCCAAGCGGCACTTTTCTATCAAACAACCGGCTCTCTGCATTCCTCCACTTCAACCAATCAACTTGAATTCTACTAATAACATCCCTTTCTATATCACCATCACTTTGAACAATTGAATTGAGAAATCTAAATATGATATATGATGTCTTAAATTATTGATGACCCTTTTTTGCTCCAATTGAATGGCTTTCAGCTTGATCAAGAAAGAGCTGTTACCTTTTTCAACTATATTTCTTTCTTATTAAAGGGTGACGTCTTCCATTTGGTGGATGGACCATGGTAGAGGGAAGTGAGGGAAGTGAACTGTAAATAAGATGCTAATATTTCAGAATACGCTGTTAGCAGTAGCATATGTAAGTTTAATTGACATCAAAAGATTGGGTCTAGCTTTCAAATTAAATAAATGAAATTGGGCTTCTAAATCAAAGGCCAATTCTTTGCTCCTAAATTCATTTTCCTTTTGTTAACTCTAATACATAATCCTGAAAACAAAAAAGGTAATAAACTGATCGACTAATTCAAAAGAAATTAATTGAACCGCAAAATATTTTACGGGTTTTTGAATTTTTATGCCGCAATTAAATTCTAGTGTTAGCAAATTTTATCAACATCATGTCTTGTACCTTCAATTAGAAGGTTATTTATGAAAACATGTAAAGGAAAAAGATAGTCGAAATGTTAAAATTTAAGCCTCATCTTCCTCTCGAATTTAATATTGCACTTGCATCATACTCAGGGGGATTCATACTCAAAGGCATCCCCCCATTCTATAAGCATTCACAACATTGAAAACATAAATTTTGAATTTGACTTGATAAAATTTTTCATATATGCCTCTGATTTTGATATTTATAAGTATGCCTCTTTTGGATTTCTTGAAATATAAATAAAATTTGTAAGGATTGCCTGGATGGAATAGTTGTAGTCTGAGTGCATGCCAATATAGTGAAATTTCATCCTGAATATGACTGTAGAAATGCAAGATGGTGATAAATGGTTCATAGATTATATAACCCTACGTGAAATAATCTTTGATTTGAAAAAAAAAAACATGTCCAACATAAATACTCCCACCAAGTTCAAAGCAATATGATCATTAGATTGCCAAAGGATTTGGCTACATAAATACTCCCACCAAGTTCAACTCAGACCATTCCACGAATGACTTGACTATTAATCAACTCCCCATCATCAGAACAAAGAAAACCTATGAATGGCGCAATATCTTCCGGCACAACAAGCCTCCCAATTAAATTATTTTTCGTCGCTATATTCGCATTCTCTTCCGTCTTCCCTGCAAAAAATATATCCGTCGCCATTGGCTCCGATGCAACACAGTTGGCTGTGATTCTATCTCCCTCAAGTTCCTTCTCTAGATTCTTAACCATCGCCTCTACCGCTGCCTTTGAAGCCGTGTAAGCCCCATACCCCGGCTGATTCGTCACCAGCGTCGACGAGAGCGCAATGATCCTTCTACGGCCACCCCAAACCACTCGATTGGCGGCTTCTTAAAGCACGAAGAAGGTGCCGCGTGCATTGACTGACGTGATTGAGTCGAATATAGCGAGAGGGTGGAAGAGATGGAGTGATAGTTGGGATCATGGATGCTAGCGGAGTGGACAACGATGTGTGGGGGAGATTTGAAGGTTTGTTTGGTGAGATCGAAGAATGAGCGGACAACGACAAGATTAGAGACATCAGCACAGATGGGGATGGCGCAGGGGATGGAGGCTGAGGAAGAAGAATTGATTTCTGCAGCAAGGCGATCGGCTTCGACGGAGCTGGAAAAGAAGACTAGAGAGATGAAGGCGCCGAGGGAGGCCAGGTGGAGGGCGTTGGAGCGGCCAATGCCGCGGGTGGCGCCGGTCACGATGGCTGCACGACCATTCAAGAGGAGTAGGGGTGTAAACGAACAGAACACGAACGAACAAAGCTAGTGTTCGTGTTCGAAATGTTCGAACACATCACTGTTCGTGTTTGGTTCGTTTAACAAACCGAACGAAAACAAATTGTTCTTGTTTGTCCCGTTTGCTTATCGAATGAATCGAACACGAACTTCATGGCGAAACGAACACGGATTGTCGCGAACAACGAGCTTTTTTGACAGCCCTAGCTTTGATAGCATGCTTCCTTAAAATGAAGCAAATTGATCAGACATTTCGTACACATCAGGTAATCCATACTTCCTTAAAATGAAGCAAACCAAATAAGACATTTAGGGTTTTTTTTAGGGTTTTATATTAATATATAGTATAGTATATTAATTATAATACTATAATATTTATATTAATATAATTAATTTTAAAATATTATTATTATTATTATTATTAATTTATCATTTATTATAATTTATAGAAGTTTAATTATTTAAAATATGATAAATTTTATAATATATAATTATTTTTAAAATATCATAAATTATATATATATAATTATTTAAAAATTATTTTATATTTCGAACAATTACGAACCAAACACGAACGAACACATCACTGTTCGTGTTTGGTTCGTTTAACAAACCGGATGAAAAAATTGTTTGTGTTCGTCTTGTTTATTTATCGAACAAATCGAACACGAACTTCTTGGCGAATCGAACAAGAACTGTTTGCGAACAACGAGCTTTTTTGACCGCCCTAAAGATGAGGGAAGTGTCTGCTGCTTTCGCAACTTTCTACCCAACACATTTAGGGTAATGGATTGTTTTCTACTGGAGTATTTATTTATAGGTGTAGATGCCGACTTCATTGGATTTTAATTATATTGATGGAATTTGTACAAATAATGCAGTTAAAATATAATCAAATTTATATGTGCAGAATTCTTTTTTTTTTTTTCTTTGATTTCATTCAAATAAAGAAAGAATACGTACAATTAATATATAGAATTTAATTCAATAATTTAAATAAGAAAACTCTTAATTCTGCCCGATTTCAGCGATTTCAGTTAATCTTGATTGATAATATTTACATAACCACCATAATTTAAGGGGCATTTACATACATACCCACCCAATTCATATGTATTTGCACATCTAATAGCTGAATTTTACTTTCTACATGCATACTGATACCATCAAAATCTTTCAAATCACTTAAGAAAAATTTTCGATCAAATAGTCTGAATGTATTTTTCCTTTCATTTCATTCCAATAAATAATTGTTTGTACAGTTTAATTTAGATATCCTAATAATATGTAACAATTTGTAATAATATATAATCCAAATTTAATCATTCACTTATATGAAAAGAATATGTACAATTAATATACAAAAATTAATTCAATAATTTAAATAAGAAAACTCTTAATTCTGCCCGTTTTCAATTAACCTTGATTGATAATATTTACATAACTGCCCTAATTTAAGGGGCATTTACATATATACCCACCAAATTCATATGTATTTTTAAACAATGAAATATACCTTGTCATGTATAGATAAAAGATCATGTATATAAAAATTGTGTGTTATATATAAATATATATATAAACACACAATATATATATATATGGCCGACATTGCTCCTACCCGAAACCCTCGCATGTGCCTGCCGCCTTCTCTGGTTTCCTCCAAAACCATCGCCTTCGTCGCCGATCCGTCGCGATACAGTCACAGTTGGAGCTAGCTGGGAAAGCAACGACGGGATCACGGCTTACAGAGACCCGAAGGTACCATTTTTTTTCCCTCTTTTTGCTCCTCTCCTAACCGAAAGCATTGAGGAAGATATAAAGTTATTTGATTCAAGATATATATCAACAGAATGGTTCAGTACAACTTCAAAAAGATCACCATTGTTCCTTCGGGAAAGGAATTTGTCGATATCATTCTTTCACGAACTCAACGTCAAACTCCAACTGTCGTGCACAAGGGATATGCCATTTCACGCCTCCGACAATTTTACATGAGGAAAGTGAGATTCACCCAGCAAAACTTTCATGAGAAGCTCTCCACCATCATCGAAGAGTTCCCTCGATTAGACGATATTCATCCATTCTACGGGGATCTGCTCCACGTCCTCTACAACAAGGATCACTACAAGCTCGCCCTCGGCCAAATCAATACCGCAAGAAACATCATTGGAAAGATTGCGAAGGATTATGTTAGGCTGCTCAAATATGGCGACTCTCTCTATCGATGTAAGTGCTTGAAGGTGGCCGCTCTTGGTCGAATGTGCACGGTTATAAAGCGAATTGGGCCTAGTTTAGCTTACCTAGAGCAGATCAGGCAACACATGGCTCGGCTCCCTTCGATAGATCCCAACACTCGAACCATCTTGATATGCGGATACCCGAATGTGGGCAAGAGTTCATTCATGAATAAGATCACAAGGGCCGATGTGGACGTCCAGCCTTATGCTTTCACTACGAAATCACTCTTCGTCGGCCATACAGATTACAAGTACTTAAGATATCAGGTAATTGACACTCCCGGGATTTTGGATCGACCGTTTGAGGACCGCAATATTATTGAAATGTGCAGTATCACGGCATTGGCGCATCTTCGATCCGCTGTTCTGTTCTTCCTCGATATATCTGGATCATGCGGCTACACCATTGCTCAACAGGCAGCATTGTTTCATAGCATCAAGTCGCTCTTCTTGAATAAGCCTCTTGTCATTGTTTGTAATAAGATCGATTTGCAGCCCCTCGATGGTCTTTCTGAGGAAGATTTGAGGCTGGTTATGGAGATGAAAGCAGAAGCAGTTAAATCTGTTTTGGCCCAAGGTGGTGAAACTGATGACGAAGGGGTTTTGCTGACTATGAGCACGTTGACTGACGATGGCGTTATTCCTGTTAAGAATGCTGCTTGTGAGAGGTTGTTGAATCAAAGGGTGGAGATGAAGATGAAATCTAAGAAGATAAATGACTGCTTGAATAGGTTCCATGTTGCGATTCCAAAGCCTCGTGATAACAAAGAGCGGCCTCCTTGTATTCCTCTGGCAGTTCTAGAGGCCGGAGCGAAGGAGAATGAGAAGAGGGAGAATATGAAACTCGAAAGAGATATTGAGAACGAGAATGGTGGAGCTGGTGTATACTCTGCTAATCTTAGGAAACATTATATTTTGGCCGAGGATGAGTGGAAGGAAGACATTATGCCGGAGATCTTAGATGGGCATAATATTTATGATTTTGTGGATCCCGACATCTTGCAGAGGTTGGAAGAGTTGGAGTGGGAAGAGGGGCTTCGTATCAAAGCTGAGTCTAATGAAGCAGAATTTGAAATGGATGGGAAAGAGTTGACTCAGGAGGAGCGCGAGGCTTTAGCCGAGATTCGAAAGAAGAAGAGTTTGCTCATCCAAGAACATAGGATGAAGAAGAGCACCGCAGAGAGTCGCCCTACTATTCCTCGAAAGTTTGATAAGGACCGGAAGTTCACAACGGAAAGAATGGGGAGGCAGCTTTCATCTCTGGGCTTGGATCCGGTTTCTGCCATTGATCGAGCGAGAAGCAGGTCTGTCTCGAGAAAGGGACGGAAGAGGGATCGATCATTGGTTGGAAATGGTGGTGATGGCGAAGCCATGGATGTTGATGATGAACATAAGAGCAAGAAGCTGCGATTGAGGTCACGTTCGAGGTCGCGTTCACGGCCACCGGGTGAAGTTGTACCTGGAGAAGGATTAAGGGACTCTGCACAAAAGTTGAAGGCGATCAAACTTAAAAAGAAGTCGGAGAAGGTGAGAAACAAGTCCGCTCGGCGTGGTGAGGCGGATAGGGTCATTCCCAATCTCAAACCTAAGCACTTGTTCTCTGGAAAGCGATCTATAGGAAAGACACAAAGGCGCTGAGATATGCAACTTTTACTGGACCTTCTAGTTTCTTTTGTTGAATCTTTTTATGTTTGATTTGTTAAAATTGTTTTTCTCAGTATCTTTTTATTCCGTTTTGGATCTAATCAGGATTTGTGCTACACTCTGAGGATTTTTGTTCTGCATGAAAATTTTTACATGTTTTGCTAGTCATAAATATATATATATATATATAGTCTACCGACAATTGGGTGGGGGGCAAGTATGTAAATCATTCTTCCTGGTGGAAACAAAGAACAGTGGTTCTATCCCATTAACTATTCATGGTTTAGCTTCCTCCATGCGTGTCTTTTCTAAGAAGAAGAGATGGCCAACCACTTCTCCAAGTATTCATTAATGGTGGAGGGGAGCAGCAACAGAGATCAGAAGGGCTGCTCAGTTCTTGTTTTTCATTAAGGAGGATCTGGTCCCTGTATTTAGAATCATGAAGCAGACCGAATAATTTCAGAACCAAGTTATTTTAGTAACAGCGCACCTTTTCTCTATCAGAAATCATGATGCAGAATAAATAGAAACTGTGGAGAGGAGAGAGAGAGAGAGACAGAGAGAGTGGGGAGTATGGTCTGCGGAGAGCATTTAATCAAGCAATGAGTCATTTTCCTACAATGGCTTGTCAGCATTTTCTGCTGAGTATGGTCTGCTTTCCTCGAAGTGGAAGGAATCGATAATATCATCTGAAAAAGTTACTCTCTAAAACAACCTCCGGTTCAACGCCGTTTTACTGATTTTAATGAAAGTTCAACAATTATTTTTCTAATGCCTGTTAATTCTTTACTGATTTCTTTGCTAGAAAAGGTAGAGGAAAAATATTAAAACTATTACGAATTTTAAAAGCATTAAAACACATTGATTGGGTATATTGTCATAAAAAGAAATTTGAAAACATATCCTTTCACATACACTTTTTCAGTCACAAATAACCCTTTTGACTCCTCATTAATTGTTTCACATACACCATTTACTTGCACTTTTTCACATATACTTAAGTAAAACATAAGTATTAATACTATTATTGCATTAAAGTCTAACATAACCCCTTAATGCAAAAAATCCTACACCATGATTTGATCAAAATCTCTCAAATTTTTGTAAATGGAGAGCGTTTGTGTATGTTTAGTAACTTATTTTGTTTTAGCTCTTCCCCATTATGAATGAGTTGAGCTATAGCTCCCCATAAGTTTATGCATATTTACAGATTTTACCTTACAAGTGGGTTACAAGTTCTTTCTCTACTGATTATTTTTTGAGGGTTTTGTTACTATTCTATGGTGTTTTGTTACTACTTTATGGTTCTTTGTATCCTCATTTCAGGTGAAGGTTTACTTTTACATTTATATATATACAGTAATTTGTCATTGCTAATGAGAAATATTTACATGCTAGCAAATAGCTTATCCTATATTATAACTTTCTTGGTTTAGTTGCTCCTCCACTCTATCTTAAGCAGCAAATAGCTTTTCTTGTGCTTTATGTATTGATTTAACATTTAAAAATTTAATGAACACAGCATTCCCACTAATCATATATTCTACAACACAATGAAGTTCATTTAATCTGTCAAACTATGAAGTTCATTGAATCTTCTCTGTAAGTGGAGTTCAATACCTTAAAATTTTCCTGATATCTCCTACTTTGAAAATATTTATAAAAAGCGGCATTTACATACATAACCACACAAATCTGATGTATATGTCGAGCTTCAGGTTATATACATACCACACAACTCTCAGAAGTATTGACTTGCAAGATTTGTCTATATCTGTAAAATATCAATTCTTAGCAAATTTTCACGTTTTGTGAATCAAGCAATTTGATCAAACTTTTTCGTACATGACAATAAATAACTTTCTCAAACAAACAAATTGATCTGAAAACCATAAAGAAAAAATAGTAATATGTGATGGATTCCTAGAAAGTTAATTCGACTGCAGAAAAAATAGTAATACGTGATGGGCTTGACTAGTCAAATTCTTATAACAATGCAGCGCACAAAATGACTTAGTGCTCGATGAGACTTCAGGAACCCCTCTTTGTGGCTGCTTGAATTGCTTCTGCTGCACCATTGACTGAGACAAGGCACCTGAGGCCAACTTTCTTAGCTAGGTTAATCTTTTAGAGATTATCTTAATGAATATTTTATGGAAATTCTAATGCAAAGAGGTAGTTGGACCCTTACAAATGAGTAATTTGGGTTCACATCCATATTCTTAGTTTCCATTGAGCCTTCTTGCAACTCACTTAGTTTCCAATTGCTCCTAAAATAACCTCTGCAGGGGAACAAAGTTGTTTAACTACTCAGGCAACATAGCAGTTGTTTAATTTTATATATTATTATTACTTGGTTTTTAGTTGCTTTGTTAGAATTCCTAAAAAAACATAGCAATTGTTTAATTTTATATATTATTATTATTATTATTATTATTATTATTATATCTTTTGCTTCCTGTTCCAAAGAAATCAATCAAATGAAGAATATACCATCCATTGAACCAGAAAGCAGACTCGCTGGAAATGCAGACGCTTGTGCTATGCTTCTAGATATAATTTAATCCATATAAGCATGCTACTTTACCGTTTGCGCTTTCTGTTATGCAGAAGCTCAAGTCCGATTGTAATGATATTAGTCCCTCTTGAGTTCATTTTAGTGGCACGACAATCAAATTTAATGAGTTTGATACATGCTATTTAACATAAATTGAGGCTGCAGCCAAAGAAGTTTGATGGTGGAGATTATTTCTACTATCTGTTGAAGAGAAAAAAGAAATCTTCCATCATTGTCTGCATTCAACCTGATTTTCACGCGAGTTTGCTTTAGATGCTAAGCAAGTTAAGATTATATGCATACCATTCAATTCTTATGTATTTACATGTCTTATACTTTAATTTTTAGATACATGCCACAATATTTTTGCATGAAAATGGTGTTTTCACTTTTGAAATTTTAAAATGATGTTAGTTTTGTTGTGATATAGAAAACTTGGTTGGTATTAATGGTAAAGGTAAAGTTTAGAAGTTTAAATGATAGATGTTCAAATACGTAGAAATTCTTAAAATTAAAATAAGCAAGTTCAGTTAGAAATATGTTGGAATGGAGTTAGATTTTTCAATTGAACACAGTTCTATTGAAGATTCCAACAGAGCTATATGTTAACTATTTACTTGGGAAGTTTTTCTTGGAACTTCAAACTGATAGGATCTGATAGAATTTCTAACATATGGTTAGAATATATGCTACATAATATTGTTGAAATTTTATTGTTTTACTAAGAAAATAGTTTTAAAAAGATTCTTAAAATTAAAATAACAAATAGCCTCATAATTGCGTGTTAAAGAAATGTATTAAAAAATTTGTAGATTTTTATTCAGATGGTTGAACGCAGTGTTAAGAATAATATATTATATTGCAAAATAAAATTACTATTAAAAATTATGGGGCTATGTGATTTAGTGATTTTTGTTCTAATTAATTTGAGTTATACATGATGAATCCCTACAAAGACAATTACCTATAGTTAATTTCATCTAAGGAGGGATCATCTCTTGAGAACGAATAAATACTGCGTAGTCGTGATTCCAATAAAAACAAACCAAGTGTATAGTGGTGGGACCCTTTTCACCATTTTAAAAAAATAATATAGAAGATGCATTTTTTTGTGCAAAGACCGCCCAAATGCTTCAAAAAAAGTTTGTGTTGTCGATTCATTGTTCATTTTTTCACAGGCTAGGTTTTCATTTGCATTTTTTAGGTTTAGGGTTTCTGTTCGAAGCGATTCTCTCCCTAGTATTTTAGGTTTTGACCACCAGAAATTTTCACCACTGGAATTGGAAACATGCCAAAATTTTTATGTTAATGGATCCAAATACGAAAAAAAACATAAAAGAGAACGAGAATAAATCAAGGAGGTAAACGGGGTGGCTATGACTGCTTTATTTGTTTTCAAGTGTCTATTTTTTGCGTACCGAGAAGTGTAATTCTTATTTTGTGTCATTACGTTCAATGTAGAAGTTTGCTTGATGCAGTATTTTCTCAGGACTCATTTGTTAAATGCGGAACTTCATTTCACCAACTCCCCTTAAAATCATATGTGTTACCGACTTTTTAATTTTAGGGAAATGGATTTTAGTTTGGTAAATTTACAAGTTCAATGTGTTTAGAAAAACAAAAATTATCCTTGCTAAGGATGCAGAGAAAAATCAATGTAAATAATATTTGCATGTACTATATAACATTATGAAGCACCATAATGTCATCATATTAACACCATAAAACAATTATGATATTAAAGCATTACAAACATACTAGCACCGGAATTCCAGTGCTACATTATTTCCAAACACACCTCATAAGACCACCTTACTAGCAAATACTTGACATCACATTACAATGTGAATATTATTTGAGTACCACATTAATACTATTTTAATACCACAATAATACCACCAGAATACCACCCTCGAAGCTCAAGTAGACTCGGGGTGTTCACACCGGTTCTGGGCATGATCACGCCTGATCCCCATGCAAGTCGGGCTTCTGAAAAAGTATGTTAATGAGGTTTTGAGCTTTGTGGGAACTCCAAAGGACCATATATGAGCAAGATATGATTTTGGACATTCTTAGGGGTTATAAATGCATCCTTGAAGCTCAAGTAGACTTTCTATATACGTGTCACCAGATAAAAAAGATAATGTAGTGAAATCTGACTGTTCAGACCCTTAACAATCGGGCATAAACACATATGGAATAATCTTATCAATGGTATGCATCGTGAGAATGTCTGTATTAGCAAGATACAACCTCATGACGTAGGAGTGAACGTCAAAGCGGAGGACACCAAAAAATGATGCCATCTAAGAGATGAACCCCTCAGAACACGACTATGGTGGGGCAAGCCCCAACTACCATGTCCTGAGATTTCACTTAAAGGTCTAATGGGCTCCTTGAGTTACGGTAGACCACGTATGATCCCAATGTGGTCTCGTATTACTCATCATGGATTTTTCGCATGTGCTGCAGAAAAATGGATGCTAAGAATGGAGTAACAAAGCATCCTGTAGAGAAAAAAGCCCTAGATGGTGTAAGAATGCACCCACATGCGATTACACTGCACGCAACGTTCAATCTAATGGCTTTGCCTCTCAAGTGCATTATTCATCCTACTATAGAAATGCTTTACTTTTTTGTCGACACCTGCACAGGAATGTCTCCCTCTCGCTTCATTTCACTCGTCTATTTGCTCAGTATGAATCCAGATCCTCTCCTCCTTCAACTCCAATAGCGGAACCAACTCATCAGTTTTGCCAAACCAAAGTAGCCGGTCATTTTTTTTATACCAGATTTTGCACAATTGACATGCACTCAGACTACAAGTTTTCAATTGAGGCAATCCTTTCAAAGTTTTTTTATTTCAAGGAATTCAAAAGAGGCATGCTCATAAATATCAAAATCAGAGGCATATATGATAAAATTTTAACAAGTCAAATTCAAAATTTATGTTTTCAATGTTGTGAATGGTTGTAGAATGGGGGATGCCTTTGAGTATGAATCCCCCTGAGTATGATGCAAATATTAAATTCGAGAGAAAGTTATCAACTTGCAGTGTTGAGGCCTAAATTTTAACATTTCGACCATCTCTTTCCTTTACCTATTTTCATAAATAACTTTCTAATTGATGCTACAAGATATGATGTTGATCAAATTTGCTAACACTAGAATTTAATTGCGGCATAAAAATTCAATAACCTATAAAATTATTCGTGGTTCAATTAATTTCTTTTGAATTAGTTGATCAGTTTATTACATTTTTGTTTTCAGGATTATGTATTAGAGTTAACAAAAGGAAAATGAATTTAGGAGCAAAAAATTGGCCTTTGATTTAGAAGCCCAATTTCATTTGTGTAATCTACATTATTGGTCATCCTAATTGCATTAGATAACCAAGGCCCTTAGCGTCACACATCATCCCACCATTTATTTAATTTGAAAGCTAGACCAAATCCTTTGATGTCTATTAAACTTACATATGGTACTGCTAACATAGTTTTTTTTTTTTCAAAAATAAGGCATGTAATCTGAAATATTAGCATCTTATTTACAGTTCAAGTCTTTCACTTCCCTCTTCCATGGTCCATCCACCAAATGGAAGACGTCACCCTTTAATAAGAAAGAATAGAGTTGACAAAGGTAACAACTCTTTCTTGATCAACCTAAAAGCCATACAGTTGGAGCAATAATGGGGCATCAATAATTTAAGACTTCATATATCATATTTAGATTTCTCAAGTCAATTGTTCAAAGTGATGGTGGTATAGAAAGGGATGTTATTAGTAGAATTCAAGTTGATTAGTTGAAGTGGAGGAATGCAGCGAGCCTATTGTGTGATGAAAAGTACCGCTTGGACTTAAAAGGAAAATTTTATAAGATGTTTGTGAGATCTGCAATGCTTTATGGTGTAGAATGTTGGCCAAATAATCTTGCAGCAGGTAGTGTCCATGGACCGATATTCAGCTTCTGCACTAGAACGTGATACTGTGGTATTGTACGGCTTATTTTTAGGTTGTGTTGTATTTTTTTTAAAAGGGATCGCCTACAGAAATTGTCGGCAAATTTTAAATTTAATTTAAATATATAATTTTGAAAGTAGTATTTGATTTTAAAAATAACTTTAATTTTAAAAAAATTTAAGATATGAAATCAAGCAGATCTCACATCCCAAATAGTTTATATAAACGAGCCCCGCATCACAAACCGTGTATCTATCCCTAAGAATAGTACACACTCGTCGATGATGGAGCTCGATTAAATAAACTGTAAGATTTCATGACATCCGTTTGGTCCGCGAACCAATTTTATAAGTCGACAAGCTTCTCATGCTTAATAAAAAGGAATTAGCGGGGTTTATATTACCCGGTTCTTATAGTTCCATATAAGGGCAAACCCCATAAGCTAATTACATCTTAAATGACAGAAATCATTTAAGAAAACTCTCGATAATAATAAGTGGTTTTGCTCTCAAGGATTTCAAAGTTTAAGGTTTTCAAACAATTTGACTTTGGAAATTTCAATTGGGAATTGATCGAATTTGGAACAGTTTATTTTGAGAATCCAAAGGAGGAAAGGTAGGAGAAGTTGAGGATCCAAGAGGAATCTTGGCAACTTCCCAGACTATCATATTGTTTGGCTTTAAATTGGGAATTTATCTAATGTTTCAATCCTGCCAATTTTAGTTAATTAGGACTTATGTTTGTATGACATGATCATATAAATAGCCTCGAAGATGTGAGGGTTTATGTCGTACCGAAAGATTACCTCGAAATCCTAAGATCGGTTAGGGCTTAATTTACATAACACACTTATGCAAATGCCTAACGGAAAGTTGAAGATTTATGTCGCACTAGGCAAACTACCTTGAAATCCTATGGCTTGGTTGTTTAATTCTAAGAATGATTTAGCTGAAGTAGACACAAGTTTTGCTGACGACGATGGTCGTGCTGCCCACTATGCTCCAAGTTCCTTATTGTTGCAGAGGTTTAGTTTTAGAAGTCATAAATCAGGAGTGAAAGAAGTGTTTTGGTTTAGAGAAATCTTAAAGTCCAAGAGTTTTTTTAATGTTTTATTAGGGGAATCTTAAAGTTGATTATAACAACACCGGTTAAGATCCCACGGTTCCATCCTTCCGGCATCGTTATTTTTATCGGATTCACTTAGTCCAGATGAATTTGCTAAACTCAACTGAATGAGTTCCACACTTTCATTTAGACCGTGGGAAATCCCGTTAGCAACACGTAGGTTACATCATCCGAGGTATTCTCGATCATCCAACAAGACGTTTTAATTTAATTAAAGTTGTAGTTTTGTTGTTCGGTTTGTGATTAAATTTTGAGTTGTCTTATATTTTGGATGTTGTGGCGGTGAATTTTATCTTGTGGTGACTTTTAATTTAGTTATGGTTTCAGTTTTGTGGCTATCCTATAGGTTTTGGTTTTCATGCAACAATCTTGTTTAACATGCAAGAAAAGTAAAATGCAGTACGAGTAAAGAAAGTGCAATAAAGTAATTTGCAATAAAATAAAAGCGTACCTTGAGGGTTCTCTCGTCATTCGAAGCTGCACTTAAGACACATGTTAAGGCATTTAAATATATTGCAAGAAATTCCTAGGTAAAGCTAAGGGAAAGGGTTTTGGTTGTCTACCAAAATCCTAATCCTATTGCTAGTCGATTCCTATGGCGTCTAGGTTCTTGGTTTGGTTTAAGGATGATTTTCTTCACCAAAAAACAATTAAGTTCAATTGTTCTTCTAGAACACCCCATCATATTGAGGAAGTGTTTAAGACAAGTCTTAAACATCTTTTCAATATTTCTGGGATTATTTTTGAGTCCAGATGAATTTTATTGTAGGGGTGAATCAACCATCCTGAAAATTTAGTTAAGTTTTAACTCTTGCTCAGTGAACTTAGGACATTTGATTATCCTATTAGTGAAATGACATTTCACTTGAAGCTTCATTTGAGAGTTATAATAATAAAAGCCTTTAGAGGCAAATTAATTAGTTGAAGGTTTTAATAATTAAACTTGAGATTGATGATTTAAAGTAGTTTAATTTAATTATGAAATTTTAATAAATTTAAGTTTGGAATAGTGTTCAATTTATTTCAATTAAATCTTTATATTTTAAATGATTTTAATATTTTATATTAATTTTAATGTTTTTAAATTAGCTTAGGTTAAAAGAGGTGTTCAAATTATTTATTAAATTTTGATGATTTAATTTGGATTAATTATCTTAATTAATTTGATTTTATATTATCTTTTATTATAAGTTGTCTTAAAACTATTTAGAATTGTAAATTTGATTTAAGTTTGTTTTTCAAGTGGTTTTAAATTAGTTTCAAATATTTTAATTTACTTTTAATTATTTTAATATTTTAGGCTTTAATTAATTATTAAATTATTTTATGTTTTAGGTTTTAATTTAATTAGGAATTATTTACTCTTAATTATTTAATTGTTAATTCCAATTATCATCTTAAGTTTAATTAAGAATTAAATAGTATTAAAATGATTTATTTAGGGATTTTAAATTAAAGAATTAATATCCTCTTAAATTATATCCCTATTTTAATAATCCAAATTTCCATTAATCTTCCAAAATTTAATCAATTAATTAATTAAGGTTCACCTTAATTATTTTCAAGATGATTAATAGGTTTCTACCCCTTAACTATCTAAGTTTCAATCATCTAAGAGGAAGTTATAATCAGATATTTTATCCCCCCTTTTAATTAGACCTAAACATTAATTAAGGTTAAAAATCTTTTAATTACTTTTATGTCCCTTTAAACTTATTTATTTCATAACTCATCAAATTAAGCTCAAATGAACTTGAAATTTTTATGTCATTTCATTCACATGTCAATTAAGACATTAGAGGAGAAAAAGTGATTTTTTCTGAATTTAATTTAATTTATATACTTATTTTAATGAAAAATAGAAGTTTTCAATGAAAATTCAACAACATGACCAAGGTAGTGTTTCTGTCATTAAGAAAATTATGAGATGTTCCTAATGACCAGAGGACCACTTGGACCAATTTTGGTGATTTTTTGAATTATATTTTATTTATTATAATTATTTTAAGTTTGTGAGTGTTAATTAATTATAAAATAAAATTAAAGTTGAAAAATAGATTTTATATTTTTCATAAATCCCTCTGACCTCAAGGAGTTCAGAGAAATAAATTTTATATTTTTTTTTATTTTTCTTTGATTTATTAGAATTAATTTGGTGAAAAGGTTGGAAAATTCATTTTTTAATATTAAAAATTGTCTTAAGCCTTTAAAATTCAATATCTTAACCTAGAGACTTAGGAAAAATATTTGTTTTATTCCTAAGTGATTAGGAGTCAAAATATGACATTTTTGTGATTTTTAATATTTTTGTGATTTTTATGATTTTTTAATTATTAAAATATTAAAAATATTATTAAAAATGAACATTTTTAGAAAATTCTAATTTTAATTTTCATGGACTCCTCTGATATCAGAGAGTCCACAAAACAAGTTTAGTGAATTTTTGAAATATATTTTGGGTTTTATGAATTTTTTAATGTGCAAAATGTCCATGTTAATTAATTAATTCATTTGATGGGTCAATGTAACTCCAATTGATTTGAAATTTTTATGTGAGGTTCCTCTAATCCTAAGTGACAGTGGAGAGTTTATTTCATGTGATTTTGATGTGTGGTTATTCCTAATTAATTAAAGTTCATTTTTGAGTATTTAGGCCAATTAGGGTTAGTCTTAATGAATTAACTCAAAATACATTTTTCCTAGGGTCTTCTGGTCCTAAAATACTTCCACAAATTTTTCTAGAATTTATTGAACAACATGCTAATTATGGGAATTGAAATTCCAAAACAGAGACATAAACTTGAAAAATCAATAACTTTTCACAGAGATAGCCTCTGACCTTGAAAAATTTAGGGAATATTCCCAAGATCAGAGGCTTCAAAAGTCCTATGGTCTCATGCCATGGTGAAATGTTTACATGCATGGAGAATTGAAATACTGAAAACAATAAATAATTAATTAAAAATAAAATACTCATCAAATCAACTTAATTATTTTTCCACATTATTCTCCTCTGTTCACTGAGCAAGAGGGTATTTTTATTTTATTTTTGTGATTTTTCTATGCAAAATTCTGGATTTTACAAGTTTTGGCTAATTAAGAAAATCAGAAAATTCCTGATTTTCTTACTTATCCATGTCATCCTAAGACCATATCGAACGCGCCAAGTGGCGCATTCTGGGTGGCTGGGTTCAAATTGGCGGCAGATCCGGTGCGGGGGTCCAAACAACGAGTAAAGTGGGGACCAAATCTGGGCCCAAACATGGAAACGGACGGCATCCGGTCATCTTCCCCAAACCGCCCAACCTGCGCACCGTTCAATCTTCCGGAGTTAATATCTTCACCGATTCTCCATGGATTTTGACGAAATTTGTTTCTACGCGTTCATCTAAGCGAGTTCTACACATCCATACGGTTAAGTGCTCATGGATTTCAACTTTTCTTCACGATACATGAAACCGACCCAAAAAATAGGGAAAAATATTTTACCTTAATCCAAGAGGTGTGGCCTCGATTGGATGATTGTGGAAGCTTTCTCGAGGTCAGACGCACCTCCTCCAAGCAGCGCACGAGCTCTCGTTGAGGTCGGTGTAGAACTCCTCCAAAGTTCGCCGGAGTTTGGTCTCCACGCCGTTAGGATGCTCGGTTGAGGGGGGTAAGATGGGGGAACTTCTTCTTTGGCCTTAGGGAGTGTGTGTGTGTGTGTAAGTTTAATTTGATTTTTGTTGTGTTTTGATGGAAGTCCTGTTTTCAAGCTCAAGTTTGAGCTCGAAATTGGGCTCGAATAGAGGGAGTTAAGGGCTAATTTTGATGGAGCTAATCTTCGCTGGGCTCAAGGAAGAGTTTTGGATCAAATGGGGGGAGTTTTAGCTAAATTGATTTTAGCAACCTTTCAAGCCATGGGGGTGATGGGTTTAAATAGGAAGGGCCATGGCTGAGCTTGGGGAGGTTTAGAGATTGGGATTTGCTGCTTGGGTGAGGAGAAGAGCAGCCATGATGTCCACTAGGGTTGGGGCAGCTCATCAACTTAAAATTCAAAAAAAAATTCTTTTTTTTTCTTTTTTACCACTTGAAATTTTGGCTTGGTGGTTTCCGGCGAACCAGGTGGTGGTCCGACCAAGGTGAGGTCGTTGTCGAGGTCAGGGGGGTCAGGATTTGGGTTTGGTTCCTTCAATGGATTTTGTCCATGTGCAAAGGAGCTTGGTTTAAATGGTAAGGGGGAAGGGTCATTTTAGGCTCAATTTGGTCAAGCCATGGAAATGGGTTGGGTTCACCCTCCAAGAGCTTGATTTAGGCTGAAAAAAATCAGTTGGGTCAGCCCTCTTTAGGTGGAGAAGTCTCCATCTCAAATGAGGTGGCCAACTTGGATTAGTGTGTGACATAAAAAAGGATTAAAGGCTTTAGTGAGGGATTAAGAAAGAGGATCCCTTTTTTGCCATTTATGGCTTGGTAAGGAATCCATGATCTTCATGGCTTCATGTGGCTCAAGCATAGCTCCATGGCTTACCTTTGGCTCAAGCAAGGCTTGGTTAATTTGCATGAGAAAGGTATTTTGAATTCTTTGTTTATTTTCAGATGATTTGGCATGATACTCCATTTGGAATTATTTGATGATTGATTTGGAACTTAGGGAGTGAATTTGATTAAAGGGATGATGAGATGGAAGTGTCATGTGGGCTTTAGAATAGTTATGGGCTTTTTCAAATTTGGTAAGCATAGGCCTTTAAAATGCTTTAAGAAAGTAGGATTTTAGGTTTTAAAATAAACTTTTGGATGAAAATTTGGTGAAGGGTTGTATCAAATAAATATTGCAATTGGTTTAGGAATGTGTAATGAAGGTTTTAGAAAAGATTTGGGGTCATTTGGAGTTGAATTGGATTTAATTTGGGTCTTTTTAATAATAGGGTCAAAGTGGGTCAAATTGTGCTAACTTGGGCTAAGGTTGAGTTAATTATGGATTTGATGTAAAATTAATGTTGAAAAATGTTTATGGAGGTGTCACAAAGAGTTTTCAATTTTGTTTGGGTCTTGATTTTGGGATTTGGGCTTGTTTGGGTTCATGATTGGTTTAGGCCAAATTGTGGATTTTTTGTTTTGGTTAGGCTTGGGTGGAGTTTGGGCCAAAATATTAGGTAAATTAAGTTAGGGTTTTGTTTGTGAGGATGTTAGGAAGATTTCAAAACAAATTTACGGAAAATTGGGTGACACTTTTCTCCTAAACCTTAACACTCAACACACACTCTCCCTCTCTAGAACTTCAGAATACACACTTAAACACACCCATTTTCGTCCAAAACAATTATTTATATGTTAGAAACGAAATCCCAAGAGTTTCCATAGGCATCCCTTCAAAAAGTCGCCAAAACTCCTCAAATTTGAATTCCACCGACATTGGACGCCACCGGCGCTCTATCGTTGAATTAATTGCTGAGTCTCTGGAAAATGGCGCCCGTAGCGCCAAAACCTGTTTTCCTCCTTTTTGCTCTAAATTCGTTCATTTTCTCTTCTTTTCGCTCCAATCACCTAAAATGATCATACCTACAACAAATCATGAAAAATATATTTCTTTAAAGTGCAATATCACAAAAAATGGGTAAAATTATATAGTAAAAATAGTATATATTTTTGGTGCATCAGTTATGCAGGGTTGATTACGACTGTTTTGGGGATGTCATAATTTTTTATATTAGCGACCGATTAAATAAGTATAATTTATGTTGTGCTCATTTTTGTAGGGGTTAACTACCATTGACAAAATGTTCTCTTCGAAGTTTATTTTTTATCCGACAAGACAATGATGGATTGGGTTTGTTGGTCAATTTTGGGCCTTAAGGGCCCATTTGGTATTTTTTTGATCAAATTGGGTTAAATTGACAAAATTGGGGTATGTGATAGTTGAACAAAATAATGTGGATAGGACCAGTTTTGAGTGTTTTATATGTAATTATAAATGTAAAGTTTAAACATTGGATATATAAATAAATAAATATATATATTTAGAAATGCGAGCCCAAAAGAAAATACGTGCGATTCAAACTCGTGATCTCACAACTAGAGATTATACCCTCAACCATTTTGTCATGAATAAATACACAAATATATAAAAAATATAATAATTGTGTGTGTATATTTTTTTATAAGAAATTAAAGTTTTGAGTTTTATTAAGTTGTTATATATAAATGCATAAGAATTGTATGATATGCATGTAAATGCTAATTTTATTAATATATATTTATGAAAATTAAGAAATTGCCTAATCAGTATAACACCGCTCTTAAAGATACTTAAATAATTTATTAATTATTTTTAAATTCAATAATTTATGATAGATTTATTGACCTTTGCCCAATTCAAAGGCCAAAAAAAATATAATAATAAAATATTAATTTTTTAATTAAATTTAAATTAACCTTTATTGACTAGACTCGCCAAGGCTGGGTAAGTTGGCCCCCCAGACCACTCGATGGAACATGGAATCAGATTTTTGAAGTGTATGCTCATATTCCACCGAAAGCGCCAAAACTGATATAAAGAAAAATCGAAGCGTGGGGCCCACCTAACTCTCTTCCACACCACAAAACTAATCTGTGGGGCCCGGAAGAGATATGAGGGTGCAAATCCAGCAGCGTGGCTTCAGCTTCTAGAGCTATTCCAAATGCCAAAATTTTGCTGAATTTTTGCTCCTCACAACTAAACTGTTATATTTATATGCATGACACTCAAATATTTAATATTATATAAAAATAAAATTTTTGTTATTTTTCAAAAATAAAATACATATTTTCATATCTAAATTTAAAGTATCAAAATATTCTATGTAAATATTAAACTTTAAGTGTGAAATATGTAAATACATAAAAAACATTGTGCTATGTATGTAAATGATCCTTTTTTTTAATATGTAAAAGTAGATATTGAATCCTTTTAGGACATCAAAGTCCCATATAGTTAGGGGCGTATGTAGTTCATGAATTCATGCAATCCTAGGACCATTTTGGTTAGGCCATGAAGCCATATTAAGCTCACAAGAGCCATGAGAGAACTCATTTTAGGCATTCACTATGTTGTTTCTAACTCTCTTAGTCAGAGGCTTAGGGATTAAGGTTCATCCATATGAATTACCTACATGAGTCAGGGAGTTGAATTGGGTAACAATGGTTTTAAGGTTGGAATGTGTGTGAGAGTGTGGTGTGTGCAAGCTTGCCCTCATCATGACCAGACCATATAGGGTATTCCTAAGGCCAAAGAGTTCTATAGGAAACTCATCTTTTAATCCTCCACATATTGATTTCAACCCTCCAAGTGGTTTAGTGGTTTATAATCAAACATGTGGGGTTTGAAGGAGTCGAAATGGTTTGAATTTCAAGTTGTGGGTCTCATCTCCAGTCCTACAGGACGATCGAGGGAAAACCTATGGCTAGATCCTAAGCACTAAGGATAGAAGAAAAGACCTCACCAAAAATGAGGTCAACAGCTATGTTTCTTTATTTTCTAAGAAATTAATGAACTCCTAAGGAAGATACAATACCCAGTAACTGATCTTCAAGTGTCATGACACCTGGCCCAATCTGCATCACAGAAGGCATTTAGTTGGGTTGAGCTTTCTACTGAAAGGGAAAATTCTTTGGCCCGCTGTCTGTTTTACATAACTTAGGACATGATGGGCTAATTCTAAGTGTGGTGCTCGTGGTTTGTCCATAAATTGACTTAGAATATGAACTGCATACGTCAAGTCAGAGCGTGATATAGTCATGTAGATTAATATCCCAACCAGTCTTCGGTATGATGATGGATCACCGACATATTCTCCTTCTCATTTGCTAAGAGATAAGTTTTGTTCCATAGAGAAACTGGCTGGTTTTGCACCGAGTTACCCAACATCCTCGAGTATTTCAGGAGCATACTTTCGCTGTGAAAGCGCAATACCCTTCTGGGATCGTGCAACCTCAATACCAAGAAAAATATTTCGATTTTCCAAGATCCTTTAATTTTAATTGGTTCGTCGAGAATATTTTGACAACTTCGATTATTCTGCAAATTATTCCTTGCAATGATGACATCATCCACATATAGAAAAAGGGAGATGAATTTACTATTATGGGATCCGATGAACAAGGAATAATCTGCCTTTGATTTACATAAAATTGGCTCTCTTTAGAGTGTTTGAAAGCTTGATGAACCATTGTCGTGATGCTTGTTTGAGGCCCTACAATGATTTGGGGAGTTTATAAACTTGAGTCTCCCTCTTTCGTCCGAGGCCAGGAGGTAGCGACATATATACGTCTTCGTCAAGGTCCACATGTAAGAAAGCATTATTGACATCTAGTTGTTGGAGATGTCATTATTTAGTTGAAGCTAGCGCAAATAGTAGGCGAACAGTTACAAGCTTTGCTACAGCTACTTTCTCTAAATAGTTAAGACTTATTTAGTTTAATTTCCTGCACTTTTAATACGTATTAATTCTCTACTTAGTTAAGTTACCTGATTAGAATACTTAGTTTACTTTATTGCGCTTAAATTTAGAATTCCAAATTTTCGTATACTAGTTTTATTATTATTATTATTTTAAAATTAGTTGTTATTTAATTTTCTCTTTCTCGTGGGATCGATAACCGGGACTCCACTAGAGCACTGTATTACTTGATACGATACGTATACTTGCGTAGCATCCACAACATAAATAATTATAATTACTATACATATAATATAGCGGGGTCAAGTTTTTGGCGTCGTTGTAATTAAATTAAAAATATCATAATATAAAATTGTGGGTCAATAATTAATAGAAAACTCAATAATAATACACTAATTGCTTAATTTTATTCGGATATTATGTGCATGATTGATTCTGCATCTAATTATTTTCGAATATCATGCATGGGGTTTATCCTGCAATCCTTCAACTAGTTGAATTGATTACAGGAGTCGTATCTTCCTTTGTTCTAGCAAACCAAAGAGGAAGAGCAGTTTTGAGATCATCTCAAATTGTTTGATCGGAGTGTTTTGGTCACGCGGAGGAGACAAAAGACAAAGGACTGCAATCTGGTTGAGCTGAATAGATGAATAATGGAACGGAGTGCTCTGGTCGAGCAGAAGAGCCAGATGTGACAATGTGATCTCGTGTGTACATGAGGAGACGAAGCATCATGAAAGATAGATCGGTCAAATCACTGCTTGCGAGAAGTTCCGTAGTCTATTCGAATGGAAGAGATACATCGCGAGAATGAGTGGAAGACAAATTGTTGGTAGTAATCAATACGTCTGGGTTACTTGTGTTAGTTCTTTCTTAAGTCGTTTTCTATGAGAGAGATCACTATCTGTTGGAATAGAAGAATTGATGAGAAGCAGCTGCTCGTGCGTACGATAGGCGACAGAGTAGTGGCTGCAGACAGGTTTCTTAGGGCTTTGATACCATGTGAAAAACAAGGGAAGAATTGTATTTCTTGTTTATCAATGCATTATTCCTTACAACATATATATATAATAGTGTGGCCGGCATACCATTCACAAAACAGGAAACATGAATTATTTTAAATTAGGAATCCCACCAAATAGGAAAAGAATAGAAAATACGAAATATGTAATAAAATGAAACCCAATTAGTTAAATATATTAAAAAGAAAGAAGTAAATTCCTTCCTAATCAAGCATGGTGATTGAAACTTTTCTATATATAGATAACATTTTAGAATCTATAATAATTTGAAAGAGGCACTAATGAATTTAATTAAAATCAGTTGAAAATTATCTTTCTTTAAGTTGATGACATTATCTCTTCTTTCGTTCAAATTCTAACCCAAGTCTTAAACTTGAAATTGTTGGTTTAAAATAAAAGTGAGCTAACCATAGCTAGTGAATGCTCATATTCCTAAACTAGTAATACAATGAAATAAAAAACAAATATGCATGTCAGTTAAACTTTTAATAATTTTTTTTATGAATATAATCGATCAAGGTATTTCAAAACTTTTATTATGTCATACAATATTGTTTCAATATCAATATCATTTAATACACAGCCGCCACAGAAGCTTAATCTAAAATTGTATCAGTTAAGATATATCAATATAAATATCATTTTTCAATTACATGCAAGAGTTTCTTAGCTTTCTTCCGCTAATACCATAAAATAGTGAACACTATCATAGTCAATCCATGGATATACAAGCATACTATGACAATCACTATTTAATAATGATAATTTCATTCTTATTTGTATAACAATAAATATATTTATTTAACATTCAATTTCTATGATAATTTTAATAATATTGAGGACACATGTCATTGCTACATGAACACAAATTCAATAAAATCAAAATTCCCGAGTATTTCAGTGATATACATATAATTAGTAACAATAATAGTAAATATGTTTGATCTTAAAGGAACAAAAATATTACTAACAGCATAAGAACATGAGTACTCCTTTATACTATAATACATATAATCAAGATGATTTTGCTTGTTTTGAAATTCTGAATCTCTTTTATACTATAATACATATAATCATGATTAAGGAGTTCATGTTAATTTAAATAAATAATTTATCATCATTTATAATTTAAATAGTTCTAATTAACTCTTGTAATAATAAAGTTATTTAATAATTACTTTTATAATTAGATTATTCCTTATTTAACCTTTACTTATTAGTAGTTTGTTTAATTCATGTAGCCTATTTCTTCAAATGATTTTTTTATTAAATTTTTAACTCTTTTTTGTATTGTACTAATTATATCTTATGAAATTCTATTATAATATATATCTATTTAAATCCCATAAATTGATTTATGCTTTATTTCATAATTAGATTATCACCGCAATGCTAATATTTTTATTTGAAATAGCTTCATGTGATTTAAGTATTAAGGAATAATAATTGATCTTATTATCCAATTTTGACATTAAATTAATATTGTCAATTCATATATGCACTCATAAGTATAATTCTCAGTAAATATTTATTTAATAAATATATTAATTCTGAAAATTTAAACTTAATTATAAATTCCTATTTATGTATATTTTAAATTTAATAAAATATTGATTAGTAATTTGATTAAAATCAATAACTATTATTAACAATTATACTTGACTCACCTAATTTTCACCCCAATCTGAAATCCCTCTTCACCTTATTTGCCATTGTCAGGACCTTTGGTCTACTACCCCAAAGGACCTCATGCTCATCATTGTCTCTGCCTTCATCCTCGATCAAATCGAGGGTAAGTGTAGATGCTCGGCTTCCTGCCCCCCGCTTGCCTTCGAAAACATTTCCTCTTCCTTTACACAACACAGATCACAACCCTAGTCATGCTCAAATTGACCTTGCGTCCCTTCCTGCATGCAGTAAAACTTTTCGTAGTCCTCCTTGCTTTGTTGCTTCTCTTATCCTTCATGCACGAAGCTCTCGACATCGACTTCTTCTAATGGCATTGAATCTCCAATAAGAGAAAGAAACAACCTCTCCTTCATCTTCTTCTTTTTCTTTCTTCTCTAATTCCCGCTTTCGTTCTATCTACTTGGTTTGTTTCTTTGTTTTGATTGAGACACTCATCTCCTTAAAACGAAACATTCGAGGTGTTTCCCCCTTTTGAATCTACACTAATCCTTTAAAATTCTCTTACTTTATTTTGGTTATTACAGTCTTTGAGTGAGAATTGAAGTTGTTGACTTTATCATCTTTTATTCATATGCAATCTTCTTGTTATGAAAAACGCGATAATAAAGCGAAAAATGGAACGAGAAAATTGCACGCAAAAAACACTAGAGCGACACACAGATTTACGTGGTTCGGCAAATTTCCTACGTCCACGGAGCTGCAGAGAAATTTATTACTTCGAGGAATTACACCGTCGAGCTCCTCGACGTATACAAGAAAAAACTCTATTTTTTTTCTCTCCTTCCTCTCTTTCTCTCTTACTCTCTTTCTCTCTTGGAGAACTTGGCAGCCGCTTGCTTGCTTGGCTTAGCTCTTCTTCAGGCTTCATTCTCATCCAATGGCAAAAGAGGCTATTTATAGAATCAAGAAGAGTGGTAGGTGAGAGGTAGGTGAGCGGTAGGTGGGGAGGTAGGTGAGCGGTAGGTGGAAGGGTAAGTGAGAGGTAAGTGGGATTCTTAATTAGGAAGTTAATTAAATCAATGTGGACCTGGTCTCCACATTACCCAACACTTCTGTGAATGAGTTCCACATATTTTTTGTTTCTCAGTGGTCTGCTGGCCAAGTGTTGGACAATATTTTACAAAATGAGCAGACTGACGACACTAGTAGCATGTGTTGAAGCCCAACAAGAATCCAATTTTATTTTTCTTTTCACATTTGACTCTAGAATCTACAATTCTTTGAGTCGTGTCATTACTAAATTCAATTGAGCTTTCTTTTTGTTGTAACCCAAAAATTGAGCTACGAGTTCTTCATAGATACTCTATCTCTTATGTATCTTCTTGCATATTTGAGCAAGTTGGAAATCAATTTTCACTCGTTGGCCGTCTCTAATACCACTAAATACTTTTCGATCCTTAAAAAGCATGAATGGTCAAATCCTTAAATCCAGAAATGAATCTATATCACTTCTCATATGCAATTGATTCCTGTCATAGTGCATACTTCGACGGTATAATGAATTTCGCTTTGTACAAAATAACAATCTCTCCACACCATCTTGATAAATTTATCCTCTATCTGTTTTTTTACAGATAGAGAAACAAATCTCTTTTTGAATGTATCCCCTATTAATTATAGTTACCTAAATCAAATATCTTTAAACCACTTATATAGTTGACATTCATAACAATCTTAATGACTCTTCCTTTAAGATTCATATTACTGAATTTAAATCTTCGCTCTGATATCATTTTTGTTACGATTCAATCGGGGGCTTGAAATTATCAAGGAAACTATCAAAATGTGAATAGAAGGTTAGACGTTCTAAAATAATTGATTTTATTAATTAATAACCATCCAAGAAAGAAAATTAATTAAAATAAATTTATCTTCCTATATAACAATTATCAATCGGGGGCTTGAAATTATCAAGGAAACTATCAAAATGTGAATAGAAGGTTAGACGTTCTAAAATAATTGATTTTATTAATTAATAACCATCCAAGAAAGAAAATTAATTAAAATAAATTTATCTTCCTATATAACAATTATTTCTTTTATAAACATTTTCATAGGAAGGCGAGCTTCATCGGTCAACCATGCAAATAAAAAATTTAAATATAATTTGTATGATTCATATTCTCTTATCATTCAGTTCAATGTACAGTATATACTTTATAAAGAATACATAACAATTAATCTTAATAAAAATTTTATAATATTCACAACAATATGATCAATATATAAAAGAACATATAAATTAAGATAAAATTATGTAATTTAATTTGATAAATATCAATCATCACTTATGCAATTGGTTTAGAATAAACAAAACGTTACTGTCATTTTAATGTTACATGTTTAGGTGCATAGGAGTTTGTGTTCAATTCATCCAAAAAAGCTCGTTATTCACGAACAATTCATGTTCGGTTCGCCAAAGAGTTCATGTTCGATTCGTTCGATAAGCAAAAAAGATAAACACAAATAATTTTTTTCGTTCGGTTTGGTAAACGAACCAAATACTAACAGTGATGTGTCTGTTTGTGTTTGGTTCGTTATTGTTCGAAATATAAAATAATTTAAAATATTTATATATTAAATATTTATGATATTTTAAAAATTTATTTTATTTTAGATAATTAAATTTCTATAAATTATAATATATAATGAAATATTAATAATAATATATTAATATTAGTAATATAAATATTATATATTTATATAATCTTAGTTATATAATTAATAAACTAAAAACCCTAATCGACTTGACCCCGTGAACATTTCGGTCCGCCTCCCTTCACTCTCGAAAGCTTTCGGGTAACGCATTTGCTTCTTCGGCCTCCCTCTCTTCTCGCGAAAAGCTCTTGGTCGTGATCGCGAGAGCCTAGGGTTTGCTCTTTGTGTTCGTCCTTAGTCTGTACTTATATTTATCTTCGATAAACTCCTCGGCGTGTCGGCGTTTGATCGACTGATCGGCATTCTTGCTTGGTTGCTCGATATTCTTGCTTGGTTGCTTGTAAGGTTACCGATGAGTCATATTTGAACGTATTTTCTTTACTATTTCATATTTATCTTTCGGTTGGGCTCATAGCTTAATTTTTTTTAAAAGATTTTTTTTAAGATTTTTTTTTTTTATTTATTTTTGGAGTAAAACCTAGTTTTTTGAAGTTTTGGGACTGAAATCTTGCTTATAAAAATGGCGTATTGCTCTCAGATCCGATTTTGATGTGAGCTCACCGATCTCTGCTCTCTCTACTTTATCACTCACAACCAGAATCACAGATGCAAGTTAGCTTGATCCTCTTAATCTAATGAGGAATTTTATGAATCTTTTCGGAGCTTTAAATAAAAGGTCGGTGGCAAATTATTAGGTTAACTAATTTGATAAAAGGTTGCTGACATTTTTTTTTTTTTGATTCATGAGCTTCTTTTTTTTGTTGCAGTCACATTCCTTTAGCGAAACTCTCTTAATATTAGTTTATGAAGCATAAGGTTATGAGTTTTTTTTTTTTTTTTGGATTTTGTGAAAGACCACAAAAGTAGGAAAGTGGTGCCATGAAGAAGTTTTGTTTGACATTGTCTTTTTGGAAGTTTTATATATATACCATTCAATATCTGTTTGGCATTGTCCTTTTTTGGCTATTCCCATCTCCAGGGAAGTCATTTTAGAGGCTTGGGAGAGGTGCAGCAACTCCCAAATATGGTGAGAGGGCTGTTTCCCTCTCTCCTCTCCCTGGTTTTGGTTGGGTTGCACTTTTAAGCTGATTGCTGCTGGTTAACATTTACGTAGGATTCAGGGCAGACCTCAAGTTAACTGGTTAACATATATGTAGGAAATGGCTTATCATTCCTTAAAACTTATGATTGAATATTTTGCTCAGGCTTATCATGCAAGAAAGGGCTTATTATTTCTAAATATATTGCTCAGACTTATAATGCAAGAAAGGGCTTATTATTTCTAAATATATTGCTTAGGCTTATAATGCTTGGGGTTTTGTTTGGCATTGTCTTTTTTAAAGTAACGACTTATTATATAATCGAGATGAGTGTCCTTATTTGGTTATTACTAGATCTAGGGAAGTCATTTTAGGGGCTTGTGCGAGGTTTAGCAACTCGCAAAATTGGTGAGAGGGCTGTTTCCCTCTCTCCCCTCCCTGGTTTCGGTTTGTTTGCACTTATTAGCTGGTTTCTTTTTGGAAGATTTACATACATACCATTCAATCTCTGTAATTACATATCTACACCTAAACTTCAATTTTTACCTACATGCTACCTTGCCTGAATTGGTATGTTTCCCTCTCTCCCCTCCATGGTTTTTAGGAATGATGATGTAGTTTTGGAGGAGAAGATCTTGTGAAGATGTAAGAATAGCTTATGTACTATTTTCTACTTGTTCATTTCTTTATACACTACTGCACATGTTGCATTGAGGCTTGTGAGGCCAGGGAATAAGGTACCGTTATTTGCTGAATTGTCCATAAGTGGTTAAATTTTGTTCAGATTGTTTTTTACTATGAAAAAAATTGTATGTGATCTTTCATATAGATGGAAAAATGATGCCAATTTTGATCTTGAAAGATGCCAGGTGATCTGGTTGTGGAATTTGAGTTTGAAATATACATAGCTTGAAATTGATGCTTGAGCTTGACTTGTTGAGCTCAATGTGTTGCTCCATTATCCTACATACCATTCAATGTGCTGCTCCTATATGCGTAACAAGCATATGAATGAATTCAGTGATTATTTTGTGTAGTCAAGTGGCTGTTTTGGAGACAAACTTAGAACTGCTTTGAACTTAATTTTGGCGCTGGAACTATCTTTAGGCATTTCTTTTTAAGGAAAATACTATCTGTAAGAGATTTGGCTGAAATTCATGCCTGGTTACCTAACAAACTTGAGATTTGGCTGAGGATAAAAGTGACGGGTAATGGATTGTTCTCTGTTTGAGCACATAATTATAGATGTAGGAAGACTTGTTGTTAACAATGTAGCCGAAACATCATCTTTTTTCAGGGAACATTTCTTTGAAATCATTACTGATGGCAGAAGATCATAGTCAGCAGCGATCTCAGTACACCACCGCTATGGTCGGGACTCATCCAAGCAGCCACCACCCAGACAGCGTCGCGCTATCACAGTCCACCACAGCTACTGTCGCGAGTCATCCTAGCAGGCCTCCACTCCACCCCGACGCGAGCTTCACTGACTGCATCACTGTCATCCTAGCAGGCCTCCACCCCTACGATAGAAATGATTACACTTTGTATAAAAATGTGTTCACGTGTAAACCTGTGTGGTTGATTTGTAAATACCTTTGTTTGTGACTGCGTTCGATTGTGTTCTCCCAGTTTCCGATCGTATCTTTCTAAGTTTAGCATGGTAATCTTTTGAACTCTTGTGGAAACAAACATGATCACAACCTGGACTTATGTTTCTATCGTAGTCATCAAAACTTAGATTCATTTAATATTGGCCAACTTTTACAAATATTATTTGTTACATCCCTTGCTCTTAGACTGTCCGTTTTCATCACCCAATTATTAATGCCACTTTATGAAATGTTTTTTTAACAAATTACCATTTTATTAAATATTTTTCTTAGATCAATATTTTTCTTGTGCTGAGTTGGAAGTGTTGTTGATGCAAACGTTTCAGAATGCTCTATATATCGATGTTTAGAGTGGAACTTAAATAATATTCCTATTTAACTTGTTGATGTGATGGTTTGACAATCATTGCCATACACATCGGCATCTGCTGTTAATCGTGTGGCCTTTCACTTGAACATTAAATTGCAGAGATTTGTGCTAACTTTATAAGTTTTCTTACTCATGTGAATGTTGATTCAAGCTTTTTTTGATTCTACAATCCCATACAATAAGACACGGTTATCCAGTTTAGTTTCTTGGCTTAAAGCTTTGAAATAAAATATGTAGTTACCTAAATTAAGTATTTAAACAATGCTAGCATCTAGTCACGTGATGGTTTGTACATCTTGGCCAGCAAACTAGTAAGTAATGGAGATGGTAGTTTAATTATTTTAATATGCTAGCCATTGCTTCAAATTACCATATAAAAATACCAATTTTGGTTTTACTTTTAAGTTTGGTGGGTATCAAAGTCAAGATCTTATTCGCATCTAATCCTTCATACCTATCACATTTAATAAGTGTTATATACAGAGATGATTGGGCTGAAGGGCATCACTCATTCTTCTTCATTCAACTTGGTGTTGGTGGAGATTAGTGTAATGTTCGATGGAGTGATTGGAAGTTTGTATTTTTCTTTGTTAGTGTTGTATCAAGGAAATTTTTTTGTGGATGGACAATGATAACCATTGAAGGGCTGAATGTCATATTTGTAAGCATAGGCCTTTTGAAAGAGAATTTGGCTACCATTATAGGGAATTGTGACTGATGAAGTTATTTGATTTTGGAGAAATGTTTTCCTTTATCTTTCATGAGTATGGTCAGTGGAGGGGGGATACTGGCGTGATAAAAATCGAGGGTTGTTTTTTATTGTAATTCTTTTTTGGACTAGTGGAAATTTATCCCCCTCTATGTGACTATGGGCGTGGATAGATATCACTGAACCAGTAAACTTTCTTCTTACATTCTTCCTTAATTGTTCTCCTTGCAGATTATTTTTCCTTTTCTATTAATTTTCATCACTCTTGGGTTCATGCTTCTTCTAACAGCAGAATGGAAAATATGATGAAAGCAAGTAGAGCCACAAAAGGTTAATAAGCTAGCAACTCTATTACATGAACAGATTTTCTACATAAAGCGTGACCATGAAGCTATTTGTACTTTAGAGTGTAGCTTACGTTTCACTATTTCAAAGCATGCTTTGGATCTCACACTTATCTCGCTCTTTGCTTTTTACGAGCATGCTTCACTGCACTTTTAACGACAATAATCCAAGTACATTTTATTGTTTCATGAAATTGTGTTGCAATCCTATTTTTTAAATATTACACGATATCCTATTGTGCTTGGTAATTCTGTAGAATGTTCGTCATAAATCTTGAATCTTATATATTTTTGTAGAAGGCAAATGGAATAGTGAAGACTTATGTTTTATGTATACTTCAACATTTAAATGAGGGGATCTTGCATAGCTTTTAATTTGTTTATTCGGGTAATTTACTTGTCTAAAAATTCAATTTTTCTCTAATAATCTAAAAATCCAATCACTCTTTTATCATTGCTTAGCCAACCCAATCTTGTTTTAGGATAATAACAATATTTGTTAAGTAAAGAATGTTTTCTCGAGAGCAAGATCTACTATATGTATTGTCAATAAGGATCTTATTGTTCACTTTCTCAATTATTATGTGAAGAATATCAGGGATGAGCTAACATATATGCAATGCTACCTCTTTAGAAGTTATAGATTTTGTGAACACTATCATTATCTAATGCAGAAGTCAAATGTGTTAAGTGCTCTTTGGAAATTTATTATTGCTGTTAATTTTTTTTCCTTATCATTTCAGTGAACATTGGAGTTTAGACCTGAAGATTGCTTTGTATGTATTTACTTGCTATTTTCGAGTATGTAGATCTTGTGAGATAAATAGCCTGCTTAGAAAATTGTAAAAAGTGCATAATCATGGAAATGCTTAATTTTGAAGGCTGTTTTTGCATTTAAAATAACAAGAGGAAAATCCAGAATTTAAAGCCAGAATTGACAGTTCAAATAACCATCATTTTTTTTATTCTTTTGTGCTGATGAAACTCAAGGACTTATTTTCTCTATGAATTTTTTTATTAGCAGGATATGTTTAATCTGCCTAAGCACCTTAGCATGCATTGCATACCTCTAAATTGCTTCCGGCTAGTTCATGTTTGAACTTTTTTCATCTCGTCAAACTTTTTCAAATGTTCAATAGCTCTCAGATATTTAAATTAGTGTACAATTGAACATTTTTCTTTTCAGTGGTTATTGGATGCATTGGTTGCATGATACGGAATATTTTCTTTGTTCCCTTCACACCATGCATTGAGAGTATGCTTGAAGTATACACAATTTTGTGAACCTCCTTAATTGTCCTGCCAATAAAGTTACGAGGAAAAAAGTGTTTATTACAATAAAAGTGCATTATCAACCTTTGCTCATCCATTTATATATATCTACGATGCATATGTGAACTCAATTGCATGGTTTTGCCACTGATCTGGCTTTCGGGTTTGTGCTGCTGATTTGTTATTATGAACACCAGCATATATTCCTTTAGCTTCTCTCTCATAACAAGGATGAGAAAAAGTGACAGTAGTAGTAAAGGTGGCATTTGTTATCTAGTTAACTAAGCGTACTTTTTTGGGTCTGCTTTTCATTTGATTGTTGAACGTGCTGAGCATGTTCAGTTTCTATAATCCAATTAACTTGACAATATAAAAAGGGGGCTACTAACGTGGTTTTGATATTCACATATCCGGGAAGAAATCCCTTGGTATGCTAGCGATGAAAAGACTTGGTAACAGGCAATATCAGTTTAAACTCAAAGCATGCTTAATTTTTGAGCCAATTCATAATTAACAAGCTATTGGGACATGCATCACAAATCAATGGGCCAACTTGAAAATTATTTTTTTCGCAGCCTTGAAATTTTGTTAAAGATAGAAACATGGCATGATCAATGTTCTTTGTTTCACTTGTATTTTCTGTTTGCTTTGCATTATTTTTCCGATAGAAGTATTCTTGTATGCTCAATTTGATAAATCAGAATTATGTTGAGGGACATTTAAAAGCAGATAATAGTGTCTGGATCTGTAGAACATTTGAATATTGGTAGAACATAACTCATTTTCTAACGCCGAGCAAAAATAACTGGAATAACAAGTTTTACACGATAAAATAGACAAAAGCAATCAGTCCGTAATATTGATTTCCAGCAAGTGACAAATGTACCTCCCTCATCTTCTTCATGGCTTTGTATACTCTGACCATTCTACCGTTAATTCGAATGACTTGTCCATAAAACCACTCCCTCGGATCAGAACAAAGAAATCCTACGACTGGCCCAATATCTTCCATTACACCAAGCCTTCCCACATGATTATTTTCCGCCGCTATCTTCGCGTCCTCCTCTGTCTTCTCTGCAAAAAATATATCCGTCGCCACTGACCCTGGTGCAGCACAGTTGGATGTGATTCTCTTTTCCTTAAGTTTTCTTCGCTAGAGTCTTAACCATCGCCTCTACCGTCGCCTTTGGAGCCGTGTAAATCCCATACTCGGCTGATTCTTTGTTACCAGCGTTGACGAGAGTGCAGTGATCCTTCCGCCGGCACTCCGTACCACTTAATTGGCGGCTTCTCGACTGACATGATTGAGTCGAATATCGCATTGGTTAAGACTAGCAAAGGAGCTTAAAAGGAAAATGGACGGCGACAGGATTGGAGACATCAACGAGGATGGGGATGGCGCAGGGGATGGGGGCTGAGGAAGAAGAATTGATTTATGCAGAACCTTCATCAAAGAAAATAAAAGAGGTAGAAATAACTATCATAAGTGGGCATAAAAACCTCCCATCTACCCATCCTTCTCTGGGCTCTTTCCCTCTTCAATCAACTGCAACAAACTTCTGTAGTTCCGGACGTAAAGGCAGCATACACACATACATATATAATTATATGTCCAACCCATTCTTCTTTTTTTTTTTTTTGTAATTTACATTTCCCACCCATTCCCTTCTTTAGTTTCACGTCGTTCTCAAAACAACTGGTGCCAGCACTTATTGTAACCTGGACCGGAGGGCCAAAGATGTTTTAGAGTAACTTTTTCAGATGATATAATTGATTCCTTCCTTTTTGAAGAAAGCAGACCATACTCAAGAGAGAATGCTGACAAGCCATTGTAGGAGAACGACTCGTTGCTTGATTAAAATGCTCTCCGCATTGACTCCCCACAGTTTCTGTTTATTCTGCATCATAATTTCTGTTAGGGAACTCTGTTAATAAAATAACTTGGTTCTGAATTTATTCAGTCTGCTTCATGATTCTAACTACAAGGACCTGATCCTCCTTCATGAAAAAGAAGAACTGAACAGACCTTCTGATCTCTGTTGCTGGTCCCTCCCGCCATTAATGAATTCATGGAGAAAAACGGAAAGAGTGGTTGGCCATCTCTTCTTCTTATTAAAGACACGAATGGAGGAAGCTAAATCATGAATAGTTAATGGGATAGGACCACTGTTCCGTTTCCACCAGGAAGAATGATTTACATACTTGCCCCCACCACTCAGTTCTTGTGTATTTACATTTCTGAGATCTAGCTTTTGTTTTTTCTTTATATCATATCAAAATATATCTTTCATTTTAACTTTTAAAACTTGATATATGTCTCTTTCTGCATAAATACGGCGATATGTATGTGGACATCGGAATGTGCAAGTATGCTTTAATTAAAACTATTTTAAAGCGTCAGTATGCTTTTGGCAACTTATCATAACGCCTTTGTTTATTTATTTTAAAATTAGTTATCGGAGAATAAAAGTGGTGTTTCACTGCTTAGTGTGTAGCATACGTTTAATTATTACATAAATAGATTTTCTACATAAAGCGTGACCATGAAGCTATTTGTACTTTAGAGTGTAGCATATGTTTCACTGCTTCAAAGCATGCTTAAGATCTCACACGTATCTCGCTCTTTGCTTTTTAAGAGCATGCTTCACTGCACTTTTAACGACAATATTCCAAGTACATTTTATTGTGTCATGAAATTGTGTTGCAATCATATTTTTTAAATATTACACAATATCCTATTGTGCTCGGTAATTCTGTGGAATGTTCGTCATAAATCTTGAACCTTATATATTTCCGTGGAAAGCACATGGAATAGTGAAGACTTATGTTTTATGCATACTTCAACATTTAAATGAGGGGATCTTGCATAAAATTCAGTTTGTTTATTCGTGTAATTTACTTGATCTAAAAATTCAATTTTTCTCTAATAATCTAAAAATCCAGTCACTCTTTTATCATTGCTTAGCCAACCTAATCTTGTTTTAGGCTTAAATAATAAAAATATTTGTAAAGTGAAGAATGTTTTCTCAAGGAGCAAGATCTCTATATGCATTGTCAATAAGGATCTTGTTGTTCACTTTCTCAATTATTATGTGAAGAATATCAGGGATGAGCTAACATATATGTAATGCTACCTGTTTAGAAGTTATAGGTTTTGTGAACACTATCATTGTCTAATGCATAAGGCAAATGTGTTGAGCGCTCTTTGGAAATTTATTATTGCTGTTAATTTTTTTTCCTTCTCATTTCAGTGAACTTTGGAGTTTAAACCCGAAGATTGCTTGTATGTATTTACTTGCTATTTTCAATATGTAGTTCTGTGAGATAAATAGCCTGCTTAGAAAATTGAAAAAAGTGCATAAATCATTGAAATGTTTAATTTTGAAGGCTATTTTTGCATTTAAAATAACAAGAGGAAAATCCAGAATTTAAAGCCAGAATTGACAGTTTTAATGACCATCATTTTATTTTTATTCTTTTGTGCTGATGAAACTCGAGGGCTTATTTTCTCTATGAATTTTTTTATTATCGGGACTCGTTTAATCTGCCTAAGCACCTTAGCATGCACTGCGTACCTCTAAATTGCTTCCAGCCAGTTCATGTTTGAACTTTTTTCATCTCTTCAAACTTTTTCAAATGTTCGATAACCTTTTGATAGCTCTCAGGTATTTAAATTAGTTTACAGTTGAACATTTTTCCTTTCAGTGGTTAATGAAATATTTTCTTTTTTCTGCCATGCATTGACAGTATGCTTTAAGTATCCACAATTTTGTGAGCCTCCTTAATTGTCCTGCCAATAAAGTTACGAGGAAAAATGTGTTTATTACAATAAAAGTGCATTATCAACATTTGCTCATCCATGTCTATATCTACGATGCATATGTGAACTCAATTGCATGGTTTTGCAACTGATGTGGCTTTCGGGTTTGTGCTGCTGATTTGTTATTATGAACACCACCATATATTCCTTAAGCTTCTCTCTCATAACAAGGAGGAGAAAAAGTGACAGTAATAGTGAAGGTGGCATTTGTTATCTAGTTAACTAACTCAGCGTACTTATTTGGGTCTGCTTTTCATTTGATTGTTGAACGTGCTGAGCATGTTTAGTTCTATAATCCAATCAACTTGGCAATATAAAAAGGACCTACCAACTTGGTTTTGATATTCACATATTCGGGAAGAAATCCCTTGGTATGCTAGTGATGAAAAGACTGGGTAAAGGGCAATATCTGTTTAAACTCAAAGCATGCTTAATTTTTTAGCCAATTCATAATTAACAAGCTATTGGGACTTGCATCACACATCAATGGGATAACTTGAAACATTTTAAGAGTTATTTTATTTTGCTAGAAAGTGGCTTGCTTGAACTGTATCTACATCTTGACACCATAGGTTGTCCTGCAGTTCAATAGAATTTTTATTTATTATTTGCTGCATGCATGTCTCTATTGTAACAGGGCTAACTGGAAAATTATTTTTTTGGTAGCCTTGAAATTTTATTAAAGATGGAACATGGCATGATCAATGTTTTTGTTTCCCTTGTATTTTCTGTTTTGCTTGCATTATTTTTCAGATAGAAGTATTCTTTGTAAACCATTTTAATAAATCAGAACTATGTTGAGGGACATTTAAGAGTAGATAATAGTGGGTTGTCTGGATCTGTAAACATTTGAATACTGGTAGAACATAATTCATTTTCTAACACGGACCAAAAATAGCTGGAACGTTCTATCGTGAACCATTTTCATTTGGGGCCCAATCTTGTTACTCCAGAAGCCACATAAGAGGCTAAAGCCAACATTGAGAAAGATTAATACATTTTAAAAGGAGCTTAAATATCATTAAAGAAAATTTTCAAGCTTGAAGCTTTCTTGAAAATGAAATCAAGGTCATTGGCAGTACATTGCTAAGTTAAATGTAGCCTTAAACGTTTAGAAATTCGTGTTATTGTAATCTCCACCATACCCACCCCTTCTCATTATTCTTAGGTTTAAATATGAAGAATATTTACTATTTGTTCTTTGTCAATTTTTTAAATTTTTAAATTTTAATTTTTATAAATATTCAATAAATTGTTAAATTCGTAAAAATGCATAGAATGTGCAGTTTTTTTCACTTCTAGTTCTTCATTCATTTTGTATTAGTGGGAGCCTCGGGCCATGTATATGCTCCATCGATTTTTATGGAGGTGCTCAATACTAGCTAAGCAGTCCCACAATGATTATAGATTGCATCTTTGGGTTCTCGATTGTACTTATTTTTAACTCTAATTGCCTCTGATGATGCATTACACGTGAAATAAATTCAAAAAAGGCCTCCTCTTGTGATCATCAAAATCTATCCTGTGGATCCATAAAGAATACTGCTTCCTTTTGGCAAGTTACATTTGTATGGAATGTTTAGAATGAATAAAGGATTAATAAATCTTGACACCTAAAAATTGGGATATGGATAAAGATGATATGATCCTAATTAGCATTTGTTTTTACAGTTTTTCCTCTTTTTACCAACCACTTGGTTATTATTGAAGATGAATTTTATCCTATGAACTCCACTACGCTATCAACCATTTTCTTAAAGCTTCTTATTGATGTTGCAATTGCTCATTGTGTTGCCACAGATCGCCAAGGCTGTTGTGTACTTCAAAAATGTCTCGTACAATCTGATGATGGGCAAAAGAAGAGGCTTATTGATGAGATCTCATCCTACTCGCTGATACTTTCTAAAGATCAATATGGGTATGCAATTGCATTCTAATAGTGCTGTTTAACACATTTTTAATTTTAAACTGCTTGAATCCCTAACGTAATGTAACAATGAATCCTATGCCATTGAGCAGGAATTATGTAGTTCAATATGTCCTGGATCTAAAGGACATATTGAAGTTGGCGTGAAAAGTTATGACCATCTTTCAATGCAGCAGTACAGCAGCAATGTTGTTGAAAAATGCTTCTACCCTGCATAGTCCTTACGGGAGGAAAGTTCTCTCCACTGCCCGTATGTATGTCTGTGAAGAAGTAACATTTTTGACATTTTTAATTGCACAGTCAACTTTTTGCTTTATTGCATAGTACAGGTATGGCTTACAGAAAGGAAGTGTAAACATAAAGAAAAACCTAAACTGCATTGGGGCTGTAAATAGGGCTGTAAACGAGCCGAGCTTGAGCGAGCTAAGGGTAGGCTCGTGTTCGGCTCGTTCGAAATTCGCTTGGCTCGAAATCGGCTCGTGTTCGAAATGGCTCGTGAAGAGTGTGTTCGTGTTCGGCTCGAAAAACATATTCGTGTTCGTGTTCGATCGAAATTGGCTCGTTAGAATATAAAATTATTATAATACTTAATTTTTTAAAATAAAATAAATTAAGAAATTTTCTAAAAAAACTATTTTAATTTATAATTTAATTTGAGACAAATTTCAAGAATAAATTTCATCAATAAGTTTCAAATAAAATTTTACCAAAAAAATATTATTTTTTTTATACAAAATTTTACACAATAATAACAACTTTATTCAAATAAAACTTTACAATTCACAAATTAAACAAAATTACAAAAAATATAAATAAAAATTACATGAAAGATTACAATAAAAATTACATTTAATTTTTACATAAACTTAAAAAATAAAAAATACATGAAATTTTAAATAAGAATGAAGAAGCATTAAGGAGCCCCTCAATCTTAATCTGCAATACTGCAACTCTTCCCACATCTGTTCAATCCTGCCTGCAGAAAAAAAAATATTTATATTGGCACCAAAGGCGATAAGCATCTCTGGAATTCTGCGTGCATCTGTACACATACATCACATGATCCGTTCCTTGTGTTGCCAATCCAGTAAATATTATATTAGTTGTGGTTGTCCTCGCAATCATTCCAGGAAACATATCCGCCCAACGAGCCTGATCGTTCAAGTTCAATTTTGGCATTGATTAAAATGATTTTTAATAATTAAAATTTATGATTCAAGTATAGAGAAAGAAAGAAATGGAAATAAATTAATCTGTGGAAGTTTGATTAGGAAAATGAATTGATTGCAATTAATGTTTCAGGATAAATGAAAGGGGATATAAAAATGTAATTGCTGCAATAGGTATGAATGATTTAATAAAATGAAATCATACTAAAAGAGAGTTTTCCACTTATCTTTCTTCAGACTCGTTCTTCAATTCATCTTCTTATTTCCTTTCTCCTTATCTTCTCTTTCTCTGTAAAAGGTTCTTTATGGCATCAAAGTCATTCAATCTTTACAGCACCTATGGTCCATGGATTCCAGTTCGACTACCTCTACACAAGAATAACAACAATCTCTCTACATAATAAAAGAGATCAATATTCCAAATTCATTTAAGTTCTTGATATCTCATATCAAGATCATGGAAACCACACCACTATTTAGAAGGCCATAAAGGAAACCAAGGTCACTTGGTGTTTTTATTTGCTGATAGCAAGAAGGCAAAAAAACTAAAACTGTGGTAGAGACAATCTAGTCCATTTTATAATGACTGATGTGCTGCACCAAAAATTTGCAACACCAACGTAGTCCTCGTATATGCCTCTCTCAAATGGTGCAAAATATTCATACGCAACAAGAATAGTATGACTGACCAATCTCTGATCTATAATCAAATTCATTCATAGCAAAAAGTTAAATTTTCTCAGTTAAGAAGATGTCAGGCTATTCAAGTACATATATACTAAAAATGGTACGCAATAAATTTCTAGTCAAAAAAAGAATTACAAACTGCAATAGCAGGTTTTGCATAATCCAAGCCTAAATAAATAAAAATCTAATTTGTTATGGTTGGCTACTTTTGGAGTTGCTTAATTCTAATTCCAAAAATTGCATATAATGGAACAGTAACACCAAGTAAAAGTCTAAATAGCATCAACAAAATACATCACCCACACCACATGGCCCAAAAATCAACAAATTATTTGTTTAACATAGTAAGGTAATAATCGAAGCCATGGCTGCCAAAGCAAATGCCAGTACAAGACATACCACTTGGACTATGGGCCACAAAAGGCGATATTCCTGGATCTACACTAGACAAACCTATTCAAAATTTTGTATGTAAGAAACTATACCGATATTTTTTGCTGAACCCAATTCAGTGTAATTGGTTAATTGACTCAAACCACTGCCATCAGGGACTTTATGTACTGCTTCATAAGTTTGTAGTGGTTTTGAAGACACAGTGTCTCTGTAACTTTAGTGGTGAATGTAGACCCAAAAGATATCTCAGTTCAACCTCAAGTCAACCTGGCTACAACAACAACATAAGAGACAGGAACTAGAAGAGAAGTTGAAGTTTAGGCATCTTTATCATGTATCTTCCAATCTAACAAGCAATGAGAAATCGCATCACAAATGAACGTACCGGTATGTGGTGGATCCAATTCAACGAAATTAATGATTCGTTTCTGCATCTTCCAAGAATGATCAATGTAGTGAGCTGTTAGACACATATATCCAATAGTTTGATTGGAAGTCCAACAATCAGATGTTATATAAAACATGTGAATATCCATAAATTGTTTTTTCAGCTTGTCTTTTTCAATCTCATAAATCTTCATACAATCAGTTTTGATTGTATTCCTTGAAACTTTCGCATAATTTGGATTCAATAATTTCAAAAGAATGCTAAACCAGTGTATGTTCAACAATATTAAATGGATACTCGTGCACGATAATCATTTTAGCAATTATCTCTCTCACTTTATGTTGATCGTAGCTTTTTGGATCATGAAATATGGGGATATCATCATCTACATCAACATCGACTGGCATAAAATTTAACAATTTTTGCCTTTTTTCAAGAAGATCACTGGCTTCCTTATTTTTTGCTTTAATTTGTCCACACTCCCTAACATGACGTAGAAGTTGAGAAGTAGTTCCTGTTTTAGATTTTTGAAATTTAGATCGACAACATATGCATTGCAAAAAAGAAGTTGAGACCCCCTTAATCGGTAATGTTGCCTCTGTAAAATACTCCCACACTGCTGACTTCCTCTTCCTACTCTTTTTAATAGCAACATCTTCACTTTTATTATCAAGGACAACGATCGCATGCACTATTTCTGGCTCAGTGCTTTCTAAAGTAAGAATGACATTTTCGTTACTATTATGAGCTTCCGGAACATCTAGCAACTTATTGCTGGATGATTCAGATTGTGAAGGATTTATCCCAATCATATTTGTACGCTTCATGAAATCAAAAACACATATTCAGTATCACTTTAAACAAGCAAGTTGAAAGGAAACAACTCATTCAAAATATCTTCCATTGACAAATTGTCACTTTTGCTCTTAAACAAATTAAGCCCATGCACACCACAAAGTTGCATGCCCATAAAAATAGAGTAATACATCCAAGAACAAATGATACTCCACAAAGATGCATGCCCATAAAAATAGTAAAAATTATAATCTAAAGGCAATAGCTGAACCGCAGCACACATTGTATGAATCTCTTTATTAAAGATAAAGAGATATTCAAAGATATTATAGAGAATGCTTATAAGATAATAAATATTGGTGACTGTAGCTTTCCTAAAAATGTGACAACATCTACATAGAGATACAGAGAATGTGAGACTAGTTGTAAGAATTTGACAACATCTACATAGACAATTAGGCTAGTTGTATATGATATGAGAGTCATGGCATGCAATGGCGGTGCCTCTTTGGCCAGTTCTTGTACTCTTTCGTTCGGAAACAAATTAAGCCAACTGAAAGCATTAAATTGAACAGCAACAGCTAGCATATTATTTTTTTAGCATGCATAAAACCACATACAGCAACAGCTAGCATATTTGTACACTTCATAAAGATGCATGCCCTATTCCCTAAGCCAAATCACAATACAAACGCTAATAGCCTAATAAAGTTCAAAAAACTATAAAAAAACCAGATCTAGAGGTAATAGTCAAATCACAACACAAACACTAATAGCTAATAAGCAAGAAGATCACGCAACGAAGAAAATACCTCGGAAGAAAATACCTCGGAAGCCTAAGTGCCGCGAAGAAAATACCTCAGAAGCCAAACAAGCAAATAAGCAAGAAGATCACGCAACGAAGAAAGAATACCAAGTGACTGTTCCAGGCGATATGGAAAAAGATACTCAAAGAAGAACACAAAAGACAAACTCTAAGCGATTCACGCTCTAACCTTTTCGCGATTCTCGGCAGCCAAGCAAGCAACCAAGCAAGAATATCGAGCTACCAAGCAAAAATATCGAGCAATCGACTGTCCGGGAAGAAGTAGGAGAAGAGCCGAACGCCAGAAGAGAAACCCTAACTGCGGCGAGGAGAAGAAAGGAGAAGAGCCGAACCACGGAACCAGACGTTTCGAGAGCCGCTTAGCCTGTGGAGTGGGGAGTTAGGGTTTTGTTGGTATACTAATACCTTATACCTATAATATATTATATTAAATTTATAATTTATCTTATGTAAATATAATATTTATATAAGTAATTTTAATAATAATATTATTAATTTGTTATATATTATGATTCAGAGGATTTAATTTTAAAAAAATAATAATATTTTTCACAACTAATTTAAATAATTATAATTTATAATATTTAAATTTATGAATATATATATATATATATATATATATATATATATATATATATATATATATATATATATATATATATATATATATAATTATTTATTTATTTACGAGCCAAATCTAGCCGAACACGAGCGAACAAACTTTTGTTCGTGTTCGGCTCGTTTACATTTCGAGCTTAAAAATTTGTTCGTGTTCGGCTCGTTAGGCTTAACGAACGAGCCGAACACGAGCTGCTTAACGAGCCGAACACGAGTTGCTCGCGAACAACGAGCCAAATTGACAGCCCTAGCTGTAAAGAAGCTAATAGGAATTGTTCTAAAGTTAAATGATTTTATCACCCAAGAAGTTTTGCATAATGGTTATACCATTTATTTTTGGAAACTAGTTTCTTCTTGAAGGTTTATTAACTTGTTTTTTGGAGTCGAAACCGAGGGAAAAGTTGTAGTTGCTTGGTTGTAATGGTATAGAATGTTATAATATTTTGTGATTATGTCAATGGAATCATAGGTTACTTGAGATGTTCAATTGTCTGTATCGTCCTTTTTTGAGCCTTTTTTTCGTTCTTGCAGTGCAAATAATTTGTTCCAAATATTTGTTTTACTCACATGCAAATAAGGCTAAACTTACATACCTAAAGTAGGTTAAATTTATATGATTTTCATGGTTATCAAACTTCTCCATACATATGTCCTTATTCGTTCTTGTACAGGTCCTTATCCGTATTTATGGAGAAAGAGAAGGGTGGTCCTATCCCATTATCAAGTTTTAAAAGTTAAAATGAAGATATATTTTGATATGATAAATCATTCTTCCTGGTGGTATCAAAGAACAGTGGTCCTATCCCATTAACTATTGATGGTTTAGCTTCCTCCATGCGTCTCTTTAATAATAAGAAGAGATGGCTAAAAACTCTATCTGTTTTTCTCCATGTATTCATTAATCGTGAATGGAGGAGACCAGCAACAGAGATCGCTGCTCAGTTCTACTTTTTCATGAAGGACGATCTGGTCCTTGTAGTTAGAATCATGAAACAGACTGAATAAATTCAGAACAACCAAGTTATTTTAGTAACAGCTCGTAGCTTTTCCCTATCAGAAATCATGATGCAGAATAAATAGAAATTGTGGGGAGTGAATGCGGAGAGCATTTAATCAAGCAATGACTCATTTTCCTACAATGCCTTCTCAGCATTCTCTCGTGAGTATGGTCTCTTTTCTTCAAAGAGAAAGGAATCAATTATATCATCTGAAAAAGTTACTGTCTAAAACAGCCTTTGCCCTCCGGGTCCAGGTTTACAATAAGTGCTGCCACCACATGTTTTGAGAAGGACCTGAAACTAAAGAAGAGAATGGGTGGGAAATGTAAATTACAAAAAAAACAAAGATGGGTTGGATATTAATATTAATGTCAACAGGACCTCCATAATTATCAGCTAAAGCACCACAGGCCAACCAATCATCATACCAAAAAGAGACATCATCTTTATCAATATCACAATTCATTAAAAGCTCAGTATTCCTTAGAGACAGCCAATATATTTTTCCAAATGAAAGAATCAGTCTTTTGAACAGTAATTGCAAGAGAATGATTAGAGCCACAATACTTGGAGTGCATGAAAGAAGCCCAAAGAGAATCCTTCTTACGAAATCTAAACCAAAGCTTCATGAAGTTAATTTTAATATAATTAGATAAACTCATAAAGCCCAGACCACCAAATTTAGTAGGCTTACAGAGTTTGTCCCAACTCCCCCAATGAAGCTTAGAATGAGAAATGCCTTCCCAAAGTAACTTATTAAAAAGAGATTCAATCTTTTTAATAATATAAGCAGACATCTTCATGATTTGTAAAGTGTAGAGAGGAATAGAAGTAAGAATACTTTTAAGAATAGTAATTCTGCCTCCATAAGAGAGAAAAAAATTCTCCCGAGATAAAATTTTATTCTTGATTTTATCAAATAAACCGTGAAACAAATCCCCACGAATTCTCCCTTTATTCAAGGTGAAGCCCAAATAAGTTAACGGAAGCATAGCTCTATTGCAACCAGTGAAATCAGAAATCCACTGTCTTTTAGAAACTGAAATGTGCTTGGCACAATTGAAGAAGCATTTCGAAGTATTAAAAGATAAACCATAAGTATTTTGAAATCTTAACATAAAATCCCAAATTCGCTTAATGGAGTTCTTATTAGCATTAGTGAAAATAATTAAATCATCAGCAAAACAAAGATGACTAATATGCATATTACCTTTGTGATAATAATTCAAAGAGGGATTAGAAAGATATAATCTATTTAAGCATTTAGAAAAATAGTCTAACACAATAATAAAAAAGTAAGGAGATAAATGATCACCTTGTTTAAGCCCTCTATAAGCCTGAAAGAAACCATGATTCATACCATTAATGAGAAAGAGAATAAAAATTACCACTAAGAATACAATAAATGAGCTGACAAAAAGCATTATTAAAACCAATAGCCCGAAAAATGTCCATAATGAATTCCCATCGAACAGTATCAAAGGCTTTTTGAATATCCATTTTGAAAAGTATATTGCCACCTCTTCAATGAAAATCAATGTCAAGAAGTAATTCTTGAACAATAAGAGCATTATCACAAATATTCCTACCATTCATCAAAGCAGATTGATTCACACTAGTAATATTATGAAGCATAGGTTGTAAATGATTCACCATAATTTTAGAAATGATCTTGAAAATCATTGAATTTAGGTTAATTAGCCTAAATCCATCCTTAGTAGAAGCATCATGTTTCTTAGAAATCAAAACAATATTTGAGTTTTTAAAGATAGGAAGATTTTAACGTCTGAAAAAATCTTGAATCATAAGAGTGACGTCCTTAGAAATAATATCTCAACTGTTTTTATAGAATTCTATAGTAAAACCATTAGGCCCAGCGGCCTTGCCATTCTCCATCTGATCAATGGTATATTTTATCTCAGCACAACTAGGAATGAAGATAAGCAAATTGTTATTAATAGCTGGACTGTCACAGTAAAAAATTTTATCAATAGGAGATAAATCAACATCAATATTCTTGAAAGCATTAGAGAAATAAGAAATTCCATCTTGAACAATGTCATCGTTATTAAAAAGAACATAACCATCCGCTTTGACAATATTAGGAATCCAATTCACGAGCCTCTTATTCTTGATGCAAGCATGAAAGAATTTAGAATTCCTGTCACCATTCAAAAAATGACTCTTAGCAGCCTTTTGAGCATAAAATTGCTCTTCCATGGATATAGCATCATTTAAAGCTTGTTGACTTTGAATAAGAGAGTGAATCTCAATCAAATTATTAGCCAAAGCACAATCAAGCTCTTGAACTTTAGCTTCAAAAACCTCAATATTACGGTGAACATTGTCAACAACATGCCAATTCCAAGTCTTAAGAGCCTTAGCAAGGTTCTTATGTAACATCCAAAGATTATAACCAGAGGAAGCATTAGACAATCTCTTCCAGTTATCTTTAAGAAATTGTTTGTAAGAAGGATGTTGAAGCCACATGTTATAAAAACGAAAAATATAATGATGCACATTATTATCAATATTAACTTTAAGAAGAATAGGATCATGATCAGAAACCGTGATTGGCAAATTATAAACTTCATGAAGAGAAAATAAATTAATCCAAATGGTAATAGCAACAAACCTATCAAGTCTTTCAAAAACCTTACCTCGATGCCAAGTAATAGTGAAGATTTATGTTTTATGCATACTTCAACATTTAAATGTGGGGATCTTGCATAGCATTTAATTTGTTTATTTCGGTAATTTACTTGATCCGAAAATCCAATTCTTCTCTAATAATCTAAAAATCCAATCGCTCTTTTATCGTTGCTTACAATAGCCAATGTAATCTTGTTTTAGGCTTAATTAATAACAATATTTGTGAAGTAAAGAATGTTTTTTAAGGGAGCGAGATCTTGATATGCATTGTCGATAAGGATCTTATTGTTCACTTTCTCAATTATTATGTGAAGAATATAGGGGATGAGCTAACATATAAGTAATGGTACGCATTTTAGAAGTTATAGTTTTTGTGAACACTATCATTATCTAATGTAGAAGTCAAATGTTGGTAGACTTTTAAGTGCTCTTGTTTATAATAAATTTGGCAGTTCAAAAATATCCCCCTTTATGGTTAATCTGTAAATATTAGTGTTTGGGGTGGTCTGTATGCAATTATCCGTTTGAATTTTGCCAACAAGGGCGATTACATATAGATGTACACCGCCCGAAACTTATTATTTACAAAACAACCCCTCTCTTTTCATCCATTTTTCAAATTCTAACTCAAATATCAAAATTCATGGTAAAACCCTACCCTATTTTTCATTTTTATCAAATTCTCAATAGTTTGACCGTGACACGTGTAAATATATTGGTTGAGAAGTTCAAAAAATCAACTGGGTGATAATCTATAAATATCAATCTTTCGGTTTGTTTGTATGTAATTATCCCTAAAACTTTAGTTTAATTATATATATATATACTTCTTTTTGGAATTATATAATATTTTTTAAATTGATGAGCAAGGATTCCACTATCTAATTAGAACTCTCTTGCTCTTGCACGAAAAAATTATTCTATCGGGACATCGTCCGAGTCAGTGAGCACTTGCCATGACAGGTGTGCTTCACCGATTCTATTGCAGTGGGGCCGCATTTGTCACGCAAGCAGCTGTTCATTAGGCTCGGATGTAAATTTGCGTTCGGTGTCACAATGGAATAAGCGCTCTCTTCACGCACTGAAATGTAGGTAGAGAAACCCTTACAATTGAAAATCACAAGTTTAAAATGCATAACCTTTCGTAACATAATTTTAAAGCGAAAATTAAAACACTGAAATCTTATTACGGGCAGTTGAAATAAATAGGAAAGTTAATATATTATACATTATTATAAAATTATTTTCTAAGGTATTGCCGTTTAACTTTTCATGGTTTAGATTCCTCCATGCGTGTCTTTAATAAGAAGAAAAGATGGCCAACCACTTTCCATGTATTCAATAATGGTGGAGGGGACCAGCAACAGAGATCAGAAGGGCTGCTCAGTTCTTCTTTTTCATGAAGGAGGATCTGGTTGTTGTAGTTAGAATCGTGAAGCAGACTGAATAAATTCAGAACCAAGTTATTTTAGTAATGAGAAATCATGACGCAGAATAAATAGAAACTGTGGGGAGTGAATGCGGAGAGCATTTAATCAAGCAATGAGTCATTCTCCTACAAATGGCTTGTCAGCATTCTCTCGTGAGTATGGTCTCCTTTCTTCAAAGAGAAAGGAATCAATTATATCATCCTGAAAAAGTTACTGTCTAAAACAGCCTTCGCCCACCGGTCCAGGTTCACAATAAGTGCTGCCACCACATGTTTTGAGAAGGACCTGAAACTAAAGAAGAGAATGGGTGGGAAATATAAATTACAAAAAAAACAAAGATGGACTGCGATAGCATAGCTATAGGGGTGGAGGCCAGCTAGGATGAGTCTTGACCACTGCCTACGTTTATGATGTTTCGGCTACATTGTCAACAAGTCTTTCCACATCCATAAATATGTGCTCAAGCAGAATACAATCCATTACCCGTTGCAAAACCAAGCATGTCTATCGCAGGAAGCAGACTAGAGTCCATCCCTCCCCCCTTGAATGGCAGCATGGCCATCGTGACCGGCGCCACCCACAGCATCGGCCGCGCCACCGCCCTCCACCTGGCCTCCCTAGGCGCCTCCCTAGGCGCCTCCCTAGTCTACTCTACCAGGTATCAATCTGTTGAAGCAGATCGCCTGGCTTCAGAAATCAATTATTTTGGTTCCTCGGCCTCCATCCCCCAAGCAATCCGCATCCGCGCTTATCTCTACAAACCTGAAGATGTATTCAATAGCACCGAAGAAATTTTCAAATGCCGCCCACACATCGTCTTCCACTGCGCCGGCATCCTCGGTCACTACTACAATTCCTTCTCCACCATGGCGGCGGAAGAACTTTTGCGCTATCGTCGTGGCTGGTGGAGAAGAATCGGCCGGGGTACAGTGCTTACACGGCTTCAATGGCGGCAGTAGAAGCCATGGTGAAGACATTGGCAAATGAGCTTAAGGAAAAGAGAACCAGAATCACGGCCAACTGTATTGCACTGTGGCCGATGGAGGAGGATGCGAAGACAGGGCCATTGAGGGATATTGGGCCCATGGTAGGATATTCCGTAAGAAGATTATGATTGTTGACCAAAATCTTAGTTAAAATTTTGTTAAAGACAATTATGATTATCAATTTAAACGGCATTATTTCAAGTTCAACATTACAGAGAGGGGGAGTAGACTCTATTCTTTAAATAAAGGACTGATTTTTGAAATATAAAAAGATATTCCGTAAGAAGGGTAATTATTTTTGTAAAGCTGATTGGAGTTGTGTTAAATTTCAACGTAATGGAATGAATCTAAGATAGTTTTATAGTTATTTCTATTACAGAAGTAATAGCAAGTTGGCTTAGTTTCAAATGCTCTTAAAATTTTCATGACTGGTATTTTTGGGGTCTAAGAAGGTGTATTTTGCATTAATATATAAAAAATGATACAAAAAAGAGCTACTTTACTTTGTTGCTGAGACTTCTCATAAAGAAAGTGGATACAAGTTCTTTCAGCATCAACTTTTTCATTTATGAGGAAATTTCTTGTATCATGAACTTCTTTTCTCACTATTCCTTTAAAAAATTCGGTATTTTGTTAAATATATTTAATATCAAAATATAATAAATAAAAAATGTTTTTTATAATTAACATATATTTATTATAAAATTACTTTTCAGCGCATCTATTATTTATAGATTTTGCTATATTATAATCAATTCTTAATAAAAAAAAAGTTGTGGAAAATCATTTTAAAGCTCAACAGTGCAATATTTTCGTCTTCAGAAGATATAAAAGAGAAATAAGCCCACTCAAAAGGCTAAGTTCGATTTTATTCTCTAATTTAGCTTTGTGTATTTAGATGCCAATACTCGTTTATTACTTGCAATGCAGGAGAAGAACCTTCTTTCTCAGGCATCTAAGAAGACTTGAGAAGAGAAAAACAATTTCTTTTTTTATTAAACTCTTGTTTTCTTTAAAAAAAGAGTCCCTTCAGTGAATGATATAAATTTTAATCGAAGAAAATTACAAGCCCAACATCTAATGGATACTAAAAACAGCATCCTCATCGTTTTTAATGCTCTTAGAAGTTATAAATTAAAATTAGAAACAGGTTTGTACGAAATCTCATAATTAATTGTCTTTCAAATGTAGCAAAGAATGCGTTTGGATGATCTAAGATGATGTCAGAAAGATTATACATAAATCTTAAAAGAATATTGATTGAATACATATTAACAGAAAACTAACTATAATTTTTCTAATTGTTGTCTTATTTGCCTTAGTTTGCCATCATTCTGTGCAACAGCTCATTTGCATTCATGGTTATTGAAGAGGTCTTGCAAGTCATCATATTATAGCTCTCTAGTAACTTCAATGCACACCTTTTCTAAGAAAAAAAAATCCATCATCTGCTTGAATAATTTGTATGCCCAATAAATAGTGAAACAAGCCCAAATCGGCCATATCAAATCCTTGTAGTTAGAATCATGAAGCAGACTGAATAATTTCTGAACCCAAGTTATTTTAGTAACAGTGCGCAGCTTTTCCCAATCAGAAATCATGATGCAGAATAAATAGAAACTGTGGGGAGTGAATGCGGAGTGCATTCAATCAAGCAATGAGTCGTTCTCCTACAATGGCTTGTCAGCATAGAGATCAGAAATTAATAAGGCTGGCACATAGCTCCAGCTGTGGTCAGATTTGAGATCATTTAAAGCTGAAGTTTCAGAATGAGAAAGTTTGAACTCATTAAAAGCTCACACTCACCACTCCTATTATCAAGAAAAAAAACTTTACTGCTCTAAATTATAACAAAAACTATTATTAAATCAGAAATTTATATATAATTATGTGGATGAGGAAGGAATCAATTATATCATCCACTGAATCCTCTGAAAAAGTTACTCTCTAAAACAACTTTGGCCCTCCGGTCCAAGTTACAATAAGTGCTGCCACCAGATGTTTTGAGAAGGACATGAAACTAAAGAAGAAAATGGGTGGGAAATATAATTATATATATGTATGTATGCTGCATTTACGTCTGCAACTACAAAAGTTTGTTGCAGTTGATTGAAGAGGGAAAGTGCGCAGAGAAGGACGGGTAGCTGGAAGGTTTTTATGCCCAGTTATGACGAGTTATTATGCCCAATTTTGGATTGAATTTTTTTCAAAGCCAACCCCTACTCTGAAATTAGATCATTAACAGTTCTAATGATATTGGGACTGAATTTGCATTAATTATCGTTAATCGCTCAAAAGTTAACTCAAATTTTAGGCTCGGATTAAGATCAGATCGAAATAAATGAGTCAAGTTACGAGTCAAGATTATTAGGTGCGACCTTACAAACATATGAATTTTATTATATTTAAAAAATATAACAAAATCCACATATATAATAATTGCTCAATAGTTGAAGCTTAGGAAGAGCTTACATGAGTGAGTAGCTTCAAGTGATCACGTTGTTATATGTGGTATTTTTTTATTTTTCTGTGTAATATTTTGAATGTTACTTTTAGTAGCATACTGTAAGCCTGTCATTTTAGCTATAATTTGCTTTAACTGTCAAGTTTTTCCCCTTCTCATTTTATTTCTCATCTCTTTGTTTGTTGAATTGATTTTTTTTTCCAGTGCTGATGCTACCATCTCATCCTGGCCTAACAACGAGAGCCTCGGTTACTACAATGGGGGTCCCAAGCAAAGAGTTGCGTCGTAGACAAGTAAGAAACTTATGGCCATTGTTTCTGCTTTTAAAACTGTATCATATTTATCCATCTATTATTATAATTTATTTGAACATTTACATACATACCACTGATTTCCTTTGTGTTTACTTATCTAACGCATAAATTCCAATTTTTACATATACACACCACATTATTTATGCATAAAAATGTGTATCTCACTTTCTAAAAGTTAAAATAGTGATCAATTTGATGAAATATGAATGCTTTTTTTGGTATAAAAATAAATAAGCAAAGTTTAGATGTTAGATATGTAAATGACCCTAATTTACTTCTCTTTTCCAGATCAAAGATTCTGATCCGATCAAACAATTGTCGTTGCAGAGCATGCTGAGAGACAACCTGAATGCTTGTGCAGCTTTTCCTGGGGAGTCCTCTTTCCGTGAAGCCATGAGCGGGATCCATCCATCAGCATTTGCTCAATTTTGTAAATGTAATGAGAAAACTTATTATTTATAAATTTTGCTTTTGGGATTCATTATCCCGATCTCACAGCTATGGCCTATGAAATGGTTTCCTGATTTCATGTTATATTTGTCTTTAAATTAATTAAGTTTCTATGAATTTTTTATTTTTTTCTAATTTTTTTACATATTTTCATCTGGCGACTCGCAATTTATTGAATTATGAAATAACCGAAGAAACCAATGTAGCTTTCAGGTGCAAAAGCTAGCTATTTTTCTGGGGAAATTTATCTACTTACCACACAATTTTTACATTTCTAACATTTAAAATTTTATTTTTACATTTATAATTCTTTGGTTTCATGGCTTATAAACAATTTCAAACAATTCGAACAATTCAAACAATTCAAACAATTCGAACAATGCAAATAATTCGAACAATTCGAACGATTCGAACATTTCAAACAATTCGCACAACCCGAAAAATTCCAACATTTCAATCAATTCAAACTAATTCGAATAACTATGGTGATGATCAAGATGGTTTAAGCTTACAATGTACACGTCATGGAAACAAATTGTCAAATTCGACATTTTTTGCTCATTTTGATCATAAAAGTCTCCTGTTTAAGCAATTTTGATGCTCTAAATGCGCTTGCACAATAAATTTTATAATTTTATGTTGTTTTGGGTGTTTTTGAGAATGATCATGACATTTCATATTTGATCGTGCAATATCGTATTCATCATTCATCGCTTGTTTTGTGTCCATCGATACATCTTTATGAACTATATGTGGGGTAAATTTATCAAAATTTTTAACATACTTAATCACTGTTTCAAAGATTGTACGTAAATAAAATTCAAATTATAAAATCTTAGAACTAGTTCTAAAGCATTCAAAATGCGCTCCAACTTTTCATTAGAACTCTTGATACTACACTGAACCTTCTCTAGGAGCAGACATCTCCTGATAATAGTATCCTTACACGTTCTAAAAAGATAAGACTCGACTCAAAAATAAAATTTGGCCTATAAATCAACTTTTTTTTTATGTTTGTCAATTCATAAGATAAAATATTACTCACAATATAATCAATTATATCTGCATACTAAGAAATAACTTGCTCAACTAGAACAAATAAATGCTCATTTAGAAATACTCATTGATATCACTATTACTAGTTTTAGTGCTTTCTTGAACAGGTTGAGCCAAGTAGTTAGCTATTTAATTTTTGATACTTTTCTTATCATGGATCTCTATATCAAATTCATAAAACAGAAAGATTCATCCAATTCTGTATGACTTGGCTTCCTTCTTAGTTATAAGATACTTTAGGAATCAAGTCTTTTTTGGTTGCACTCGTGCGCCAAACTTAAAAATGAGTAATAAAGGTCCTGAGCTATAGGGTATTTTTTTAGCTGCATGTTCATACTTATTGAATCATAACATATCTATCTTACGGGCTATATCAAGTTATTGTTAGATGTTAAGCTTTTTATTTTAAGTGTTTCATAGGGTACATACTTGTTGGGTCTAAAGCACAAGCACTTGCTTATCGCCCAACCTTTATATTTGATTAAATTGTTGGAGGAGCCCCAATTTTGCTTAGATGATTATATGAAGTAAAATTATGCATTTCCCTTTATGTTTCATGCCAATCCCTTACATTTTTGAAATAAATTAAATTTGATATATTAGTGTAGTAATATTTGTAAACTCACATGCAAATAAGCCTAAACTTACATACCTAAAGTAGGCTAAATTTATATGATTTTCATGGTTATTAAACTTCTCCATACTTAGGTCCTTATTAGTTCTCGTAAAAACCTCAAATATATAAAATATATAGATAAAAAAAAAGGCTAGATCTAATGTGGCGCTCAATGCTAAAGATGTGGTAGTATTAGTGCTTAATTTATTTAGGTTACAATCCTAATCAACTTCAATCAATTTCTATAGATAAATTGGAAACTCTTTATTGACTACTACAACAAGGTGTTAATAAGTTTTAATTCATATTATCTTGAGTTTTAATTAGTGCTATTATATACATTTCAACATAAAAAATTTTATTGTGTAGTAGGGTTGCAGTATTAGCAATATTAGTACCATACGCCCATATCTATTCCCTGAAATGGCTATCAATATGGTGTTTAGGGCTTCTAATAACATCAATGTTTGTTTAGATAAATAATAGTAAAATTATAGAGGGTTTTTGTATTTACTTTTTTTTAATTTTATTCAGAATTTTGTACATACATATCGCAGTGTTTATGGAGAAAGAGAACAGTGGTCCTATCCCATTATCAAGTTTTAAAAGTTATAATGAAGATATATTTTGATATGATATAATGAAAAACAAAAGTTAGATCTCAGAAATTTAAATACACAAGAATTGAGTGGGGGGCAAGTATGTAAATCATCTTCCTGGAGGAAACAGAGAACAGTGGTCCTATCCCATTAACTATTCATGGTTTAGCTTCCTCCATGCTTTCTTTAATAAGAAGAAGAGATGGCCAACAACCACTCTCCATGTATTTATTAATGGTGGGGGGGACCAGCAACAGAGATCAGAAGGGCTGCTCAGTTCTTCTTTTTCATGAAAGAGGATCTCGTCCTTGCAGTCAGAATCGTGAAGCAGACTGAATAATTTTAGTAACAGCGAGCAGCATTTTCCTATCAGAAATGATGATGCAGCTTTTCCCTATCAGAAATCATGATGCAGAATAAAAGAGAAGAGAGAAATTAATAAGGCTGGCACATCAAATTTAAGATCATTTAAAGCTGAAGTTTCAGAATGAGAAAATTTGAACTCATTAAATGCTCACTCACCAATGCTATTATCAACAAAAAATACTTTACTGCTCTAAATTATAACAAAAACTATTCTTAAATCAGAGCATTATATATAATTATGTGGATGAGGAAGGAATCAATTATATCATCCACTGAATCCTCTGAAAAAGTTACAAAGAATACTTCTATCAGAAAAATAATGCAAGCAAAACAGATAATACAAGGGAAACAAGAACATTGATCATGCCATGTTTCCATCTTTAATAAGATTTCAAGGCTACGAAAAAAAATAATTTTCAAGTTAGCCCTATTACATTAGAGACATCCATGCAACAAATAATAAATAAAAATTCTATTGAACAGCAGGACAACTTATGGTGACAAGATGTAGATATAGTTCATGCAAGCCACTTTCTAGCAAAAAAAAAACCTCTTAAAGAATTTTAAGTTAACCCATTGATTTGTGATGCAAGTACCAATAGCTTGTTAATTATGAATTTGGTCAAAAATTAAGCATGCTTTGAGTTTAAACAGATATTGCCCGTTGCCCAGTCTTTTCATCACTAGCATACCAAGTGATTTCTTCCCGAATATGTGAATATCAAAACCACGTTAGTAGCCTCTTTTTATATTGTCAAGTTGATTGGATTATAGAAACTAAACATGCTGAGCACGTTCAACAATCAAATAAAAGGCAGACCCAAATAAGTACGCTGAGTTAGTTAACAAGATAACAAATGCCACCTTTACTATTACTGTTACTTTTTCTCATTCTTGTTATCAGAGAAGCTTAAGGAATGTATGCTGGTGTTCATAATAACAAATCAATAGCACAAACCCGAAAGCCAAATCAGTGGCAAAACCATGCAATTGAGTTCACATAAGCATCGCAGATATAGAAATGGATGAGCAAAGGTTGATAATGCACTTTTATTGTATTAAACATTTTTTTCCTCATAACTTTATTGGCAGGACAATTAAGGAGGTTCACAAAATTGTGGATACTTCAAGCATACTGTCAATGCATGGTATGAAGAGAACAAAGAAAATATTTCGTATCATGCAAGCAATGCATCTAATAATCACTGAAAATAAAAATGTTCAATTATACACTAATTTAGATATCTGAGAGCAATCAAAAGGTTATTGCACATTTGAAAAAGTTTGACGAGATGAAAAAAGTTCAAACATGAACTGGCCCAAAAAAAATAATATTTAGCCCCACAAAAAAAAAAAAATCCTATCAAAGCATTATAATCTAAGGAGATCTATTTATCCTCATTTGTTGTGCCTCAACAGATCAAAATGACAAAAACTTTCTATCAAAACTTGAATTAAGTGCTTTTATTTTGTTTTTTTAAAAAAAAGAGTGAATCATACTGATTCTAAAATCTCTAAGCTTAATGTTAAATAAGTGTAATATAATGATTAATTATATATTACATTTTTTATAAAAATTTAAAAATTTGATATTCATTTACATACATACCTCCCAATTCCTGTGTATTTACATATCTATCTCCTCACCTTTACTTTCTATATTTTGGGGCATTTACATACATACCACCCAATTCTTATATATTTAAGTATCCAAAACCCAAACTTTATTTTTACATTTATACCACCCAGATCTTTCATATTACATCAAAAGTATTATTATTTTAACTTACAGAAAGTAAAATACACATTTTCATGTGCAAGAAAGCACATAAAATATCATTATTTTAAATTTTCAAAATATAAAAATACATATTTCTATACATATTTCTAAATCACATAAAAAAAAAGCAATTTAGAGGTACGCAATGCATGCTAAGGTGCTTAGGCAGACTAAACATATCCTGATGATAAAAAATTCATAGAGAAAATAAGTCTTTGAGTTTCATCAGCACAAAAGAACAATAAAAAAAATTCTGAATTTTCCTCTTGTTATTTTAAATGCATAAACAGCCTTCAAAATTAAACAATTCCATGATTATGCACTTTTTCAATTTTGTAAGCTGGCTATTTATCTCACAGAACTACATACTGAAAATAGAAAGTAAATACATACAAGCAATCTTCGGGTGTAAACTCTAAAGTTCACTGAAATGAGAAGGAAAAAAAATTAACAACGATAATAAATTTCCAAAGAAAGACTTAACACATTTGACTTGTGCATTAGATAATGATAGTGTTCACAAAACCTATAACTTCTAAACGAGGATAACCGTAGGCTAGGGTGGATCGCCATGGCGTTGCTCGGATGAGTCGCGACCGTAGTGGTGGACTGCCATCGCTGTGTGATGTTCTGCTCCTTCAGTAATGATTTCAAAGAGATGATGTTTCGGCTACATTGTTAACAACAAGTCTTTCTACATCTATAAATATGTGCTCAAGCTAAGAACAATCCATTACCCGTCACTTTTATCTGCAACCAGATCTCAAGTTTGTTAGGTAACCAGGTATGAATTTCAGCAAAATCACAAGCACACTAAATCATTTCGCCGGCCGATTCGTCTCCACCAGCCACGACGTGAGCGCAAAGATTCTTCTCCCATCCCGTCGTGTGGCATGGGATGGCGAAGGGATGGCGGCGGAAGAATTTTGCGCTCACGTCGTGGCTTGTGAAGACGAATCTGCCGGTGAAATGATTTAGTATCCTTGCGATTTGGCTGAAATTCATGCCTAATTACCTAACAAACTTGAGATTTGGCTGAGGATAAAAGTGACGGGTAATGGATTGTTCTCTGCTTATTTATAGATGTAGAAAGACTTGTTGTTGACAATGTAGCCGATGTTGAAACTTAAATTTGATTTTAGTTGTTTTAAAAGTCTAATAAGAGCCTCATCTAGAAGCTTATTCTAGAATGTGTGGTAGGTGTGGTAGGTGTAGAATTATTGTATGGTAGGTGTTGAATTATTGTGTGGTAGGTGGGGAATTATCGTAACCATTGGATTAAATTATGGTGGCACAATCCTACCAGTTAATTTAGGAGGTGCCACTAGTATAAATAGGGGTGGAGTCTTTGAGTTTGTATCGAGCAAAGAAAATAAAGTGAAGCTTCTTCCATAAATTTCTAGCTCGCTAGAATCTCAAAAGCCTCTCCATTCCAACAAAGTGGTATCGAGCTACAAGGTTCCTTTATGAGAGCAATGGCAAATGGTGGTATGGTTTCTTTCCAAGTCCGATGCTTAGGAAAGCATCTACGGCAATTGGAGTATCAAGATGAAGGCACTTCTTGGAGCGCATGATGTTTGGGAGGTTGTGGAGAAAGGCTACGATGAGCCAAGCGACGAGTCGGCTCTATCCACAACACAAAAAGAGAGCTTAAGAGACTTGCGAAAGAGAGACAAGAAGGCTCTCTTCCTCATCTATCAAGCTTTAGATGAAGATGGTTTCGAGAAGATCTCAAGTGCTTACTTCGCCAAGCTAGCATGGAAGAAGCTCGAGGTTTCGTATAAAGGAGAAGAGAAGGTTAAAAAGGTACGACTTCAAACTTTAAGAAGTCGATTTGATATTTTGCATATGAAAGAAGGCGAGTTGGTCTCCGATTACTTTTCAGAGTCATTACAATTTCCAATCGACTAAAAAGAAATGGAGAGAAGTTAGAAGATGTGGCTATCATGGAAAAGATTCTTCGTTCATTAGATTCAAAATTTGATAGTATCACAACTATTATCGAAGAAACCAAGGATTTACAAGCCATGACTATAGAGCGACTTCAGGTTCATTGCGAGCCCACGAAGAAAAGAAGAAGATGAATGAAGAGATTGTCGAACAACTTCTCAAGACGAATATTCGACCAACTCTAAAAGATGAAAGCTTCAACAATATTAGAAGCCTACATGGAAGAGGTGGTGGACGAGGACGAGGTCATGCTAGCAAGCAAGGGTGGGGTTCCAACAATAACTATGAGAAAGGAGAAAAATCTACAAGAGGACGTGGTCGAGGGCGCTCGAATTCGAGGTACGATAAATCTCGAATTAAGTGCTTATAATTGTAACAAGTTCGGGCATTATGCAAAAGAATGTAGAGCTCCTATGAACAAAGTTTATGAAAGAGTCAACTACATAAGAAAAGAGAGAAGAAGATGGCACGCTACTACTAAGCATACAAGGACGATGAAAGAGGTGAAGATGGTACATGGTACTCGGACACCGTGCAAGCAACCATATGTGCGGGAGACGAAGCATGTTCGTAGAGCTTCGACGAATCGATAAGCGGCAATGTGTCGTTTGGAGATGAGTCCAAGATAGAGGTGAAAGGCAAAGGTAACATTCTCATCCGACGGAAAAACGGGAAGCATCAATTTATTTCTAATGTTTACTTTGCATGCGAATATGAAGAGCGAACATCTTGAGTTTAGGGCAACTATTGGAGAAGGGATATGATATTCACTTGAAAGAAAATACTCTCTTCTTAAAAGACAATATTGGTAACTTGATTGCTAAGGTGCCGATGTCTAAAAATAGAATGTTCTTGCTTAACATTCAAAACGATATTGCCAAATGTCTCAAGACACATTATAAAGATGCTTCTTGGCTTTGCATCTTCGATTTGGGCATCTCAACTTCGGAGGACTCGAATCGCTTTCAAAGAAAGAGATGGTGAGAAGCTTACCTTGCATCAACCACCCCGATCAATTATGTGAAGGATGTTTACTCGGAAAGCACTTCGAGAAAAAGCTTTCCAGGGAGTCAAGTTCAAGAGCTCAAAAGCCTCTTGAGCTCATACATACAGATGTGTGCGGTCCAATAAAGCCAAACTCACTCGGTAAGAGCAACTATTTCCTTCTCTTCATAGATGATTTCTCACGAAAAACATGGGTGTATTTCTTAAAACAAAAATCGGAGGTTTTTGGAATGTTCAAAAAGTTTAAGGCGGATGTAGAAAAGGAGAGTGGTCTCGAGATCGAAAGCTATGCGATCCGATCGAGGAGGAGAATTCACTTCGAAAGAATTTCAAGAATTCGTGAAGCCAACGGAATACGTCGACTTCTAAGCGTTCCAAGATCCCCCAACAAAATGGAGTAGCAGAAAGGAAGAATAGAACCATCCTTAACATGGCGAAGCATGTTAAAAAGCAAGAAATTACCGAAGAAGTTTTGGGCAGAAGCAGTCGCATGTGCTGTTTATTTGGCTAACCGATCACCAACAAGAAGTGTGTGGGGAAAAACACCACAAGAAGCATGGAGTGGAAGGAAGCCCGGCATCTCTCATCTGCGAGTTTTTGGATGCATAGCTCATGTACACATACCCGACGAAAAAAGAAGCGAAGTTTGGATGATAAGAGCGAAAAGTTCATCTTCATTGGTTACGACACCAACTCGAAAGGCTACAAGGCTATACAATCCAAATACGGGGAAGTCGATCATCGGCAGAGATGTCATATTCGATGAAGGAGGAGAATGGGATTGGGAATCACATGACGAGGACTACAACTTTTTCCCATACTTGCAAGAAGAAGACGTAGAGCGACCACGGATCGAACAAACAAGAGACGAGCCTACTACTCCACAAACAACATTAACTACAAATACTCAAAGTGACTCATCACCATCAAATTCAAGTGAAAGAGTACCACGCTTTAGAAGATTACAAGATCTTTATGAGGTAACTAACAATCAAGATAATCTTACTCTTTTTTGTCTCTTTGCTGATCGTGAGCCATGGATTTCCAAGAAGCCATACAAAGCGAAGTGGAAAGATGCGATGGATGAAGAAATCGAGGCGATCGAGAAGAATGACACATGGGAGCTAGCTTCACTTCCAAAAGGGCACAAGGCAATTGGTGTGAAATGGGTGTACAAAGCAAAGAAGAATTCCAAAGGAGAAATTGAAAGATACGAAAGCAAGATTGGTGGCAAAAGGCTACGATCGAAAGAGCGAGGCATCGACTATGATGAGGTATTTGCCCTCGTTGCTCGATTAGAAACTATTAGACTAATCATCTCTTTGGCAGCCCAAAATAAGTGGAGAATACATCAATTGGATGTAAAATCTGCTTTTTGAATGGAATACTTGAAGAAATAGTCTACATTCGAGCAACCACCGGGATATGAAGTCGAAGGACAAGAAGACAAGGTTCTAAAGCTAAAAAAGGCTCTCTACGGGTTGAAGCAAGCACCAAGAGCATGGAATAGTCGAATAGACAAGTATCTGCAAGAGAAGGGCTTCATAAAGTGTCCTTACGAGCTGTTGACCTCATTTTTGATGAGGTCTTCTCTTCTTCTCTTTAGTACTTAGGATCTAGCCTTAGGCTTTTCCTTTGACTATCTTAGAGGACTAGAATTGGGATCCACCTTTTAGAAATTCAAACCACTTCTTAACTCCCTGCAAACTCCACAAACTTGACTATAGACCCCTAATCACCTAGAGGTTGAAATCAAATGTGGAAGTTTAAAGGATGAGTTCCTATAGGACTCTTTGGCACTTAGGACCGCTCACAGGTGGCTCGGTGCAGTGAAAGGGCTGACTTACACATACACTACACCTATGCACTACACTTTCACACACCTCCTAAAACACACCCTTACTTAACTTGACTTCCGACTCATATAGGTGATTCACATGGATGGTCCTTAACCACTAAGCCTCTGGCAAGAGGTTAGGAACAACATGGTGAATGCTCAAATGAGTCCCTTCATGGCTCATGTGGGTTTGATATGGCTTCATGGCTCAACAAAAATGATTTCATTCCACTTACATCCACCCAATCTTCAATTTTCCAAATTTTCAATTTTTGACCCCAGGACCCTACACCATCAACTCTACCAAATGCCATCGAAACTACCCGAATTTCTCAAAAATTCCCAAATTACCCATAATTCTCCAAAATCAATCCCAAACATTCCCACATCACTCAAACTGATCATCCATATCCAAAAATATCAAAAATCCCAAAATACCCCCAATACCTTCCAAATACCCAAAATACCCCTTTTGACCCAAAAATCCAAAAATTCAGAAAATTCCCAGAAAATTCCAGAAAATCCCAAATATTCCCAATTTCATTTTGTCCAACTACACCATGGGCCAATTTTGTCAATTTACCCCACTTTTGTCAAAACCCCCGATTCGACCCATTTTAACCCAAAGTAAACCCAATGTCAAACCAAATCTACCCAATTGATCCCAATTCTGGTCCAATTCAATTCTAAACTTCAATTCAACATCCCCAACACCAATCTAGACCAAATACAAGCCCAATTTGATTGGCATTAGGATCCAATTTCACTTTTGGCCTTAAAGCCCGATTTGGACTATGACCCGAACCTAAACCAAACTCACCCAATTCAACTCCAATTAACCCCAAATCTTTTCTAAACCTTTCTTAACATCCCCATAAACAAAACACTAACATGATTTGCCCAAAACTTTGATCCAAACCCTACTCAAGTTCAACCCAAAGCTAAAAGGCCCAATTTTGACCTAAACCCAAACCTAGCCCAAATGAGCCCAAATCCCAAAATCAAAACCCAACCAAAGCCAAAACCTCTTTGAAACACTCCCATAAACATTTCCCAACATTAATTTTACATCAATTTCAACCCTAGCCCAACATTGGCCCATGGTAGCCCATTTTGGCCCACCTTAGCCTCTTTACCAAAAAGGCCATATCCAACCCGATTCAAACTCAAACCACCTCAAATTTGTTTCAAACCTCTCATAAAACATCCCTAAACCAAACTCAACAATTATTTGGCCCAAGCCTTTATCAAAATTTCATCCCAAAATCCATTTTAAAATTCAAAAGCCCACTTTCCTAAACCATTTAAAAGCCCATCTAAAACCATTTCAATGAGCCCAAAATCTACCCCAAAGCCCACATGACATTTCCATTTGCCATCCACTTAATCAAAGCCATTACCTAAGTCCTAAATCCATCATCAAATCATTCCAAATCAAGTTCCATACAAATTTCCATCAAATTACCAAAAAATTCCTAAAATCCATTTTCATGAAATTGACGAAGCTTTCCCGAAGCCAAAAGTGAGCCATGAAGCCATGCATGAGCCACATGTGAGCCATGAGAGCCTTGGACACTCCACCATGCCATATTGGGTAGGAAGGAGGGCCCCTTTCCTTAATCCCTAAAGCTCATTAGCCTTAATCATGATTCACCTAAACCTAAATTTAATCCAAATATATTTGGATGGAGACTTCTCCATGCCAGACCAGTCGATCCATTTGATCCCCACAGCACCAAGGCCACCTTGAAGGGTGCACCAAGCCCAAATGGGTGAGTTGACCCATTTAGACCCAAAAGCTAGCCATGCCCCATTCTACTTTGGATCAAAGCCTTTACACTTGGCCATTGCCGATTGCTTGCACAAACACCCGACCCCGACCCACTCGACCTTGAGGGTGACCCATGCTGGCCGGCCGGCCACCCGATCCGCCGGAAAACGCCATGCCCGAGACCTTGGGAGTGAGCCAACTTTGGAATTCCACCTTCGTTGAGCCGCCCTCATGCCCGATGGCCACCATGGCTGTTCTTCCCGTGACCGAGCACAGTCGATCCCGACCCTCGGCCACCCCAGGAGAGCCTCCGGCCATGCCTATTTAAACACCACCCCCTCGCGGCCATGAGAAGAGAGTTGCACAAACCTTGCCAAAACTGCGCAAAATTGTTCCGGACCCCTCCTCCTACACCGAGCACTTGATCCCAGGTGAGATCCCCCTGCCATTTCCTCTCGCGAGCTTAATTTCGGAGTTGAAATCCAAGCCCAAAACCGGGACACTTCCCGCGGTGAACCAATCCCCAAATTGATTAGCCCTACACCTTCACCGGACCGAGGGAAGGTGTCCGCCGGCAAAAGCCCCATCTCCGGGCCACCCGGTTGCTCCGGACTCCGAAGCTTTGTGATCGACTGTGGTCGAAGTTCGACCTAGACGATTCACCGGACCGGGAGACTTCATCCGGAGCTTGCCGGGATCCGATCGAAGGTGCAACAACTCTCGGATCGAAGCTTCACTTCTCGAGCAAAGGTATGAGCTAGTTCTTCATCCCGAGCTTACGGAGATTCTCCATTTCAAATGCCTTAATTTCGATGCATGTTCTACAGTATGGATGTGTTCGTCTTTTCGAAGACGAATCCATAGAGCATAAGAACACGAAAATCCATTGAGAATCGAGTGAGTTCTTAGGGTTAGAGTGTGGACGGTCACGGGATCGCACCAGTCATGGACGATGAACGGATGCCGTCCATTTAATACACGCGCGGACGGACGGCTCAGATGGCGTTGGACCAGGAGACGGTACGAGAACCGCGGGGCCCGGGTTGCTGACTCAGATGGCGGCGTCGAATGGGAGCGCGCCACGCGGCGTTTCGGAGGCTGCCGAGGTTGACGCGGCGCCGCGTGGATAAGTAGATAAATAGGGTATTTTCCTATTTATTTAATTCCCTAAACTTGGAAAATTCATATCTCTGTGTAGAAAAATCACAAAAATAAAATAAAAATACCCCCTTGCTCAGTGAACAGAGGAGAATAATGTGGAAAAGAAATTAATTAATTTTGTCCAGTATTTTATTTTTAATTAATTATTTACTTCCTGCATTGTTTTAATTCTCCATGCATGTATACAATTCACCATGGCATGAGACCATAGGGCTTTTGAAGCCTCTGAACTTAGGAACATTCCCTGAATTTTCCAAGGTCGGAGAGCCATCTCTGTGAAAAGTTATTGATTTTTCAAATGCATGTTGCTGTTTTAAGTATTTTAATTTCAAAAATTAGCATGTTGTGAAATAAATTCTAGGAAAATTTGGTGATGTTCCTTATGACCGAGAGAACCTTAGGAAAAATAGGATTTGAGTTAATTCACTTAGATTAACCCTAATTGGCTTAAACACTCAAAATAGGTCTCTAATTAATTAGAGTTAACCATAGATCAAATTGACTTGAAATCAATTCTCCACTGACCTTTAGGATCAGAGGAACCCACCATAAAAATTTGAGGTCAATTGGACTTGGTTAGCCCCACTAATTGGGTTAATTAAGCCAACTTAGCCATTTTAAACTTTAAAAAATTCATAACTTTCAAAATATCTTTCAAAAATTCACCAAATTGGTTTTGGAGTCTCTCTGATATCAGGGGAGTTTAAGAAAATTAAAATTTCAATTTTCTAAAAAAGTTGATTTTTAATATTATTTTAATGTTTTTAATAATTAAAAAATGATAAAAATCACAAAAATAATAAAATTCACCAAAATGTCATATTTTGAATTTTAATCACTTAGGAACAAGTCCCATATTTTTCCTAGATCTATTTAGTGAGATATTAATTTTTAAAGCTCAAGGGTAATTTTAAAATTAAAAAATGTATTTTCTAGCATTTTCACCAAAATAATTATAATAAATCAAAGAAAAATCAGAAAATTGTAAAGTTTGGTTCTCTGGAATCCTTGATATCAGAGAGAATTTCAAAAATTATAAAATTTATTTTTCAACATTTATTTTATTTTTAAATTAATTAATACTCCAGAATTTAAAATAATTCTAATAAATAAAATATAATTCAAAAAATTACAAAATTTGGTCCAAGTGGTCCTCTGGTCATTAGGAATGTCCCCTAATTTTCTTAAAGACAGAAACTTTCCCTTGGTCATGTTATTGAATTTTCCTTGGAAATTTCTCTTTTCTACAAAAAAATAATTATATAAATAAATTAAATACAGAAAAATCACATTTTCTCCTCTCATGTCTTCATTGACACATAAGTGAAGTCACATAAAAATTTCAAGTTCATTTGAGTTCAATTTAGTGAGTTATGAAATTATTAGGCTTAAAGGGCAAAATGGTAATTAAAATTTTAATCCTTTAATTAAAACTTTAGGTTTAATAAAAAATTAACAAGTAAAATATTTGATCCTAATCTGATTTGGATGATTGAAATTAAATAATCAAAGGGTAGAAACCCATTAAGCAATTTAAAATGATTAAACTTTAATTAAATAATTAATTGAATTTGGAAGAATAATAAATTTGGAATTATTAAAATAGGGATATTATTAGGGAGAGATTTATTCTTTAATTTAAAAATCCCTAAATTAATCATCTCATTAATACTCAACTCTTAATTAAAATGATAACTCAAATTTAAAATATTAAAAGACTTAATCATTAAATTAAATTAAATGAATTAAATACATTAAATTAAATAAATAAATAAAAATTAAATTAAGTTAAATAAAATTAAATAAACAAATTAAATTAAATAAACAAATTAAATTAAATTAAAATTAAATTAAATTAAATTAAATTAAATAAATTAAATTAAATTAAATTAAATTAAATTAAATTAAAATTAAACTAAATTAAATTAAGAAATTAAATCGAAATAAATTAAATTGAATTAAATTAAATCAAATCAAATTAAATTAAATAAATTAAATTAAAATAAATTAAATTAAATTAAATTGAATTAAATAACCTCACTTAAGACATGAAGAAATAAATCTAAAATAACTTGAACACTATTCCAAACTTAAATCATTAATTTGAACTTAAATTTGGATCACAAATCATTAAATATCATTTGCCTTAGGAGCCTTAGTTATCATAACTCACTAAGTAGAACATTAAAATGAAATGTTACTTCACTTATAGGACATTCGAATGTCTCAGTTCATTGAGCGAGTTAACAAAACTTGAAAACCTCGGACGATTGATTCATTTACACGATTAAATTCATTTGGACTTGAAACAATCACAGAAATATTGAAAAGATGTTTAAGATTTTTCTTAAGCACTTACTCGATATGATAGGATATTTACTGAGAACAATTGAACTTAATTGTTCTTTGATGAAGAAAATCGTCTTAAACTAAAAACACGAGAGAACCTAGACGTCATAGGAAATGACTAGTATAGGATTAGGAATTTGGTAGAAAACCATAACCCTTACCTTAGCTTTACCTAGGAACTTGCTTAAATATTTTAAGCTGTGTTTTAAGTGCAGCTCGGGATGACGGGAAGACCCTCCAGGGTACGCTTTTATTTTATTGCGATTCACTTTACGGTAATTTATTTAATCGCATCGCATTTATTTTTCTTGCATGATAAACAACGGTTGCATGAAAACCCACACCTTTAGGACAGAAACCAAAGCTGAAACCCATAACTAAATTAAAAGACATTACAAGATAAAATTCACCTCCACGACATTCCAAAATATAAGACAACTCAAAATTTAATCACGAAACGAACAACAAAACTACAACTACAACTAAATTAAAACGTCTCGTTGAATGATCGGGAATACCTCGGATGATGTAACCCGCGTGTTGCTTAACGGGATTTCACGCGGTCTAAATGAAAGTGCGGAACTCATTTGGTTGAGTTTAGCAAATTCATCTGGACTAAGTGAATTCGATGAAAATAACGGTGCGGGATGACGGAGCCGTGGGATCTTAATCGGTTACGTTTAATCGACTTTAAGATCTGTTTTAATTAAAACACAAAAAACACGTGGAAATTAAGACTTCTCTAAGCCAAGACACTTCTCTCATCTCTTGATTTATGATTTCTAAAACTAAACCTCTGCAACAACAAGGAGCTCGGAGCATGGTGGGCGGCACGGCCATCGTCGTCGGCGAAAACTTGAACCTACTTCAGCAAAACTTTCTTAGAATTAAATAACAAAGCCATAGGACTTCGAGGTAGTTTGCTCAGCGCAACATAAATCCTCGACTCTTCGTTAGGCATTTGCATTACAAATTAAGCCCTAACCGGTCTTAGGATTCCGAGGTAGTCGTCCGATACGACATAAACCCTCATATCTTACTAGCGATTTGTATGATTCTATCATATAAATATAAGCCCTAACTAATTAAAATTGGCGAAGATTAAAACATTAAATGAACATTAGGACTTTCCTGAAGTCTAAGCCGAAACAATAGGATAGTCGGGAAATTACCGAAGTTCGCTTCGAATCCGTAATTACTCCTACTTTTCTACCCTTGGATTCCCAAAATAAAATGTTCCAAATTTGATCCATTCCCTATTGAAATTCCAAAATCCAATCCTTTGAAAACCTTAAACTTTGAAATTCTTGAGAGCAGAATTATTGATTATTATCGAGAGTTTTCTTAGGTGATTCCCGTCATTTAAGATGTAATTAACTATAGGGGCTTGCCCTTATAGGGAACTTTAAGAACCCGGGTAATATAAACCCTCGTTTAATGTTTTCATATTAAGCGGGGAATTTGTCGACTTATAAAATTGGTTCGCGAGACCAAACGGATGATCACAAATCCTCTAGTTTATTTAACCGAGCCCCACCATCAAGCGGTGTGTCTATCCTTAGGGATAGATACACGGTTTATGGTGCGGTGCTCGTTTATGTAAACTATTCGGGATGTGAGATCGGTTTGATTTCATATCTTAAAACTTTCAAATTTAAAATTATTTTCAAAATCAAATAGTACTTTCTAAACCATATATATATATATTTAAATTAAATTTAAAATACGCCGACATATTTCTGTAGGCGACCCCCTTTTCAAAATAAAACACACAACCTAAAAAAAATGCCGACACGAGCATGCTCTTTACATCAAGAATGATGATGTAAATGTCTTGATTGTTTGTTTATATGTTGATGACTTGATCTTCACAGGAAATAATCCAAGCATGTTTGAAAAGTTCAAAGATGCGATGACGAAGGAGTTCGAGATGACAGATATTGGGCTCATGGCATATTATCTTGGCATTGAAGTCAAGCGAAACGAAGATGGGATTTTCATCTCTCAAGAAAGTTATGCGAGGGAGATATCGAAGAAATTCAAGATGGATAATAGCCGACTTATAAATACTCCTCGTAGAATGTGGAGTAAAGATATCAAAGTATGATGAGGAAAAAGAATTGATCCAACATTTTTCAAGAGTTTGGTTGGAAGTTTGCGCATACTTGACATGCACGAGGCCGGATATCCTTTATCGTCGTTGGATTTGTCGGTCGCTACATGGAGACTCCAATCGTTACCCACTCGAAGACCGCTAAAAGAATTATGCGCTATATCGAAGGTACGATTGATTTTGGCTTATTTTACTCATCATCTAACAATTTCGAGCTTGAAGGATACGACGACAGTGATTGAGGTCGGAGACATGGATGATCGAAAGAGCACTACTGAGGGTTCGTGTTCTTCATAGGAGATATCGCTTTCACTTGGATGTCGAAGAAGCAACCAATTGTTACTCTTTCTACGTGTGAAGCGAGTACGTGGCCGCGACCTCATGTGTTTGTCATGCGATTTGGCTTCGAAACTTATTAAAAGAGTTAAGTTTACCACGAGAAGAGGCGATCAAAATTTTTGTCGATAACAAGTTCGCGATAAGACTATGAAAGAATCCAGGTTTTCCACGATGAAGCAAGCACATTGATACGCGCTATCACTACATCGAAGAATGCATCGAAAGAAAGGAGATACAAGTGCGAGTACGTGAAGTCTCGAGATCAAGTTGTTCGATATATTTACTAAGCCACTCAAAAGTGAAGACTTTATTAAAATGAGAAGTTTCATTGGAGTCACAAAATCAGAGTTTAAGAGAGTGTTGAAACTTAAATTTGATTTTAGTTGTTTTAAAAAGTCTAATAAGAGCCTCATCTGAAGCTCATTCAGAACGTGTGGTAGGTGTGGTAGGTGTAGAATTATTGTATGGTAGGTGTTGAATTATCGTGTGGTAGGTGGGAATTATCATAACCATTGGATTAGAATTATGGTGGCACAATCCTACCAGTTAATTTAGAGAGGTGCCACTAGTATAAATAGAGGTGGAGTCTTTGAGTTTGTATCGAAGTGAAAATAAAGTGAAGCTTCTTCCATAAATTTCTAGCCTTGCCAAATCCCAAAAGCCTCTCCATTCCAACAGCCGAAACACAGCTGTCGCGACTCATCCTAGCTGGCCTCCACCCCGGCTATCGCAGTCCACCACAGCTGTCGCGACTCATCCTAGCAGTAGCAGGCCTCCACTACACCCCGACGCCAGCTTCACCGACTGCAGCGCTGTCATCCTAGCAGGCCACCACCCCTGCGATACCGATCGTATCTTTCTATGTTTAGCAAGGTAACCTTTTGACATCTTGCATCTATCTTGGTAAATGGCGATCAAAGACCGCTGAATTAGGCAGTAAGCTATTCAATTAATCTCAATTTATCTTAGATTTTGAATGCTAATTATGTAATTATGAATTCTAACAAACTAATTATCTTCAGTTGATTGACATTGAATTGCTTCCATGGTTTTAATTCTATAGTTGTACCTGCTCCAATGTTACCATAATTTAATTTGGTCAATGGTGCATTGAAGATATTCGATGGAATCTTGAAAACGACATAAAAATTACTCAATTATAGTTCAATGATGTTCAATACTAACTTATTTAGTGTTTAAGTTTTGATCTCCGTATTAATATTTTGGGACATTTACATGCATAATACAATTCCAATGTATTTACAATTTTACATATCTCACACCTAAACTTTCATATTCACACACAACTAGCACTCATATCTTTAATATTACATAAAAAAATATCACTATTGTTTATGTTTTCAAGTTAATACGTTTTTTCATGCATAGGTTTAAGACACCAAAGTGCTATGCATCAAAATATGAAATTTTAGGTGTGAGAATTGTAAATACAGAAGAATTGTGTGCTATGTATGTAAATTTCCTTTTTTTTTTTGTAAATGCTAGTAAAAAATAATTTAAAATTTGAAAAGTTGCATGACAATAATCTAATATTACGATCCAACTTTGATATCAAGGAACAACGATGGCTTCATTTCTACAGGCCTTATGTGCAATAAATAATTGTTCTGCTAAACTTCTCTTGAATACTAACTTTCTACATGTTTCATCTCATTGTTTTCTTTCATTACTTGATTTATATAAGTCAAATTATATTGTGGAATTGCATAGCTAGTTTCATTATTATTGTTTGATTTCAATGTTTTGTTATTATCTCATATTAGTGTTAGAGGGAAGCTAGATATGCCCCTTTTTCCCCTATAGCACAATAATTAATTATTATTTTTCTGTGTTGCAATGCCATGGTTAGTCGCGACAAACCCGATAAATACACAAGAACTGAGTGGGGTGCAAGTATGTAAATCATTCTTCCTGGTTGAAATTATTCATGGGTTAGCTTCCTCCACGCGTCTTTAATAAGAAGAAGATGGCCAACCACTTCTCCATGTATTCATTAATGGTGGAGGGGACCAGCAACAGAGATCAGAAGGGCTGCTCAGTTCTTCTTTTTCATTAAGGTGGTCCTTGTAGTTAGAATCATTTCAGAATCAGGTTATGTTAGTAACTGGGCGCAGCTGAATAAATTCAGAACCAAGCTATTTTAGTAACAGCGCGCAGCTTTTCCCTATCAGAAATCATGATGCAGAATAAATAGAAATTGTGGAGAGAGAGAGAGAGGAGTGAATGCGGAGAGCATTTAATCAAGCAATGAGTCATTTTCCTACAATGGCTTGTCAGCATTTTCTGCTGAGTATGCTCTGCTTTCTTCAAAGAGGAAGGAATCGATTATATCATCTGAAAAAGTTACTCACTAAAGCAGCTTTCGACAGGAGGAAAAGCTGTTTTACTGATTTTAATTAAAGTTTAACAATTATTTTTCTAATGCCTATTAGTTCTTTACTGATTTCTTTGCTAGAAAAGGTTGAGGAAAAATATTAAAACTATTACGAATTTTAAAAGCATTAAAACACATTGATAGGGTATATTGTCATAAAAAGAAATTTTAAAACATATCCTTTCACATACACTTTTTCAGTCACAAATAACCCTTTGACTCCTCATTAATTGTTTCACATACACTCATTTACTTGCACCTTTTCGCATATACTTAACTAAAACATAAAGATTAATACTATTATTGCATTAAAGTCTAACATAACCCCTTAATGCAAAAAATCCTACACCATGATTTGATCAAAATCTCTCAAATTTTTGTAAATTATAGACAAACCATAAACCATTTTCTTTTGTTGCAATAGTTCTAATCCTCCCATATATAATCAATTATGATCTTTTCATCAAACTTAACTTTGTATCCACTCTCAATTAATTCCCAATACTTATTAAATTATGTAAGTTTTGGAGCATAAAGAATATCATCTAAGAACTTTACCTTATCACCATTTGTCCTAATTACAATTTCCCTTGCCTTCAACACTAACAATATTATTGTCACCAAATCTGACTTCAGATTTCTTTGACATATCAATCTGTTTGGAAAGAGATTTAACTCCAATCATATTATTTAGAACAATCTGTTTATTATAAATATAATGAATTTGGCAAATAGAATGAGCAATTAAGATAGCAATAATAAGAAATCTTTTGTTATAAAATATATATAATATTTTTAATAATATTTCAGATGAGCCAACTTAGCTTGAGCTTAGCTTGTTAGCTCATCGAGCTCAGTTCATGGGCTGCTTTTTGAGCCAAGTTTGAGTCGACTCACGAGTTAGCTTAACTTACCGACACCCTAAACATTTTTTTGGAAAATTCTGAACTATGTATTCAAGGTGATGAATTATCTTCTTTAATCACCTTTATATTTACATACAGACCTTCCCAAACATTGGGATTTACAAATTAACCACAAGTTTACATGTATGCACATTTTTATCCAAAGCGTAATTACTTCTTGCCGAAACTTATAATAATAAACTTTTTTATATGTAATCTATAAGAAGAAAGTTTGCCAAAATCAACAACGAATCATATATTAGGTATTAAAAGATGGATATTTTTGTAATTTGACATTACGTCTTAAAAGCTCATTATAATTTTCTTCAAATTGCTGCAATAAACCCTCTTTGATTGTTGCACACTACTGTTGTTTGGCAAGTACTATTAAGTAGCTGATGCTGTTCATCATTTGCATTGAAATAATGGTATTATAAGATTAAACAAGGTCTATATATGGAAATAAAATAATGTTTATATATGATGGTGTTACTTGTGTGGATGACTTTACTAAATTGGCCTGACATTTTTGTTGAAAAATATGTTCTACAATTTAAAATAAATCATCATTTTGTTTTCAAACTTGCCATTTGTACCATTGGGCTACAAACTCGATCAGAGGGTGATTCAGGTTGGTCTTGAAGTAGGTTAGGGTGCTCTGGAGATGTGACTTTTAGTGGGGAACTTTCTCTCTTGCTCTGGTGAAGATGAGGAGCAGGTCAATTTGGGGATTGATTGAGTTTCAGAGAGCATTATATTTCTGGGTGATTTTTTGGAGATGAAATTAGCTTCAGGCAGTGGGGGCAATGGCTGGGGGATGGTTGGAATGAGCTCAAGATATATTGGTGAAGCTTTGGGAACAATTTGACAGAGTCTCCCCAAGGTCCAGCGCACTCTCTATGGTTTGGCCATGGGAGGTGGTGGATAAATAGGCAAATCCATGGCGGCCACCAGGGTTGGTCAGTGGGTTAAAAACGTTGCTAAGGTGGAGGGCTGAACGACGCAATTCACTAATGGGAGTTAGCCACATTGAATGTTTGTAATGGGGTTCAAACGGTGTGGGAGGCTCTCTCCGTTGGGTTTGGGCTAAGACTTGGGTCCATTGATTGATCAATTTGATGTGAATGAAAGTCATGAGAAATTTTGAAAAGGAATTGAGTGATTTGAATTGATTTGGAGGTTTAATTTAGTGGAATTTGGCTCATGGTAAACTTTGGTCATTTGGGTTAGACTTAGGTTTGGATTGGGCTAGCTTTGGAATTGGTTCAATTGATGGTTCAAATTGGTACAAAGGAATTGTGATGAAGAGTTTTGGATGTCAATTGGGTGGAAATTGTAGAGTTAGGAAGTTCAATTTGGTGACGTTTGAATTTTGGGTAAAATTGGGGATTTTGACTTTGGGCATACGATTAGGCTTGAATTGGGTTTAATTGGGCTTAAATTTGGTTTCAATTGGGATTGGGGATGATAAATTTTGATTTAGAATTGAAATTAGGTGAGATTGAATTCAATATAGTAGAAATTGGGGGCAATTTGGGAATTTTAGTCAAAAGTGGCCAATTTAATCAAATTGGGCTCAATTGAACAGTTTGAATTGATTTTAGGAACACTTGGAGTGATTTTGGAGATTTTAGAAATTTTTGAGGTATGAGGGGCATTTTAGTAATTTTGGGTATTTTGGGGGTATTTGGGGAATTTTGAGAATTTTGAGGTATTTTGGTCGATTTGAGTGGCTTGAAATGATTTTTGGAGAGAATTTGACAATTTGGGCAATTTCGAGAAATTTTGGAAAAATTAAGGTTTCAGGGGCATTTTGGTAATTTGGGAAAGTTAGACTAAAATGATCAAAATTGGGAATTTTGGTGAAGTTGGCATGAATTAAGAATGTTAATTATGCTTTTACCTTATTTGAGCCATGGACCAAAGAGAAGTCCCATTTTGGATCTTCCATGCGTTGGCCTTCGCCAAACCCTAGCCTAAGGCTAAGGGTCTGGGGGACCGCCCACATGACTTTCCAAAAGAAGTGGAGGCACCAAGTCAAAGATGTTTGGTTTTAGGGTTTGAGGTAGTGAGTGTAAATGAGGGGGTCCAAGTGTGTTTGTGTGTGCTTGCCCAAGACCAGTTCACCCAAGGTTAATCCTAAGGCCTGAGCATCCTATGGTGACTCCTTGTGAGCTCCCTCATATTTTTGGCTCCCACCTACTAAGTGTTAGTGGTTAGGACCAAACATGTTGAACTCCAAGAAGAGTAAAGAAGTATTTGGAATTTCTAATGGAATAGGGCTCCATCACTAGTCCTCTAGAATAGTTAACAGGAAAGTCCTATTGCTAGATACTATACTCTTAAAGAAAGATTAACTAGACCTCAACAAAAGTTAGGTCAACATGATGGTGGTTGGATCAAAAGAAACCTGCCTACCTTGCACAATAACCCACTCGTCAATCAACTCATGGGAATTGGCTTATAACTTTTGCACTACATGTACAACGGCAAGGCCAATAACGGTGCGAACCTACCCCATCCCTGACTCATTATCGACTTGAATCTCAGGCCCTAGATTTTAAAAAATTCTGTCCAGAATCAGTTTTTTCCCTAAGATTGGACCGAAATTTTTATGGCATGCTGCTAAACTCACGAGTTTCCTTTCATCGTAATAGGTAACTTTCCTACCTCTCATTCTGGGCATCTTTGTGGAAAAGCTTCGAAAATGCTAAGGAGAAAAACCTAAAAATCTGTTGATAAAACTTGGAAAGGACCAAAGATCTTATATAAGAGGAGGAAAAGCTTGTGGATTTGAGCATTTTGAGGTCAATTTACGCTTCCTTCGAGGATTATACCACTAGCTAGGGCATAGTGCGAGAGTTTTAGGGGCGTCAGGAGGGAGAGATGTGTGAAGCAGGGAGATAAGAGGGTCGACGGGTGAAAAGGGCATGAACACACTTTTTGCGTGAGAATCGGGTCACGTCAGCGTGGTCATGCCTTTGTAGGCATGGTCACGTCTGGTCGAGGAGTCCTTTTAAGGTTTAAGATCCCGATTTAGTAATTTAGCATGCGATAACTACCCATATTTAATGATAAATTAGGTATTTTGAGGTTAAAGATGTTCTTTTTGGAGTAAAATTTACAGGGCTTAATTTTGTATCATCCTAAAATGAAATTTTAATCATTTATCTGATCTTTTAGTGGTCCAAAAAATTCTCAATGCCATAATTTTTTTGTTGCTTGTAGTCATTCCATATACAAGGATTTTTATCAGAATTGCTTTTCTGGGGTGGTTTCTAAACCCCAAATTAAATAATCCATGTTGTTAATTTCTTCTTTCGATTGTAAAATTTACATTTGTAGTCTTCAGGCTTCTAATTCACGTTACGAGGTGGTTCATATGGAGACGTCAAAAAATGTTTATGATAATATATTTTAATGAAATGAAAATATTGAATTCGATGAGGAACCTAAAACCCTAAACCCTAAACCCTAAAATATTGAATTCGATGAGGAACCCACCACCCATAGGTGAGATTACTTCCATTTCAAGAGAGAAAACAAGTTTGGGAAGCATCTTGCTTATAATTTGTATAGAAAGATATTAACAGAGATTGCGATTGGAGAAAGATATCAACAGAAATGTCAATCAAATGATTTCAAAGGGACTGACGATGAGTTTGAACTGACCAAGTGAAGTCAAAAGATAAATCATGGATACTGGATTTGATTGATAAGACTAATTTGACACCCTAAACTAAGGATAGAGTCAGGTAGGAATGAATTTATAGATGAAAAATGAAACATTAGATTCTATGAAGAAATCGATAAGCGGATTAACCAAGATTTTTGGAATAACGTCTCTGGTCAAGATGCCCATGACTTTCTATCACATGAGAACGTTGGTATCCGTCGACTATGACCAGCTGCATAACTAGGAATCTTTCCTTAATTACATGAGTTATTCTTGCTGACATTTGTAAATTGAGCTCTTTTTGAACTTATGTAACATTGATTTTAATAAATGAAATGTTGGCTATAACCTTTAAATTTCTCACAAAAAAAAAAAATAAAAATAAAAGCAATGAACCACCATAGCATCACATCATATCCAAGTTGAATCACATCTTAATCAAATCAACTAAGGCTCAAATCAGAACATAAATGCAATGCATGTGCGCATGACTATTCCCATATACAAGCTTGAATAATATTTTCAGAGGAATTTCTCTAATTATATATTTACCTATTTAATATTTAAGTCTATATACTTACTTAAATAACATGCTAATAAAGAACCACATTATAAATGCCATTATCATAAAATCAAATAAAATGACAAATTTGGAAATTTTTAATTATAGAAATAATTATAAGGATTTAAATATTAAATAGATAAATAAATAAAAAATGTTATGTTACGCATGTAAAACCCCCCCAGATTTAGTTACATTTATAAATATTAGAATATGTAATATTAGAATATGTAATATTAGAATATCAAGATGTCATTTAAATATATATTGCTATAAATACGCCATACAAGTACCAAAAAGGCGAAACTTGCAAAAAGAAGAGAAGATTTACACACATGCCACGTTATTTATTACCAAAAGATACATTTCAAAATTTAAAAAGTAAGAATTGGTGTTTTCTTACGTGATAAGAAAGATTTCGGAGGCGTAAGGTAAAAAAATAAGAAACAAAGTTTAGGAGTTAAATATGTAAATACATAGTATTTGGATGGTATGTATGGAAATGGAGCGATATTTACATCTGAAAATGCGTCGGGGATGAGACACCACGTGGTAAGTAGACTCCACTTTAATACACTGAGCATTAGAGAAATAAGAAATTCCATCTTGAACAATGTCATCGTTATTAAAAAGAACATAACCATCCTCTTTGACAATATTAGGAATCCAATTCACGAGCCTCTTATTCTTGATGCAAGCATGAAAAAATTTAGAATTCCTGTCACCATTCAAAAAATGACTCTTAGCAGCCTTTTGAGCATAAAATTGCTCTTCCATGGATATAGCATCATTTAAAGCTTGTTGACTTTGAATAAGAGAGTCAATCTCAATCAAATTATTAGCCAAAGCACATTCAAGCTCTTGAACTTTAGCTTCAAAAACCTCAATATTACGGTGAACATTGTCAACAACATGCCAATTCCAAGTCTTAAGAGCCTTAGCAAGATTCTTATGTAACATCCAAAGATTATAACCAGAGGAAGCATTAGGCAATCTCTTCCAGTTATCTTTAAGAAATTGTTTGTAAGAAGGATGTTGAAGCCACATGTTATAAAAACGAAAAATATAATGATGCACATTATTATCAATATTAACTTTAAGAAGAATAGGATCATGATCAGAAACCGTGATTGGCAAATTATAAACTTCATGAAGAGAAAATAAATTAATCCAAATGATAATAGCAACAAACCTATCAAGTCTTTCAAAAACCTTACCTCGATGCCAAGTAAAACGATTACCATGATAATTTAAATCATAAAGACCCGCTTTAAACAAAGTATCATTAAATTCATCAATGAGAGTAAGGTTAGGAATAACACAAAGGTTAATAAGCTAGCAACTCTATTACATAAACAAATTTCCTACATAAAGCGTGACCATGAAGCTATCTACACTTTAGAGTGTAGCTTACCATTAAGCTATATGCACTTTAGAGTGTAGCTTACTTTTCACTGCTTCAAAGCATGCTTTAGATCTCACACTTGTCTTGCTCTTTGCTTTTTAAGAGCATGCTTCACTACACTTTTAACGAAAAATAATCCAATTACATTTTATTGCTTCATGAAATTATGTTACAAATCCTATTCTTTAAATATTACACGATATCCTATTGTGCTCGATACTTCTATAGAATGTTGGTCATAAATCTTAAACCTTTTATATTTCTGTAGAAAGCACATGGAATAGTGAAGACTTATGTTTTATGCATACTTCAACATTTAAATGTGGGGATCTTGCATAGCATTTAATTTGTTTATTTCGGTAATTTACTTGATCTGAAAATCCAATTCTTCTCTAATAATCTAAAAATCCAATCGCTCTTTTATCGTTGCTTACAGTAGCCAACGTAATCTTGTTTTAGGCTTAATTAATAACAATATTTGTGAAGTAAAGAATGTTTTTTAAGGAGCAAGATCTTTATATGCATTGTCAATAAGGATCTTATCGTTCACTTTCTCAATTATTATGTGAAGTAATATAGGGGATGAGCTAACATATAAGTAATGGTACCTGTTTAGAAGTTTTAGTTTTTGTGAACACTATCATTATCTAATGTAGAAGTCAAATGTTGGTAGACTTTTAAGTGCTCTTTGGAAATTTATTATTGCTGTTATTTTTTTTTTCCTTTTCATTTCTGTGAACTTTGGTGTTTAGACCCAATGAAGATTGCTTGCTTCGTATTTACTTGTTATGTTCGAGATGTAGCCTCGATAGATAAATAGCCTGCTTAGAGAATTGAAAACAATGCATAGTCATGGAAATGTTTAATTTTGAAGGCTATTTATGCATTTAAAATAACAGGAGCAAAATCCAGAATTTAAAGCCAGAATTATGTAATTATCTTTTTTATGGGGCACAAATAACAAAATTCATGGTAAAATCCCAGCCTATATTTTTCATTTTTATCAATTTCTCAATAGTTTGATCAGGATGTGCGTAAATACATTAATTTGGCAGTTCAAAAATATCCCCCTTTATGATTAATCTGTAAATATTAGTGTTTGGGGTGGTCTGTATGCAATTATCCGTTTGAATTTTGCCAACAAGGGCGATTACATATAGATGTAGATGTACACCGCCCGAAACTTATTATTTACAAAACAACCCCTCTCTTTTCATCCATTTTTGAAATTCTAACTCAAATATCAAAATTCATGGTAAAACCCAACCCTATTTTTCATTTTTATCAAATTCTCAATAGTTTGACTGTGACACGTGTAAATATATTGGTTCACAAGTTCAAAAAATCAACTGGGTGATAATCTATAAATATCAATCTTTCGGTTTGTTTGTATGTAATTATCCCTAAAAACTTTAGTTTAATTATATATATACTTCTTTTTGGAATTATATAATATTTTCATGAAGGAGGATCTGGTTGTTGTAGTTAGAATCGTGAAGCAGACTGAATAAATTCAGAACCAAGTTATTTTAGTAATGAGAAATCATGACGCAGAATAAATAGAAACTGTGGGGAGTGAATGCGGAGAGCATTTAATCAAGCAATGAGTCATTCTCCTACAATGGCTTCTCAGCATTCTCTCGTGAGTATGGTCTACTTTCTTCAAAGAGAAAGGAATCAATTATATCATCCTGAAAAAGTTACTGTCTAAAACAGCCTTCGCCCTCCGGTCCAGGTTCACAATAAGTGCTGCCACCACATGTTTTGAGAAGGACCTGAAACTAAAGAAGAGAATGGGTGGGAAATGTAAATTACAAAAAAAAAAACAAAGATGGGTTGGATATATAATTATATATATGTATGTATGCTGCATTTACGTCTGGAACTACTGAAGTTTGTTGCAGTTGATTGAAGAGGGAAAGAGCCCAGAGGAGGATGGGTAGGTGGAAGAGCAATTGATGTAACAAATAATATTTGTAAAAGTTGGCGAATATTAAATGAATTTAAGGTTTGATGGCTACAATAGAAGCATAAGTCAAAAGGTTGCTGACTATGATCTTCTGCTACCGTACAGCTGTGGTGGACTGCGATAGCATAGCTATAGGGGTGGAGGCCAGCTAGGATGAGTCGCGACCGCTGCCTACATTTATGATGTTTCGCAACAACAAGTCTTTCCACATCCATAAATATGTGCTCAAGCAGAATACAATCCATTACCCGTTGCAAAACTAAGCATGTCTATCGCAGCAAGCAGACTAGAGTCCATCCCTCCCCCCTTGAATGGCCGCGTGGCCATCGTGACCGGCGCCATCGACAGCATCGGCCGCGCCACCGCCCTCCACCTGGCCTCCCTAGTCTACTCTACCAGGCATCAATCCGTTGAAGCAGATCGTCTGGCTTCAGAAATCAATTATTTTGGTTCCTCGGCCTCCATACCCCAAGCAATCCGCATCTGCGCTTATCTCTACAAACCTGAAGATGTAATCAATCGCACCGAAGAAATCTTCAAATGCCGCCCACACATCGTCTTCCACTACGCCAGCATCCTCGGTCACTACTACAATTCCTTCTCCTCCACCCCTCTTAATAAGTTCGACTCCATCATGTCAGCTTATGCACGCAACTCATTCTTCATGCTTCAAGAAGCTGCCAATCGAGTGGCACAGGATGGCGGCGGAAGAATTTTTGCGCTATCGTCGTTGCTGGTGGAGAAGAATCGGCCGGGGTACGGTGCTTACACGGCTTCAATGGCGGCAGTAGAAGCCATGGTGAAGACATTGGCAAATGAGCTTAAGGAAAAGAGAATCAAAATCACGGCAAACTGTATTGCACCGTGGCCGATGGAAGAGGATGCGGAGACAGGGCCACTGAGGGATGTTGGGCCCATGATAGGTTTTCTTTGTTCTGATAAGGCGGATTGGGTTAGTGGGCAAGTAATTAACGTTAAAGGAATATATGGAAGACTATGAGGGAGGGAGAGAGAGAGAGGTAGAGTTGTCACATTTGCAAATCAACGTTAGTTTGGTTTTCTCAGTTGTGTCTTATGTAGAGCTTAATAAAAATCTTTTAGCAAAATTGATTTCTTGGTTTTCGTTTTAATCTTTTAGCAAAACAGAAGGAAATTTACTTTATTTTCTTTGAAGTATCATGAGAATCCTTTTGCTTAATGCTATCTATATCCATAATATTTGCTAATTTTTATTCTCCTGTAATTGTTGACCAAAATCTTAGTTAAAATTTTGTTAAAGACAATTATGATTATCAATTTAAACGGCATTATTTCAAGTTCAACATTACAGAGAGGGGGAGTAGACTCTATTCTTTAAATAAAGGACTGATTTTTGAAATATAAAAAGAGCTACTTTACTTTGTTGCTGAGACTTCTCATAAAGAAAGTGGATAGAAGTTCTTTCAGCATCAACTTTTTCATTTACGAGGAAATTTCTTGTATCATGAACTTCTTTTCTCACTATTCCTTTAAAAAATTCGGTATTTGGTTAAATATATTTAATATCAAAATATAATAAATAAAAAATGGTTTTGATAATTAACATATATTTATTATAAAATTACTTTTCAGCGACTCTATTAATTATAGATTTTGCTATATTATAATCAATTCTTAATAAAAAAAAAGTTTTACATATATACCATACATATCTAAAAGCCAAATTTTGATATTATACCTCTCTAGTAACTTCAATGCATACCTTTCCTAAGAAATAAAAATCAATCATCTGCTTGAATAGTTTGTAAGCCCAAAAAATAGTGCAACAAGCCCAAATCAGCCATATCAAATCTTTTCATTGTATTAGTCTTGAATTTTTCATTCAACATTTTGGATGATCCGATGTAGATGATATCATCAACATAAATACAAACTAGAATAAAATGAGTGTATTGAGCCAACACATATAAGGTGGGTTCACTTTTTCTTCTACAAAATCCTTGCTTTTAGGAGTATTAATCAAGCCTCCAATATCATGTTCATTGTGTTTGTCTAAGCATATAAAGTCTCTTTTTTTGTTTGTAAACTTTCTCCTCTTTGCCTTTAATAATGAAACCTTGTGTTTGATCCATATATACATATTTTTTTTAAAGTATCATTCGAAGATGCAGATTTAATATCAAACTATAAAACTTTCCACTTCATTTGTGAAGCTAAGGTAAGTAATAATAATCTAATAGTCTCAAATCTAGCAAAGGGAGAAATGTTTCATAAAAATCAATACCATATTCTTATACTTAACTTTTGGCAGCAAGTCTTGCTTTGTGTCCTTTTAGACTCGAATGATTTCGCATCAATTGGAACTTTTTCATATGACATATCCATTGTTTTTCTTCACAACACTTTCTCATTCTTCTTTCCCACAAGCATCTTCATAATTTAATGGTTCTAAAACTTTAAGGGCAAATATACAATCACACTGTTCAAAAGGATATCATTCTTTTAATATGTCCTTTATTAGATGTGCTTCAATCATTGACCTTGGGCTTGATGGTGATGGACTATGTGATGAATCATTTGATTATTATGAACTAGATAATGAATCAATGTTAATTGCTTAATTATTAGCAATTTCAATAAGGTGATTCCCTTCAAATTCGACTATTGATTATTTCTTTTCACGAAGAATAGATTATCTTCGATCCTACTTAGCAACTTCATAAAAAATTATGCCTTTACATGTAATAATCTTCTCTGATTGTTCACATCTAATTAACAACTATTGATACACAATAAAAATAATCCTGATCTCGTTCTCCCTCACTCGTATTTTGTCGGGGTTATTGCAGTCTTACCGCGGTGTCATTTGCGTGGTCATTTGAGTAGTGTTATTTGCGTGGTCATTTGAGCAGTGTTATTTGCGCTGATCACCGGTGTTATTGCGGTATTATTTTGGCGCTATTCAAGCTGTTTTGTGGGGTTATTGAAGCAGAACCACGGTGTTATTTGAGTTGTCCTCCAGACGGTGTTATTGACGCTGTTCACTGGTGGTATTGCGGTATTGTGGTGTTATTGGAGTTATTCTGAAAAAACATCACAATAAATGTATTTTAGTCATTTTTTAGATGAGTCAAGTTGCAAGACTTTATTGGAATTCGGATGCAGAGCTGCATCCAGACTCCGTATGTATGATATTTTCCTACATGTGTGTAGCATGTTCATTTATTATTATTATTAAATGACGAGAGATACTCATCACAATATTTTATTAAAGAAATTTTAAAAACGTGATCGTTAAATATTATTTAAAAGGAACGAAAGATTTAAAATAAATTTAATCGGTAAATAAATATCGATATCAGCCTTCTTAAGATAAAATTGATATTTATATATCTGATTTTTTTTTATTTTATATTTTCGGTTTTATTTTTTTATTTAAAAATTAATAAAATTAGTATTAATAAACTATTAGAATTATTTAATAATTCTCATATTCTTTTTTAATTAATTAATTAATAATATTATTATTATTTTAAGTTAAAAACACTTAAAAAAATTAATAAATATTTAACAAAATATTAATGAACCAAAATTTAATTAAAATAGCATGAGCGATAAGTAAAAATATGAAAACAGTAAAAATAATATTATTAAAAAAATCAAGAAAAACCAACAATAAATTTACATTATCTCATGACACAGATATGTGACGAAGAAGCAGTGTTGAGCTTCAACTCCTTCCACTGTTCTTCTGCTCCTAATATTGGCCCCCTTTCAAGATGCTGGTAGGGCTCTATTTATATAATCAATATTGTAAATAAGAAAGAAATTTAGATTACTCTGATCGGACAGCTTGAAGAGATTCCCTTAATCGAATGGCGTTCGGTGGACATTTAACTGACTTAATTATGTTGTAATTGAGTGATATGCGGCTTGTTGGATTCATGGTGTCGAGAATATCAATTTGATGATAAACTTTGCTGATTCGTAATCTCTTTGAACTTAACAATTATGTACTAAAAGCTCACAAAATAGTTTAACGGTTTGATCTGTGTTTTATTTGACTAGGATAGAAGCAGCTTTGTAACAAATAGTTTCGCCTCGTCGAGCTGATCAAATTGATTATAAGTTTATTGAAATTAAATCGGAGTTCTGGAGTAATTTTAATAGAAGTTTGAATGTTGCTTGCTTAAAAACTGTTACGAGTTCTGTCTTGCATTGAGATTTGTGTTAGATGATAAAAATTTATTGACAGCACATCAAAGTTTTTTTTTTATATATTATTTTATTGTGTTGATATATTTATTTAATGTTTAGGATATTTTATTTGTACTTAGGTTTATTAATATTTTATTAAATATTTGTTAGTATTGTTACATGTTTTTAACTTAAAATAACTACAATGCATGATCAAATTTGAATAGACTTTTATTTGATGGGGGCATAAGTCTTTCGAATATCTCCTGAAATTATTTTATAAGAAAGATAATTTTTTTATTGTTTTAAATCGTAGCTATCGAGGAAAGTATTTTTAAATGAGCTTCACTAAGGAAAAAATTTGCGTACGTAGACGGTACGCAGCGCGCGTACGCCATCCAGTAGGAGGCGGTCACATATGCATGTAACCTCCATGTACCCTTCAAATAACAGGGAAGTTACATGAAGGTTACACAGAGGTTACATGAGATAAAACATGAAAACTCTCTGTGTAACCTCCATGTACTTGGAAGATCGTACGCAGCGCTGCGTACGGTCTATGTACGCAAATTTTTTCCCTTCACTAAACAGGGAATGAGAGCCTAAATTTAGAAAGTTTGCGTACCTACCACTTAATTTCTATGTTTTTATATATATCTAATATTTAAACTTTAATTTTTATATACATGACTTTTTATCTATACATGAGAAGGTATATTTCATTATTTAAAAATGGAAAAAGATAGTGTTTCTTAAGTGATTTAAAAAGATTTAAAAAGTAAAATTTAGCTCTTAGAAGTGTAATACATATGAATTTGGTGGGTATATATGTAAACGCCCCTTAAATTATGGCAGTAATGTAAATATTATCAATCAAGGTTAATTGAAAACAGGCAGAATTAAGAGTTTTCTTATTTAAATTATTGAATTAAATTCTGTATATTAATTGTACATATTCTTTCCTTACAGGTGAATGGTTAGATTTGGAATATATATTATTACAAATTATTACGTTTTATTAGGATATTTAAATTAGATTGTACAGACTATTATTTATTGGAATGAAATCAAAGGAAAAAGATATTCAGCATATTTGCTCGAAAATTTTTCTTAAGTGATTTAAAAGATTTGGATGGTATCAGTATGCATGTAGAAAGTAAAACTTAGCTATTATATGTGCAAATACATATGAATTGGGTGGGTATGTACGTAAATGCCCCTTAAATTATGGTGGTTATATAAATATTATCATCAAGATTAACTGAAATCTCTGAAATCGGGCAGAATTAAGAGTTTCCTTAATTAAATTGGTGGACTGCGATCGCTGCTGACTGTGATCTTCTGCCTCATTCAGTAATGATTTCAAAGAAACGTTCCCTGAAAAGAGATGATGTTTCAGCTACATTGTTAACAACAAGTCTTTCTACATTTATAAATATGTGCTCAAGCACAAAACAATCCATTACTCGTCACTTTTATCCGCGGCCAAATCTCAAGTTTGTTGGGTAACAAGGCATGAATTTCAGCCAAATCGCAAGAACACTAAACCATTTCCCCTTGAAAGGCCGTGTCGCCATTGTGACCGCCACCAATCGCATTCGCGCCACCGCCCTTGACCTTGCCTCCCGAGGCGCCTCCATCTCCCCAGTCTACTCTACCAGGTACCAATCCGTCGAAGCAGATCGCCTCGCTTTAGAAATCAATTATTTTGGTTCCTCAACCTCCATCCCCCGCGCAATCCGCATCCGCACTGATGTCTCCAAACCTAGTGATGTTCCCTCAGTCTTCAATCGCACTAAAGAAACCTTAAAATGTCTCACCCATACATCGTCTTCCACTGCGCTTAGGGGTGTAAATGAACCGAACACGAATGAACAGAGCTAGTGTTCGTGTTTGAAATGTTCGAACACATCACTGTTCGTGCTTGGTTCGTTTAACAAACCGAACGAAAAAAACTTGTTAGTGTTCGTCTCGTTTGCTTATCGAACGAATCGAACACGAACTTCCTGACGAACCGAACACGAACTGTTCGCGAACAACGAGTTTTTTTGGCAGCCCATAGCTTTGATAGCATACTTCCTCAAAATGAAGCAAATTGATGAGGTATTTCGTACATATCATGTAATTCATACTTCTTCAAAATGAAGCAAACCGAATAAGGCGTTTAGGGTTTTGTTTAGGTTTTTATTTTAATATATAGTATAAGTATATTAATTATAATATTATAATATTTATATTCATATAAATAATATTATAATATTATTATTGTTATTAATATTTTATCATATATTATAATTTATAGAAGTTTAATTATTTAAATATGATAAATTTTTATAATATATAATTATTTTTAAAATATCATAAATTATATATATATATATATATATATATATATATAATTTAAATTATTTTATATTTTGAACAATAACGGACCGAACACGAACGAACACATCATTGTTCATGTTCGGTTTGTTTAACAAACCGAACGAAAAAAATTGTCCGTGTTCGTCTCGTTTGTTTATTGAACGAATCGAACACGAACTTCTTGGCGAACCGAACACGAACTGTTCGCGAACAACGAGTTTTTTTGACAGCCCTAACTGCGCTAGCATCCTCGGTCACTACTACGACTCCTCCTCCACCCCTCTGGTTAAATTCGATTCGATCATGTCAGCTAATGCACACATCACTTTCTTCATGCTTCAAGAAGCCGCCAATCGAGTGGCAAAGGATGGAGGCGGAAGAATCTTTGCGTTCTCGTCGTGGCTGGTGGAGAAGAATCGGCGGGGGTATGGTGTTTACACGGCTTCAAAGGCGGCAGTAGAAGCCATGGTGAAGACTCTAGCAAATGAGCTTCAGGAAAAGAGAATTGGAATCACGGCTAGGGTGTTTTTTACGTTGTGTTGTTAATTTTCTATTGTCAAGTGTCTTCTATAACCTTTTTAAAGTTCAACAATAATATTGACTTTTTTATTGTGATTTGGGTTAACTCCAGTATCACTCAACCTAAGCCTAGACCTACACTTAATGCTCCCTCACCCTCTCCTCTCCCTGTCACTCTCCATCTCCCTCACTCATCCTTTCAATTTCGTACAACGTTTTATCCCCTTTCACCTGTGTTTTCCCTCTAATAGAGAGAAAGAGTTAGTGTCGGTTTTCTGATCCGACGCTAGTTGGTTGAGACTCTCTTTTTATTATTATTTTTTAGGCTCGACATAATTGATAGGTAATTCTTACACTTAACTATGATTATAATCCTAAAAAAATTAAGAGTGATTTACGCATTAAAAAGAAACCTAAATTTATGCCATAGAATGGCTTCTCGATATATCACATAACTTATATTTGTAAACTTCATAAATCAGAGATTCACCAATTATTTGGGATGCAACGAATAGAAATGGGATTGAGTTGCCAGTATATCATGAAAAAGAAAAGTTGAGGGAGCAACAAGGCACTTAGAAGTAGGGGAAACTAAAAATAGCCTATGATCGCATATAAATAGTAGGTAGGAGTAGGAATCACAATTCATAAATATTTTTTCAAAAAACAAAATGTTATAACTAGAAAAATGATATAAACATAAATTATTATGAATTTCAAAGAAAAAAAGATAAATACACATGACAACACAAAATAGCATGATGCTTAGAAAATAAATTATCAGCATTTTGAAAATTACAAATGGCTCATTTAGGTAATATTTTATTGAAGGCTGGTGAAAACAGATGAATGATGATAGATTTTGTTTGGATTTTACATCATCTGGTAAATAGAATTAGAAACATTTCATCTACCAAAGAGTCCACATTTTCAGTGATCACATCTGAATCATATCGTTGCTAAATATCTTGATTATCATTGTGCTCACGAATTTAAGGTAGGTAAGTGTTGACCTCATTTTTGGTGAGGTCTTCTCTTCTTCTTTTTAGTACTTAGGATCTAGCCTTAGGCTTTTCCTTTGACTATCCTAGAGGATTAGAATTGGGATCTACCACTTAGAAATTCAAACCACTTCCTAACTCCCTACAAACTCCACAAACTTCGATTGTAGACCCCTAATCACCTGAGGGTTGAAATTAAATGTGGAAGTTTAAAGGATGAGTTCCCATAGGACTCTTTGGCCTTAGGATTGCCCAGGCGGCATCGGTCCAGTGAAGGGCTGACTTACACACACACTACACCTATACACTACACTTTCACACACCTCTTAAAAACACACCCATACCCAATTCGACCTCCCGACTCATGAAGGTGATTCACATGGATGGTCCTTAACCCCTAAGCCCTCGCTAAGAGGGTTAGGAACAACATAGATGGATGCCTCAAATGAGTCCCTTCATGGCTCATGTGGGCTTGATGTGGCTTCATGGCTCAACCAAAATGATTTCATTCCACTTACATTCACCCAATCTTCAATTTTCCAAATTTTTAATTTTTGACCCCCGGGACCCTACACCCGCCTAGCCTACCCAATACCCTTGAAACCCTTCAAAATTTGCAAAATCACCTAAATTACCCAAAATTCTCCAAAATAAATCCTAAACATTACCTCACCACTCAAATTGATCATCCATAGCCAAAAATACCAAAAAATTCCAAAAATACCTCCCAATACCCTCCAAATACCCAAAATGCCCCTCTTAGCAAAAAAATCCAAAAATTCAGAAAATTCCCAGAAAATTCCAGAAAATCCCAAATATTCCCAATTTCATTTTGTTCAACTACACTATTGGGCCAATTTTGTCAATTTACCCCACTTTTGTCAAAATCCCCAATTTGACCCATTTTAACCCAAAGTGAACCCAATGTCAAACCAAACCTACCCAATTGACCCAAATTCTGGTCCAATTCAATTCTAAACTTCAATTCAACATCCCCAACACCAATCTAGACCAAATCCAAGTCCAATTTGATTGACATTTGGATCCAATTTCACTTTTGGCCTTAAAGCCCAATTTGGACCCATGACCCAAACTTAGCCCAAACTAACCCGATTCAACTCCAATTAACCCCAAATCTTTTCTAAACCTTCCTTAACATCCCCATAAACAAAACACTAACATGATTTGCCCAAAATTTAGACCCAAACCCCACTCAAATTCAACCTAAAATCAAAAAGCCCAATTTTGTCCTAAACCCAAACCTAACCCAAATAGGCCCAAACCTCAAAACCAAAACCCAACCAAAGCCAAAACCTCTTTGAAACACACCCATAAACATTTACCAACATTTATTTTACATCAATTTCAACCCTAGCCCAACATTGGCCCAAGTTAGCCCAATTTGACCTACATTGGCCCACTTACCAAATGAACCCAAATTCAAACCAATTCAATTCCAAATCACACCAAATTGACTCCAAGCCATTCATGGAACATCCCTAAACCAATTGTAACATTTGTTTGGCCCAATTCTTCACAAAATTCCCATCCATAAATTTTTTTTTTTTTTTAAACCAAAAGCCCACCTTCTTAAACCTTCCTAAAAGCCCAAATTTCATGCTAAAGCCCATATGACAAATTCTTCCCATCATACCATTAATTAAAATCAACCCCTAAGTTTGAAAATTCATCATGAAGCCATTCCAAATTAAGCCCCATACAAATTCCCATCAAAATACCAAAATTTTTCTTAAATCCATTTCCATGAAATTGACTTAACTTTTCCCAAGCCAAAGATGAGCCATGAAGCCATGCATGAGCCACATGGGAGCCATGAGAGCCATGGAATCTACTTTCCACCACACCATACCCAAGATGGCAAGAGGAGGAGGCCCTTTCCATACTCTCTTAAGAGTGATTAACCACTTCCATGACTCCACTAAACCATGCTTAAACTTAATTGTACTTGGATTGTGACTTGACCCCACTAATCACGCTGATCCAAATCACTTTCTCTTCGACCTAAACCAAGCCTTGGGTGGTGCACCTAGCCCAAATGGATGGGTTGACCAATTTGAGCCAAAATGAGCCCTCTCCCATTCCATTCTAATCCAAGCCTTTTACACATGGCATTTGCCGATTGCCTACACTAAACCCCAGCCACGACCCACCCGACCAAGATGGTGACCGGTGCACGGCCGGCCAGCCACCAGTGTCGCGGAAAACACCATGGCCGAGACCTTGGGAGGAGCCAAACTTTGGAATTCCACCTTCGTCGAGCCATCCCATGCCCAATCGTCACCATGACTGTTCTTCCCATGCCGAGCAGCTGATCCCAACCCTTGGCCATCCACCGCGAGGCTCTCTAGCCACCTCTATTTAAACTCGACCCCCTCGCGGCCGTGGAGGAGAGTTGCACAAACCTTGCCGAAACTCGCCAAAATTGTTCCAAACCCTACTCCATACTTAGAGCGAGTTGATCCCCGAGTGTCGATTGCCACAATCCCCAGCTGACGGAATCCAATTTCTCGATTGAAATTTCACCCAAAACCGGGACACTTTGCCACGGTGAGCCAATCCTCGAGTCGACTGGTCCTACACCTTCACTGGACCAAGAGGAGAAGTTTCCACCGAAAGCCCCATCTCCGGGCCACCCGGTTGCTCCAGCCTCCAAGCTTTGTGATCGGGCTTGGTCGAAATCATACCTAGGAAATTCACCAGACCAGGAGACTTCATCTGGAGCTTGTTGGGATCCAATCGAAGGTGAAACAACCCTCAGATTGAAGCCACACTTCTCTGAGCAAAGGTATGAGCTAACTCTTTATCCTGAGCTTACGGAGATTCTCCATTTCAAATGCTTTAATTTCGATGCATGATCACCGTATAGATGTGTTCGTCTCTTCAAGACGAATCCATAGAGCATAAGAACACGAAAATCCGTTAAGTATTGAGTGAGATATTAGGGATTTAGTGTGGACGGTTCTCGGGTTAGGAGGCTTGGGGACGATGAACGGATGCCGTTCATTTAATACACGCGCGGAAGGACGGCTCAGATGGCGTCGGACGAGGAGATGATACATGAACAGTGGGCCGCGTGGCGCTGAGTCGGAAGGCGGTGCCGAATCAGGAGGCGACGCGTGTGCGTTCGGGGCTGCCTAGGATGAGTCAGCGCCGCCGTTTTAAATAGAAAATTAGGGATTTTTCTAATTTATTTAATTCCCTGAACTTTGAAAATTCATAAATTTGTGTAGAAAAATCCTAAAAATAAAATAAAAATACCCTCTTGCTCAGTGAACAGAGGAGAATAATGTGGAAAAGAAATCATTTAATTTCATCAAGTATTTTATTTTTAATAATTTATTTACCCTCTGCATTGTTTTAATTCTCCATGCATATAGGAAATTCACCATGGCATGAGACCATAGGGTTTTTCAAGCCTCTGAATTTGGGAACATTCCCTGAATTTTCCAAAGTCGAGGCCATCCTATGAGAAGTTATTGATTTTTCAAATTCATGTTGCTGTTTTGAGTATTTTAAATCCAATAATTAGCATATTGTGAAATAAATTCTAGGAAAATTTGTTGATGTTTCATATGACCAGAGGACCCTAGGAAAAATAGGTTTTGAATTAATTCACTTGGAACAACCCTAATTAGCTTAAACACCCTAAATAGGTCCTTAATTAATTAGAGCTAATCATACATCAAATTGACTTGAAATCAATTCTCCACTGACCTTTAGGATCAGAGGAACCCACCATAAAAGTTTGAAGTCAATTGGGTTTGGTTAGCCCTATCAAATGGGTTGATTAAGTTATTTAGCCAATTTAAACTTTGAAAATTCATAACTTTCAAAATACTTTTCAAAAATTCACCAAATTGGTTTTGGAGCCTCTCTGATATTAGGGGAATTTAAAAAAATTAAAATTTCAATTTTCTAAAAAAGTTGATTTTTTGTATTATTTTAATATTTTAATAATTAAAAAATAATAAAAATAAAAAAAATAATAAAATTCACCAAAATGTCATATTTTGAATTTTAGTCATTTAGGAACAAATCCCATATTTTTCCTAGGTCTCTATGATGAGTTATTAAATTTTAAAGCCCTAGGGTAATTTTAAAATAAAAAAAAATGTATTTTCAAGCATTTCTATTAAAATAATTCTAATAAATCAAATAAAAATCAGAAAATTATGAAAATTGATTCTCTGATTTCCTTGATATCAGAGAGATTTTTGAAAAATATAAAATTAATTTTTCATACTTTATTTTATTTTTAAATTAATTAATACTCCAAAACTAAAAATAATTATAATAAAAATAATACTTTTCAAAAAATCACCAAAATTGGCCGAAGTGGTCCTCTGGTCATTAGGAATGTCCCATAATTTTCTTAAGGATAGAAATTTTCTCTTGGTCATATCATTGAATTTTCCTTGGAAATCCCTATTTTCCACCAAAAATAATTACATAAATAAATTAAATATAGAAAAATCACATTTTCTCCTCTCATGTCTTTATTGACATATGAGTGAAGTCACATAAAAATTTCAAGTTCATTTAAGCTCAATTTAATGAGTTATGAAATTATTAAGCTTGAAGGGCAAAATGGTAATTAAAATTTTAACTCTTAATTAAAACTTTAGGCTTAATAAAATGGAAAGGTAAAATATTTGATCTTAATCTGATTTGGATGATTGAAATTTAAATAATTAAAGGGTAGAAACCTATTAAACAATTCAACAATAATTGAAATAAACTTTAATTAAAATAATTAATTAAATTTGGAAGAATAATAAAATTGGAATTATTAAAATAGGGATGTTATTAGGAAGAAATTTGCTCCTTAATTTAAGAATCCCTAAATTAATCATCCCAATAATATTTAATTCCTAATTAAAATGATAATCCAAGTTTAAGATTTGAAATGTTAAAAGACTTAATCATTAAATTAAGTTAAGGTTAAATTATTTAAAGTAAATCCCTTTAAAATTAAATTAAATTAAATTAAATTAAATTAAATTAAATTAAATTAAATTAAATTACATTAAATTAAATTAAATTAAATTAAATTAAATTAAATTACATTAAATTAAATTAAATTAAATTAAATTAAAACAAATTAAATTAAAATTAAATTAAATTAAATTAAAATTAAATTAAATCATATTAAATTAAATTAAATTAAATTAAATTAAATGAAATTAAATTAAATTAGATCATATTAAATTAAATCAAATTAAATTAAATTAAATTAAATTAAATTAAATTAAGTTACATTAAATTAAATTAAATTACATTAAATTAAATTAAATTAAATTAAATTAAATTAAATTAAAACTAAATCAAATTAAATTAAATCAAATTGAATTAAATTAAGCTAAAGCATATTATATTAAATTAACTTAAATTAAATTAAATTAAATTAAACCACATTAAATTAAATTAAGTTAAATTAAATTAAATTGAATTAAATATAACATTATTTAAGACATAAAGAAATTCAAAATAAATCTAAAACAACTTGAACACTATTCCAAACTTAAATCCATTAACTAAAATTAAATTACAACTCACTTGAACATCCATTTGCCATCGAAAGCTCGTGATGTCATAACTCTTAAAAGGGTGCTAAATGAAGTGTTACTTCATTCATGAGATATTCAAATGTCTTAGTTCACTGAGCAAGATAACAAAACTTAAACTCCCAGACGATTAATTTATTTGTATAATTAAATTCATTTGGACTTAGAATAATCCTAAAAATATTGAAAAGATGTTTAAGACTCGTCTTAAACACTTCCTCGATATGATAGGATATTTATAAGAACAATTAAACTTAGTTGTTCTTTGATGAAGAAAATCGTCCTTAAACCAAAATACAAGAACCTAGACGTCATAGGAAATGACTAGCTATAGGATTAGGAACTTGGTAGAAAACCATAATCCTTCCCTTAGCTTTACCTAGGAACTTACTTTAAATGCTTAAATATTCTAACTGTGTTTTAAGTGCAGCTTGGGATGACGGGAAGAACCTCCAGGTACGCTTTTATTTTACTGCAATTTACCTTATTGCAATTTATTTAATCGCATTGCACTTACTTGTCGGCGTATTTTTTAGGTTTTGGTGTTTTATTTGGAAAAGGGGGTCGCCTACAGAAATTGTCGGCGAATTTTAATTTAATTTAAATAAATAATTTGAAAAGTAGTATTTGCTTTCGAAAATAATTTTAAATTTGAAAATTTTAAGATATGAAATCAAACTGATCTCACATCCCGAATAGTTTATAAATAATAGAAAATAATTTCTATTATTTTTGGTGGAAAATAAAGATTTCCAAGGAAAATTTAATAATATGATCAAGGGAAAGTTTCTATCCTTAAGAAAATTATGGGATATTACTAATGACCAGAGGACCACTTGGACCAATTTTTGTGATTTTTTGAATTATATTTTATTTATTAAAATTATTTTAAGTTATGGAGTATTAATTAATTTAAAAATAGAATATAAGTTGAAAAATGAATTTTATAATTTTTAAAATTCTCTCTTATATCAAGGATTCCAGAGAACTAAATTTTACAATTTGCTGATTTTTCCTTAATTTATTGGAATTATTTTAGTGGAAATGCTAGAAAATGTATTTTTTAATTTTAAAAATTACCCCAAGGCTTTAAAATTTAATATCTCAACCTAGAGACATAAGAAAAATATGGGGTTTGTTCCTAAGTAGTTAGAATTCAAAATGTGACATTTTGGTTAATTTTATTATTTTTGTAATTTTTATTATTTTTTAATTATTAAAATATTAAAATAATGATAAAAAATAAAAAATTTTTAGAAAATTGCAATTTTAATTTTATTGAATTCCCTGATATCGGAGAGGCTTCAAAACCAATTTGGTGAATTTTTGAAAAGTATTTTGAAAGTTATGAATTTTCAAAGTTTAATTTTGGCTAAGTGGCTTAATCAACCCATTTGATGAAGTTAACCAAGTCCAATTGACTTGAAATTTTTATAGTGGATTCCTCTGATCCTAAAGATCAATGGAGAATTGATTTCAAGTCAATTTGATCTATGGTTAACTCTAATTAATTAAAGTTCAATTTTGGGTATTTAGGCCAATTAGGGTTAATCTGAGTGAATTAACTCAAGTCCTATTTTTCCTAGGGTTTTCTGGTCATAAGGAACATCACCAAATTTTGTAGAATTTATTTCACAACATGCTAATTTTTGGAATTAAAATACTCAAAATAGCAATATGCATTTGAAAAATCAATAACTTTTCATAGGGATGACCTCTGACCTTGGAAAATTCAGGGAATGTTCCCAAGTTCGGAGGCTTCAAAAGCCCCATGGTCTCATGCCATGGTGAATTGTATGAATGCATGGAGAATTAAAACAATGCAGGGAGTAAATAATTAATTAAAAATAAAGTACTTGGACAAAATTAATTAATTTCTTTTCCACATTATTCTCCTCTGTTCACTGAGCAAGAGGGTATTTTTATTTTATTTTTGTGATTTTTCTACACAAAGATATGGATTTTTGAAGTTCCGGTATTTAAATAAATCAGAAAATACCCTATTTATCTACTTATCCACGCGGCGCTGACTCAACCTCGGCGGCTCCGAATCGACACGCGTCGCTCCCTGGTTCGGCGCCGCCATCTGACTCGGCTGTCCGGGGCTCCGCGGTTCACGTACCATCTGCCGGTCCGACGCAATCCAAGCCGTCCATCCGATACACGCGCGATCCAACGGTTCCTGGTCATCGTCTACGGCCGGTGCGGTTCCGTGACCGTCCACACTCTAACCACTAGAACTCACTCGATTCTCGACGGATTTTCGTGTTCTTATGCTCTATGGATTCGTCTTGAAGAGACGAACACATCCATACGATGAACATGCTATGAAATCAAGCCAATCAAAATGGAGAATTGACTGAAGCTCGGGCAGAAGAAGGAGTTCATACCTTTGCTCAGAGAAGTGAAGCTTCGATCTGAGAGTTGTGTCACCTTCGATTGGGTCCAAGTAAGTTCCAGATGAAGTCCCTTGGCTCGGTGAATTGTCTAGCTATGAAAGTGACCACAGCTCGATCACAAAGCTTGGAGGTCGGAGCAACCGGGTGGCTCGGAGATGGGGCTTTCGGTGGAAACTTCTCCTCTTGGTCCAGTGAAGGTGTAGGACCAATCAATTTGGGGAATGGCTCGCTGTGAAGAAGTGTCCTGGTTTTTGGGCTAAAGTTTGAGCTCAAAATTGAGCTCGATCTGGAGGGAATTGGGCTGGAATTCGAGTGGGGATCAAGTGCTCATGTGTGGAGAGTGATCCGGAATGATTTTGGCGAGTTTCCTTAAGGTTTGGTTCGGCCACCTCCTTTGGCCGAGAGGGTGAGGGGTTTAAATAGGAGAGGCTGGAGGGCCTCCCGGGGGAGTTGAGGGCGGGATCGACTGCTTAGGTGAGGAGAAGAACAGTACTGCAATGGCCATTTGGAGTGAGGCGGCTCAGCAAGGTAGAATTCCAAAGCTTGGCCTCTCCCGAGGTTTCGGGCATGGTGTTTTCCGACGAACTGGGTGGCCGGGTGGCCGAGCATGGGTCACCCTCGAGGTCGGGTGGGTCGGAGTGGGGCTTTGTGCAAGCAATTGGCAATTGCCATGTGTAAAGTGGCTGAATTAAAATGGAATGGGGAAGGGGTCATTTTGGCTTCAATTTGGTCAACCCATTGGTTTGGGTTGGGTGCACCTCCCCATGGCCTCGATTTTGGGCCGAGAGGATCGGTTGGGTCGCCAAGAGAGGATGGTGTGGTCTCTATCCATGATGAGGTGGCTAAACATGGTTTAGTGTGTGTCATGGATAAGGTTAAAAAGGCTTAATGAAAGGTTAGGAAAGGAGCCCCTCCTTTTACCATTAATGGCATGGTCACATGCCAAACTTTCATGGCTTCCTATGGCTTGTGAATGGCTCATGCATGGCTCCATGTGGCTTAGGGAAAAGTTTAGTCAATTTCATGAAAATGGGTTTTGTGACTTTTGGCATTTTGGTGAGGGTTGTCATGAGGTTTAATTTTGGAATAATCCAATGATGAATTTAGGATTTAGGTATTGAGTTTAATCAAAGGGATGATAAGGAGAAATTTCATGTGGGCTTTAGGATAGGCTTGGGCTTTTGGATGATGGGCTTTTAAAATGATTTAAGGAATGGGCCTTTTAGTTTAAAAATGAATTTATGGATGGGAGTTTTGTAAAGAGGTTGGGCCAAATAATTGTTGAGTTTGGTTTAGGGATGTTTCATGAATGATTTGAAATAAATTTGAGGTGGTTTGGGCTTGAATTGGGTTGGATTTGAGTTCATTTGGTACATGGGCCAATATAGGTCAAATTGGGCTAACTTGGGCCAATGTTGGGCTAGGGTTGAAATTGATGTAAAATAAATGTTGGGAAATGTTTATGGGAGTGTTTCAAAGAGGTTTTGGCTTTGGTTGGGTTTTGATTTTGGGGTTTGGGTCTATTTGGGCTAGGTTTAGGTTTAGGTCGAAATCGGGCCTTTTGATTTTGGGTTGAATTTGAGTGGGGTTTGGGTCTAAATTTTGGGCAAATCATGTTACTGTTTTGTTTATGGGAATGTTAAGGAAGGTTTAGAAAAGATTTGGGGTTAATTGGAGTTGAATTGGGTGAGTTTGGGCTAAGTTTGGGTCATGGGTTCAAATTGGGCTTTAAGGCCCAAAGTGAAATTGGATTCAAATGTCAATCAAATTGGACTTGGATTTGGTCTAGATTGGTGTTGGGGATGTTGAATTGAAGTTTAGAATTGAATTGGACCAGAATTTGGGTCAATTGGGTAGGTTTGGTTTGACATTGGGTTTACTTTGGGTTAAAATGGGTCAAATTGGGGGTTTTGATAAAAGTGGGGTAAATTGACAAAATTGGCCCATGATGTAGTTGAACAAAATGAAATTGGGAATATTTGGGATTTTCTGGAATTTTTTGGGAATTTTCTGAATTTTTTGATTTTTTGGCTAAGAGGGGTATTTTGGGTATTTGGAGGGTATTGGGAGGTATTTTTGGAATTTTTTGTATTTTTTGGTATGGATGATTAATTTGATTGGTGAGTAAATGTTTAGGAATGTTTTTGGGGAATTTTGGGTGATTTGTAAATTTTGAAAATTTTGGGTAATTTTAAGGGTTTTGGGTAGGCTAGGCGGGTGTAGGGTCCCGGGGGTCAAAAATTGAAAATTTGGAAAATTGAAGCTTGGGTGAATGTAAGTGAAATGAAATCATTTTGGTTGAGCCATGAAGCCATATCAAGCCCACATGAGCCATGAAGGGACTCATTCGAGGCATCCACTATGTTGTTCCTAACCCTCTTAGCCAAGGGCTTAGGGGTTAAAGACCATCCATGTAAATCACCTGCATGAGTTAGGAGGTCAAATTGGGTATGGGTGTGGTTTCAAGAGGTGTGTGAAAGTTAGTGTATAGGTGTAGTGTGTGTGTAAGCCAGCCCCCTTCACCAGACCAGGCCACCCAGGGCAGTCCTAAGGCCAAAGAATCCTATAGGAACTCCTCCTTTAGACTTCCACATTTAATTTCAACCCTCTAGGTGATTAGGGGTCTACAATCAATTTTGTGGAGTTTGCAGGGAGTTAGGAAGTGGTTTGAATTTCTAAGTGGTGGGTCCCAATTCTAATCCTCTAGGATAGTCAAAGGAAAAGCCTAAGGCTAGATCCTAAGTACTAAAGAGAAGAAGAGAAGACCTCATCAAAAATGAGGTCAACATTACTTTTCTTGCATGATAAACAACTGTTGCATGAAAACCTACACCTTTAGGATAGTCCCTAAAACTGAAACCAAAACTAAATTAAAAGTCATTACAAGATAAAATTCACCGCCACAACATTTCAAAATATAAGACAACTCAAAATTTAATCACAAACCGAACAACAAAACTACAACTACAACTAAATTAAAACGTCCTGTTGGATGATCGGGAATACCTCGGATGATGTAACCTACGTGTTGCTAACGGGATTTCCCACGGTCTAAATGAAAGTGTGGAACTCATTCAGTTGAGTTTAGCAAATTCATCTGGACTAAGTGAATCCGATAAAAATAACGATGCCGAAGGATGGAACCGTGGGATCTTAACCTCGTGTTGTTATAATCAACTTTAAGATTTGTTTAATTAAAATATTAAAAAACACCTGGATTTTAAGATTTTCTCTAAACCAAAACACTTCTTTCATCTCCTGATTTATGACTTCTAAAACTAAACCCCTGCAACAACAAGGAGCTCGGAGCATGGTGGCAAGCACTGACCATCGTCATCAAGAAAATCGAGTCTACTTCAAGCAAAACTTTCTTAGAATTAAATAACCAAGCCATAGGACTTCGAGGTAGTTTGCCTAGTGCAACATAAATCCTCAACTCTTCGTTAGGCATTTGCATGATCACATCATGTAAATTAAGCCCTAACCGGTCTTAGGATTTCCGAGGTAGTCGTCTGATACGACATAATCCCTCACATTTTCGAGGCTATTTGTATGATTTTGTCATACAAATATAAGTCCTAACTAATTAAAATTGGCAAGATCAAAACATTAAATAAACATTAGGACTTTCCTAAATTCAAGCCAAACAATAGGATAGTCGGGAAATTACCGAAGTTCGCTTCGAATCTGTGATTTCTCCTGCCTTTCTTCCTTTGGATTCCCAAAATAAAATGTCCCAAATTTGATCCATTCCCTATCGAAATTCCAAAATTCAATCCATTGAAAACTTAAACTTTGAAATTCTTGAGATGCAGAACTACCGATTATTTTCGAGAGTTTTCTAAGTGATTCCCGTCACTTAAGATGTAATTAACTATAGGGGCTTGCCCTTATAGGGAATTTTAAGAACCCGAGTAATATAAACCCCGTTTAATGTTTTCATATTAAGCAGGGGAACTTGTCGGCTTATAAAATTGGTTCGCAGACCAAACGGATGTCACAAATCTTCTAGTTTATTTAATCGAGCCCCATCATCAAGCAATGTGTCTATTCTTCGGGATAAATACATGGTTTGTGATGCGGTGCTCGTTTATATAAACTATTCGGGATGTGAGATTAGTTTGATTTCATATCTTAAAATTTTCAAATTTAAAATTATTTTCAAAATCAAATATTACTTTTCAAATTATTTATTTAAATTAAATTAAAAATTCGCCGACGATTTCTGTAGGCGACCTCTTTTCAAAAATACAACACCAAAACCTAAAACCCAAAAATAAGCCGTACAATTTCTGGAGACTCCGCTGGGGATGGTTCCTCTCTCCATTTTTAATCAAATAGTTCTGCTTTCAAAAATCGGTAGTGTATCCATGTCCCTAATGGATCAAACTACCCTTCTTTCCGTTGGAATACTATGTTCATTTCTACCTTGAACAAGTATATCCAACATTCTCTCGGATTTAGGAGCCACTCGTTTAGACACCCCTAAACGGAGAGGTTCCGAGATCCTTTTACCTCATTTCCGAGGTGGGGTGGACCCCCAATAGGTGTTAGTTTAGGAGTAATCCTTCGAGTCGAGAAGTCTTGCATAAGACTTTCTTTTCCTTTCCAACTCTGAAGGAGATTCATTACCTTCTCTACACCTTTGAACATTCCGTTCTAAATAAACAAACCCTCTAATGAATAACTCTTTTAATAAATATACATGAACAAGAATGTGTTCGGACTCTTTTCGATTCCTTTCTTTTCGTCCTGATAAGAAGAAGCATAACTTGGGACTGACAATCAGAATCTACCTTGCAGAAATGGAAGCCCCAAACCGATTTTCTCCTTCACCAATGGATTGGACTTCGCTGTTTACAAGGATGAGCCGTCCGACAATGGGATCATCCGGTTTGGACAAGGATTCGAAAACACAAATGTCAAGATCGCTGACGTTACCCTTTTCGCACTGATGGACAAAGTGTCGAAAGCGAGAAACCCATGATTGAGTTCAACCTTAAATCAACTCAAGAATTTCCTCCTCTCGCAAAGGATTCCAGCTGAGAGGAATACCGTCGTCCAAAGGAGGATCGTTATCTCTACCCCCACCGGTCTAGTCGTCTCCGCACCTACCCCGGCTCCCGCCAACCGAAGGGGAAGGAAGTTCAAATTTGCAACGAGCATGTTACGCGTGGAGGGTACGGATTTCCGTGCAAGACCTTCGTTTTTGAAATTGGGTCCAGCTCAAGGGTTCCACCCCTAACACGGACTCGGAGGAGAAACAGAGGCGGGAAGATTGTCGGGAAGGCCGTAGCCGCCGAAGTCGCTTTCTTAGAAGAAATCCCCGAGTACACACCACTACCCGAATACATACCATTGTCCGAGTATACACCCCTTTTGGAAGGAAGTAGATTCCATCCCCTTTCCGCCGCAGTCGACGAGGAAAATGTCCGCAGGGATTGCCTCTACATTACCTCGGCCCGCATACTATAGCGACAATAGAAAGAAAAGGGCTAGGGTTACACCACTTGCCCGACTACGGATCGTGATTGAGAAGTTAGCAAGGAAAGAAAGATGCCTCGTATCGGAAATTTTAAGAAGGATAGGGCGGGTGCGGCCAAATCCCGTCTTGGGCCGCGAGTAGAATCTGCTATCGCTGCAGAAGAGCCTAATAAAAAGATGAAGGCTAGACCACCTGTTGTTGTTTCAGGTTCACAGATCAGGGAGGATACCACTTTCCAGCATTCAGCTGACAGACCATCCGTTCCTAGGCCTTCTACTGCTAGAAGGATGGTATGGCGTCCCACTACCGGCCAATTAAGACCGAAACAATGACCAGAAAAGGAAAGTCTCGTCAGGAGACTTGAGTCCGAGGAAAGTGCTACCGCGATGAAAGGGGACTCATAAGAAAGAAACTCAACAATTGTCACATGACAACCGTAAGGATGTACGAAAAGACCACTCGGAAGATGCTATGGAAAAGTTAAGAACCGATATTCGGCGACTAGCAAGGGAAAGAGAAGAGAAATTCGGAGATGAAGTTGACTCGTCGAGTTCATGGATGATGAATATGCAGAAATTAACATGGTTGAAACACGAGCTTCGTCGGCTTCACAAGGTGCTCCTGCAGCCGCAGAAAGAGAGGAGCCGGAAGTAATGAGGAGGCGGCTTCAAGAGAAAGATGATACGATCGCCCAAATGGCGAAAAGAATGGAAGAGATGGCACGTAGCCCTAGCCACTCTCCGTAGTCGAGTTCAACCCCAAAGAGAAACACCCCCGAAGTCATTCACATTGTAGACGGAGGAAAGGAGATTACATCCGTCAACGGGGATGATCAACTAAAGAAGGATGCAACACAAAGTATGATTCCGGAAAAGGATATTAAGAGCTTGGTGGAACAGCAGGTGCGAGAAGCCTTGGCACAATCAAAGAGCGGAACATCCATTCGGACGGGTAGACCTTACCCGAAGAATTCGACAGCTGTCCAATATCCAGAAAGGCTTTGTACCACCTCTCGTTCGAGACCTTTGATGGAACCGGAAACCCTCGGCGGCATGTTGCACATTTTCGTGCCGGTTGTTGCAATGCCGGCGGAAGTGATGCTTTACTCTTCCGACAATTTGTCGACGGCATTGTCGGGGATCGCCTTTGATTGGTATGCGGAATTACCAAACGACTCGGTGAAGACATTTTCGAATTAGAAAACCTCTTCATCGAGCGATTTGCGGAGCTCGACACCACATCACTATAGGTGATTTAGTGGTAGAGAAGCAGAAGCCGAATGAAACCTTGGTGGACTACATACTTCGATGGAGGAACCTAAGTATGAAGTGTGAGCCACGATTACAAGAACGAGCATGCGATCGGCATTTTACTAAAAAGCATCCATGGCCGATAGCACTTCTCCTCGAGGGATTTACTATTAAGACTTTCGAGAAGTTGTTAAGCAAGGCCGGAAGCTTGCAAGAGGAGGCAAAGCAGATTAAGTTTCACCGATAAAACAGACAAACAGAAGCCCGTGAAAACTTTTGAAAAGAAGTCTGGGATCATCGCAGCTGTCGATAAAGGCAAGCAACCGATACAAATATCGTCAGAACGGCCGCAGCAACCTCAACAAAATTACCAGCAACCCCGACCCAGCTATCCGTCATCTCAACAGTATGAACAACCGCCTCGTCTGTAATGTACGTTAAGGGAGCTTCTCGAGCGAGGAGTATCCGTTCAAGAATGAGGCGAGTGCCGAAAATGTTCCGCGACTCGATGAAGACCCTGCATTTCCAACTCGCCGAGCCTAAAAGACCAGAAGAAGTCGACAAGAAAGGTGATCCCAACTTTTGCCCTTACCACCGGATGCTTGGGCACAAGATAGAAGATTGTATTACCTTCAAAAGTTGGCTCAACGACAATCTCCGGAAAGGGAATATAACGATCCCGAAAGAATACATGAAGGAACCCCAGAAAGGAGGTTCCGTCAATGTTATCTCGACGGATTTCATTGTTCTGATAGATCCCTATGCGACTGATGATGGATGGACTACCGCTTGGACAAAGTCTTCGAAGAAGGTTTTGGATCACATCCAAACCGCTTCGGTGCGAGACTCAATTCAGAGTTCGAAAACTGTTAAGTCGGCGCTATCAATTGCGATAGAAGAACCACCTCAACAAGAGACGGCTGAAGAAAAGAAGAAAATTGACGAAGAAGAGAGGACTGAGGCTCCTAAGGCTAGGACTAGGGGCTGCTTATCCTAGGATAGTTGTTTCGATTCGGGGGAGAAATCCCTCGAACCTCTGACTCTGTATGATTATCTGCCCACTCCAGTGGGATCTTATAATGATGAGGGTTATGGCGTTGGCTACGTTTTGACTGTTTCTAACGATTACGTAACTAGCGACAATCAACCTAATCCGGACATCGATTCCAATACAAATAACAATTCTCAAATCATACACAATCTCGACGATCACAATGACGAAGAAGACATCCACCAGGAAGGCTACGAGAGTTCAACAAGCAACGAATCCATTTGCTAGTTTCGAGGAGCTCCAATCACAATAGAGTTAGAGCTTTCAGACTCCGAAACTAATCCTGAAGAACTTGTCATTCCAATTCAGAAGGAGACACCAGCGAACTCAATGCTAAATTCAGAAGAAATCACAGAAGTCAACTTAAGAAGTGGAAGAGTTCTACCTCCGAGAATGGGTCCAAAGGACGAAAGGAAAGCGGGTCGTTGTTCGGGAAGAACCAACCCGGCAGAAGAAATACCCATTCGAGAAGAAAACGAGGCACATGAAAACAAAGTGGACTACAACGTGCTAGCCCATCTTAGGAAACTACCGACGCAAACCGAGCATCTACGACGCTCTCATCTTATCAAAGGAGATGAGAGAAGCTCGATCGAGGCCTTACTTGATCCAGAAATTTGTTTAGCTCAAATGGCTGGAGATTCCTTAGATGAGGTTTGCTCGTTAAAGGAACAACGAGGTGTTACCTTCACGGACAACGACCTATTACTTGGGACAGCAGACCACAGCTCGAGGCGGACAAAATGTTATTAAGAGGATTCAACCAGAAAGGAGAAAGAGCCCTCGGATCAATAACACTACTAATGAAGACCGGTGACTTAGCAAAGACAACCGCGAAATTTCACATAATTGATTCAGAAACATCGTTCAACGCTCTACTTGGGCCGACCGTGGATACATGAAAACGAGGATGGTACCATCATCTCTACATCAATGCATTAAATACTACGATGGAGGGGAACAGGTGTATTAAAGGTGACTTACAACCGTTCTCCGTACATGAAATCGGAATCCATGAAGATGCGGCTTATTATGCACCTCCGAAGAAAACAATCTTCTCCAGAGATACCATAACAAATGAAGCAAAGGAAATTTGGGACAACGAAGAACCCGAAATTCTAGTCCAACGAGTCACTCACCACTCCCTTACGGCGAGATGGTGAAGGTTTCTCCACAACTCGCATTCGAGGTCGAGGCCGGGACGAGGTCGTGGCGGAGACGTTAGGACGATTGGACGAGAGGAAACCAGCCATCAATGTTGAATGGGAAGATAGTTATGAAGAAGAAAAAGAAATCAAACAAGAAGCAGCGACAATAAGTCGGAAGAAGCCACAATTCAGAATCCCTCTCGAAGATGAAAGAAACGAAGAATATAAATCGATGTACGAGAAGATTAACCACTATGTACATACTATGACCACGACCCCGATCCATTCTAATAAGATCGAGGGTATGGAGGTCAAAGAGGTACGTAGCGGTGAGTGCAAAGCCCATCAAATTCTACCGTGGTGCTCCTTCCTCCAAAGCCGAAAATAATGTACAATTTGAAGATGCTACTTCATCGGAATTAATGGAATTGCCTTTTGAGTGGTACTCTCCTGTGTTCAAAATTTAATTCGGCGTGGTTTCCTACCTCGACAATGGACAAAAGGTCGATCACAACATTTTGAAAAATTATGGAATAACTCCGGTCGTCCACCCAATTCAAAACATGGTCTCGGATTCGGCACGATAGGATCGGTTGACGATACTGAATTTTGCTTGGTTGTCACTGCGAGTCTAATGAAAGCCGCATGGAAACTACGAGAAGAACTCGAAGATTTACAAATTGGAGACGCTCCACCGAATTCGAAGAAGAGATCAAATCTACGATAGATGAGTTAACGGAAGTTAACTTAGGTACTAGCGAAGAACTAGACCTACCTTTGTTAGCTCCTTACTCAATAAAGAAGACTCCGAAGAAATAATCAAGTTATTAATGGAATTTAAAGACCGTTTTGCTTGGAGCTACGATGAGATGCCGGGTTTAGCTCCGGAGGTCGCGATCCATAAGCTAGGGGTGGATCCTGCTTCTGTTACAGTCAGACAAGGTCCCAGAAGAATGCGTCTAGAAATCGAACAACAAGTCATAGCTGAAGTTAAAAAACTAATAGGCGCTAAATTTGTCCGTGAAGAACAATACCCGACTTCGTTAGCCAATGTGGTATCAGTCAGGAAGAAGAATGGTCAGATCAGAATTTGTGTAGATTTCAGAGATTTAAACAAGGCATGTCCAAAAGATGAATTTCCTCTACCGATCCCAGAATTAATGATCGGCATTGCTTCAACACATGAAATATTTTCATTCATGGATGGATCTTTAGGATACAACCAGATAAAGATGGCTCCAGAAGATGAAAAACTTACAGCATTCAGAACGCCGATCGGAGTATATTGCTACACAGAGTGATGCCATTCGGACCGAAGAATGCGGGAGCAACCTACCGGAGAGCGATGACAAGAATTTTTGATGATCTCATCCACAATCAAGTCGAATGCTACGTGGATGATGTGGTCATCAAAAGCAAAGTAAAGGAAAACCACTGTATGATTTGAGAATTGTTTTCGAGCGATTAAGATAATTTAACCTTAAGATGAATCCCTTAAAATGCGCCTTCGGCGTCACCTCCGGAAATTCTTAGGATTCGTTGTCCGACATCGTGGAATTGAAATCGACCCGGAAAAGATTAAAGCCATCTTAGAAATGCCGCCTCCCAAAACCTTAAAGCAACTACGATCTTTTCAAGGGAAGCCGGCATATCTTCGACGCTTTATCTCGAACTTGTCGAGTAGGTGTCGGCCTTTCTCGGCATTAGTTAAAAAGGACGCCAAATTTATTTGGGAAGAGAAATGCCGAGAGGGCCTTCGAGGACATTAAACAATATTTAATGACACCTCCTGTCTTAGCAGCCCTGAGTCTCGGTTAGACCGTCGATACTTTATACCGCGGCTTTAGACGACTCTCTCGGAGCCCTGTTAGCCTGAGTCGATGATGAGGGTAAAGAAAATGCTCTTTACTACCTAAGCCGTCGTTTACTTCCGACGGAAATAAGGTATCCCGCAATTGAAAAGCATTGTTTGGCCTCGATCTTCGCCGCTCAAAAGCTCGGGCATTACATGCTTTCTCATAAGGTCAACTCGATTTCGAAATTTAATCCATTGCAATACTTGATGACCCTCCAACGCTTTCCGGCGGACTTGCCGGATGGTCGATGATATTATTGCAATTCGATATAACTTTCGTGCCTCTTCGTGCCAGTAAAGGGACAAGTCTTAGCAGACTTCCTCGCAAAGACACCCTTTGCGGCAGAATCTCCTCTCAATGATGACTTGCCGGATGAACAAATAATGAACCTAGAAAACCCCGATGATCGACGTTGGGAATTATATTTTGACGGAGCATCTTCGGCACACAAAGACGAAGAATCGCAAGTGATAGTGCCGGTAAGGCGGGGATCGGACTAATATTTATAACACCGGAGCGGGGGATGTCGAGATACTCCTACCACTTGACGAACCGTGTACAAACAACGAAGCAGAATACGAAGCCCTCATAACAGGATCGGAATTAACTATTCAAATGGGTATAACGGACATCAACATCTACGGGGATTCGCAGTTAATCATTCAACGGATCGCGGACAATACATAATTTTAAAACCAAGACTCGAGCAATACTTCCGAGTATGTCATACAAGTACGTTGGAACAGATTCCGAATGTGACAATCTACAAAATTCCCAGAAAAGAAAACGCTTTAGCGGATGCGCTAGCCCGTCTCGCAAAAGAATTTGCCTGTTTGCAAGATGAATCAGTGGAAGTGTCAGTTCACGGACGTCAGGTCCTATCACAACTCGACATAGACACAATACACAAATCAGAAAAGGAAAAAGGATCAATTGCAGTAGTGACAGAAAACACAGAAGATTGACGACAACCATTAATAGACTACCTGCAAACAGGAAAACTACCAGACGATAGGTCGTTAGCCCATCAGATCAAGAAAAGAACTCTGTCCTATGCATTAATAAACGATACATTATACGAGAGGTCTTTTGATCGGATGTGGCCGAGGTGCCTAAGCGGGTCCGAGGCCCGTGAAATTGTTAAAGAGGTGCATTCGAGACTCGTGGCGCTCACCGATCGGGTCCAAAGATGAAAATGAAAATTAAAAGACTAGGGTACTACCGGCCCTCGATGATGACCGACCGCATGAAAATCGCCAAGAGCCGTCACCGGTGCCGAGTGCACGGAGTGGTTCTACACCGACCTCCAAACGTGCTACATCCGACAATTGCGTCGTGGCCATTTGAATGTTGGGGCACGGATATAGTGGGTCCAATAGAACCACCATCTTCAAAAGGACATCGCTTCATTCTTGCGGCTACAGACTACTTTTCTAAATGGGCAGAGGCAGTTCCACTTAGAGAAGTGAAAGCACATCACGTGTTACAGTTTTTCAAGAACCAAGTTGTCTACCGTTTCGGAGTGTCGCGCAGGATCATCTCAGATAACGGGTCAGCATTCAGAAGCACGCAAATAAAAAATTTTGTCAGGAGACACGGAGTCGACTGGCGGTATTCAACAATTTACTACCCAAGAGCAAACGGCCTGACTGAGGCTTTTAATAAAACTCTCGTTCAAATTTTAAAGAAGACTTTAGATGACAATAAGAGAAATTGGCACGAGAAGTTATTAGAAGCCTTATGGGCCTACCGGACAACCTTCAGAACTCCTACTCAAGCTACACCTTACGCTCGGTGTATGGGTCCGAGGCAGTGTTACCCTTAGAGGTCCAACTTCCTTCATTCAGAATTGCAATTGCAAACAAGATCGCGACAGAAGAGAATGCCAAATTATGACTAGAAGAATTGGAAAGCCCGGAAGGAAAAGACTTGCAGCGCAGCAGAATTTAGAACTATACTGAGCTAAGATGGTTCAAGCCCATGATGGATCGGGTCCGCCCAAGAACCTTCAAAGTTGGTGACTTAGTTCTCGTTCTCGAAAGACCTATTCTTGCACACCGCAAGATAGGAGGAAAATTTGAACCCACTTGGGAGGGACCATTTGTAGTTGAGGCGATCTACTCGAGAGGCTCCTACCAGCCTAGTGAATCGCAAGGAGAACGACATATGCTTCGGATCAATGGACGATACTTAAAAAAGTATTACGCTACCTGATGTTTCGAAAGAATGAATTTTTCATCCCTAGAAGCACGGGTGAAGCAATTACTTATGACTGGGTCCGAACCCAAAATAATAAAAACTGTACTAGAATAAATAAAATCATGATAATAAAGTTTTCCTTGTTTCCTCTTCCATGTCAAAATCTCTTTCCTGATCTTATCCCACTTCATTCCTGTTGAATTTAAAAATATAAAAGTAATAAAAAAACTGTTTTTAATAAACATTTTCTTAATGTTCTTGTTCTTAGTACAGCCCCTGATCCTTTTCCTTGTCTTTTCGCAGGGAAATGTCGAACGGGCGGTTGGTCCTGAACTTTAGAAATGGCGTAAGCCTTGCACTCGACTAAAAGAGGGTGAAAGATGGAGCGATAATAGAGATTGACTCAGACTTCGCACCGGCGGGCTTGCAATACGAGGAAAGTGATCGGGTCCCGATCGACCGAGAGGAATTGCCCAGTCGGACGATAATGAAAGTGGGTGGCCCAAGCCACCAATCCAACGATAAGAAAAGAAAAATAAACACCGAAGAAGACAAGAGAATCAAATCGTAGTCGCTACAACGAGAGGGCAGTGCTTGTCGGCGCCGCGCCCACGTAAATTCGGGAAGTACGAAGAGCTACTCTCACGACGAACTCAACGAAGAAATAAAAATCGCCGTATCCGCAAGATGTTAACTAAATTAGCGACGGACCGGCGCGACGAGACGAGCTTGCTACTGCCGGTGCATATACTTCGAGGATACCGGTTCGCCGAGAACCCGAAGGAAGGAGGCCGACTCCGAGGATAACGGAAGAAACCGGGGAAATCTCGAGAAGAACGGAAGAAAGAAGGCTACAACGCCACCAGACAAAGTCACCAATAATGCATGACCTTGTTGCAGAAGCAACCCCGGAGGATGTCCCGACGGACATCATCCCCGAGGAGCCGAGGTATGCAGGAGAACGTGAAGGGATTGAGCCGTATATCCCACAAGACGTCACCGAGGCCTCGCCATTTGCAAATTATCCCGAATACGAGCTAGAAAGAATACGGAATGTCCGGAAGAAAATTTTTGAATACTTCGAGAGAATCGGAGGCGAGGAGGATCAATATACTGAAGGCCTCGAGTTACATACGGACGTGTTCTCGGAATACGAACAACAACAAATCGTGGATCGCATCCGGGATTTGAAAAAGATAGGCCGAGCGGGTCGCTTAAGAGAAAACACTTACTCGGAACCCCGGAGATGGATGCCGGGGAAGGGGAGAATTACAATACAATGTGGATGCTGCTACAACTTCGCGAGAAGACAGGAAGGGAAACCCACCGGGGATACTCCGTCATGGCCGAGTGGATCCAATGCCATTAGTCATTAAAAGGATGGTAAAAAGAATGATAACATGGAGGGTACTGCCGGCGGATTGCATACCCAACGGCTTGCATCATTAATATTTACAAGAAGGGTGACTGCATACCCCGCACATAGATCACCACGACTTCGTCGGACCTTTCGCACGGTTTCTTTTCCGAATGAGTGTAATATCATGTTCGGATCCGACCTCCGGATAAGCAGGCCCGGAGTGAGTTCCGAGGGCCGAGTAAAGATACCATTACCGGTAGGTTCCGTCATGATATCGAAGGGCAACGGAGCGGATGTCGCTAAACATTGCATACCGGGAGTACCGAGTGAAGCGGATCTCGATCACTTTCGAAGGATGGACGACGGAAAAGCACCTTACCACTTCCAGCCTAGACCGGAGTTAGAGAGCATCCGACCTTACGAGCCGCGAGTTACATGGAAAATATCACACCTCCAACGTACATCCATACGGCATCCTTGCCAACGATGGCTTGGAAGGTGATGTTATTGACCATGAACCTCACTATTCAGACACGGATTTTTGACAGATACCCTGTTGGATGGATCGACAAAGATCATACATAGTCCGTTTTGAGCCTATATGGATTGTATGAGATGTATTCCGGATCGAGTTGTATGATGTATCTTCGCATGATTGGAATGAAAGTGATGATGTCACATTTTTGGCCTTCACCTCTTTTGTGCAAATTGATCGGAAACGCCATTAAAGTTAAACGAACTTCGAACAAAGAACGTAAAAGAATAAAAAAAATGATAATAATATAATAAAATAAAATAAAATAAAAAAAAGAGAAAATAAAAATAAAAATAATAAATGAGAATTATTTTTCCATTAAAAATCCAAACATAAAAATAACTTCAAAATCCACGTGAACGCTAAATAAAATTCACATGAACATTAAATACACAGCTAAAAAAAATTTGGAAAGTTAAAGGACAAACAGAATGAAAATGAATCTCAAATCGGATCCCACTCTAAATTCATCTTTTTAAACATTTCAAATCAACTCCAAATCGAAATTTATCTCAAGAAGCTGTGAATTTCTCTGTCGGGACAACTCTTCCTCACAGGAGACCCACACTTCAATTTCAGAACCCTAAACCTTTTTTTCGTCACATCGAAATCATTTCAACTTTTGTGGCCTACCTTCCTTCCTGTATGGAGATCGACCAGGTCTATTGACACGGAGCCATAAGCTTCCTCTGATTTGGTTCTGATGGCATGAGACTGGGTCCCTTTTCACACAAATAGACTTCCGAGATTGGAATCCATTTCCAATTCTCATTAGACTTCTGAGATTGGAATCCATTTTCAATTCTCATTAAACCTTCGAGATTGGAATCCATTTCCAATTCTCATTAAACCTTCGAGATTGGAACCAGTTTCCAATTCTCATTAAACCTTTGAGATTGGAACGAGCTTCCATTTCTCATTAAACCTTTGAGATTGGAACCAGCTTCCATTTCTCTTTAGACCTTCGAGATTGGAACCAGCTTCCATTTCTCATTAAACCTTTGAGATTGGAACCAGCTTCCATTTCTCTTTAGACCTTCGAGATTGGAACCAGTTTCCAATTCTCATTAAAACTTTGAGATTGGAACCAGCTTCCATTTCTCATTAAACCTTCGAGATTGGAACCAGCTTCCATTTCTCTTTAGACCTTCGAGATTGGAACCAGCTTCCATTTCTCATTAAACCTTTGAGATTGGAACCAGCTTCCATTTCTCTTTAGACCTTCGAGATTGGAACCAGTTTTCAATTCTCATTAAACCTTTGAGATTGGAACCGCTTCCATTTCTCATTAAACCTTCGAGATTGGAACCGGTTTCAATTCTCATTAAATCTTTGAGATTGGAACCGGCTTCCATTTCTCTTTAGACCTTTGAGATTGGAACCGGTTTCCATTTCTCTTTAGACCTTTGAGATTGGAACCGGTTTCCATTTCTCTTTAGACCTTCGAGATTGGAACCAGCTTCCATTTCTCTTTAGACCTTTGAGATTGGAACCGCTTCCATTTCTCTTTAGACCTTAGAGATTGGAACCAGTTTCCATTTCTCTTTAAACTTTCGAGATTGGAACCTCGTTCCAATTCTCATTAAACTTTCGAGATTGGAACCTCGTTCCAATTCTCATTAAACTTTCGAGATTGGAACCTCGTTCCAATTCTCATTAAACTTTCGAGATTGGAATCCATTTCCAATTCTCATTAAACTTTCGAGATTGGAATCCATTTCCAATTCTCATTAAACTTTCGAGATTGGAACTCCGTTTCAATTCTCATTAAACTTTCGAGATCAGTACCTAAATTCTGATTCTCATCCCCTTCAATCAACACTTAAACTCCGATTCTCATTCTGTGGATGGTACCCCGATTCCAGTTTTCTCCACAATCCGGAATCGGAACCTCGTTTCGAATCCAAACTTCAGATCCAAATTTCCTCAAATTGATTTTAAACCAAACTTCAATCTAAATTGAAACTCAAAATCTAAACTTACACATCAAAACTTAAACTAAAACAAAACGAAAATCTAAATCGAAATTCCCCCAGATCATGTGATTTGGGATTCACCTCCTTTTCCTTTCCCCAGCGAGAGTTCGGGAATCTCCAGTCTTAGAGATATACTCGACACTCCCCGGCGGAAACTCTTCTACTTCGTCCTAAGTTTGTCACTTGGACATCTATGTTGGTTTTGTTGATCTCTTCGGTCAACGCCAATACGCGCGGTGTGCTTGGTTAGCACACCACACCTATTGGGGGTCCATTTATTGACATCATTTTTGGTGAGGTCTTCTCTTCTTCTCTTTAGTACTTAGGATCTAGCCTTAGGCTTTTCCTTTGACTATCCTAGCGGATTAGAATTGGGATTCACCACTTAGAAATTCAAACCACTTCCTAACTCCCTGCAAACTCCACAAACTTGATTGTAGACCCCTAATCACCTAGAGGGTTGAAATTAAATGTGGAAGTTTAAAGGATGAGTTCCCATATGACTCTTTGACCTTAGGATCGCCTCAGGCGGCCTGGTCCAGTGAAGGGCCGACTTACACACACACTACACCTATACACTACACTTTCACACACCTCTTAAAAACACACCCATACCCAATTCGACCTCCCGACTCATGAAGGTGATTCACATGGATGGTCCTTAACCCCTAAGCCCTTGCGCAAGAGGGTTAGGAACAACATAGTGGATGCCTCAAATGAGTCCCTTCATGGCTCATGTGGGCTTGATGTGGCTTCATGGCTCAACCAAAATGATTTCATTCCACTTACATTCACCCAATCTTCAATTTTCCAAATTTTCGATTTTCGACTCCCGGACCCTACACCCGCCTAACTCTACCCAATACCCTTGAAACCCTCCAAAATTTGCAAAATCACCTAAATTACCCAAAATTCTCCAAAATCAATCCTAAACATTGCCGCACCACTCAAATTGATCATCCATAGCCAAAAATACCAAAAAATTCCAAAAATACCTCCCAATACCCTCCAAATACCCAAAATGCCCCTCTTAGCCAAAAAATCCAAAAATTCAGAAAATTCCTAGAAAATTCCAGAAAATCCCAAATATTCCCAATTTCATTTTGTTCAACTACACCATTGGGCCAATTTTGTCAATTTACCCCACTTTTGTCAAAATCCCCAATTTGACCCATTTTAACCCAAAGTGAACCCAATGTGAAACCAAACCTACCCAATTGACCCAAATTCTGGTCCAATTCAATTCTAAACTTCAATTCAACATCCCCAACACCAATCTAGACCAAATCCAAGTCCAATTTGATTGAAATTTGGATCCAATTCCACTTTTGGCCTTAAAGCCCAATTTGGACCCATGACCCAAACTTAGCCCAAACTAACCCGATTCAACTCCAATTAACCCCAAATCTTTTCTAAACCTTCCTTAACATCCCCATAAACAAAACACTAACATGATTTGCCCAAAATTTAGATCCAAACCCCACTCAAATTCAACCTAAAATCAAAAAGCCCAATTTTGACCTAAACCCAAACCTAACCCAAATAGGCCCAAACCTCAAAACCAAAACCCAACCAAAGCCAAAACCTCTTTGAAACACTCCCATAAACATTTCCCAACATTTATTTTACATCAATTTCAACCCTAGCCCAACATTGGCCCAAGTTAGCCCAATTTGACCTACATTGGCCCACTTACCAAATGAACCCAAATTCAAACCAATTCAATTCCAAATCACACCAAATTGACTACAAGCCATTCATGGAACATCCCTAAACCAATTGTAACATTTGTTTGGCCCAATCCTTCACAAAATTCCCATCCATAAATTTTCTTTTTTTTTTTTAAACCAAAAGCCCACCTTCTTAAACCTTCCTAAAAGCCCAAATTTCATGCTAAAGCCCATATGACAAATTCTTCCCATCATACCATTAATTAAAATCAATCCCTAAGTTTGAAAATTCATCATGAAGCCATTCCAAATTAAGCCCCATACAAATTCCCATCAAAATACCAAAATTTTTCTTAAATCCATTTCCATGAAATCGACTTAACTTTTCCCAAGCCAAAGACGAGCCATGAAGCCATGCATGAGCCACATGGGAGCCATGAGAGCCATGGAATCTACTTTCCACCACACCATACCCAAGATGCCAAGAGGAGGAGGCCCTTTCCATACTCTCTTAAGAGTGATTAACCACTTCCATGACTCCACTAAACCATGCTTAAACTTAATCGTACTTGGATTGTGACTTCGACCCCACTAATCAAGCCGATCCAAATCACTTTCTCTTCAGCTCTAAACCAAGCCTTGGGTGGTGCACCTAGCCCAAATGGATGGGTTGACCAATTTGAGCCAAAATGAGCCCTCTCCCATTCCATTCTAATCCAAGCCTTTTACACATGGCATTTGCCAATCGCCTACACTAAACCCCGACCTCGACCCACTGACCAAGATGGTGACCGGTGCACGGCCGGCCAGCCACCAGGTCGCCGGAAAACACCATGGCCGAGACCTTGGGAGGAGCCGAACTTTGGAATTCCACCTTCGTCGAGCCGCCCCATGCCCAATGGTCACCATACTGTTCTTCCCATGCCCAGGAGCAGTCGATCCCAACCCTTGGCCATCCCCGTGAGGCTCTCCGACCACCTTTATTTAAACTCGACCCCTCACGGCCGTGGAGGAGAGTTGCACAAACCTTGCCGAAACTCGCCAAAATTGTTCCAAACCCTACTCCATACTTAGAGCAAGTTGATCCCCGGTGTCAATTTGCCCTAATCCCCACCGACAGAATCCAATTTCTCAATCGAAATTTCACCCAAAACCGGGACACTTCGCCACGAGTGAGCCAATCCTCAAATCGACTGGTCCTACACCTTCACTGGACCAAGAGGAGAAGTTTCCACCGAAAGCCCCATCTCCGAGGCCACCCGGTTGCTCCGGGCTCCAAACTTTGTGATCGGGCTTGGTCGAAATCATACCTAGGCAATTCACCGGACCGGGAGACTTCATCTCGGAGCTTCGTCGGGATCCAATCGAAGGTGAAACAACCCTCAGATTGAATCCACACTTCTCTGAGCAAAGGTATGAGCTAACTCTTTCTTCCTGAGCTTCTGGAGATTCTCCATTTCAAATGCTTTAATTTCAATGCATGATCACCGTATAGATGTGTTCGTCTCTTCAAGACGAATCCATAGAGCACAAGAACACGAAAATCCGTTAAGTATTGAGTGAGATATTAGGGATTTAGTGTGGACGGTTCTCGGGTTAGGAGGCTTGGGGACGATGAACGGATGCTGTTCATTTAAAACACGCGTGGACGGACGGCTCAGATGGCGTCGGATGAGGAGATGATACATGAACAGTGGGCCACGTGGCGCTGAGTCGGAAGGCGGCGCCGAATCAGGAGGCGACGCGTGTGCGTTCGAGGCCGCTCAGGATGAGTCGGCGCCGCCGTTTTAAATAGAAAATTAGGGATTTTTCTAATTTATTTAATTCCCTGAACTTTGAAAATTCATAACTTTGTGTAGAAAAATCTTTAAAATAAAATAAAAATACCCTCTTGCTCAGTGAATAGAGGAGAATAATGTGGAAAAGAAATCATTTAATTTCATCAAGTATTTTATTTTTAATAATTTATTTACCCTCTACATTGTTTTAATTCTCCATGCATATAGGAAATTCACCATGGCATGAGACCATAGGGTTTTGAAGCCTCTGAATTTGGGAACATTCCCTGAATTTTCCAAAGTCAGAGGCCATCCCTATGAGAAGTTATTGATTTTTCAAATTCATGTTGCTGTTTTGAGTATTTTAAATCCAATAATTAGCATATTTTGAAATAAATTCTAGGAAAATTTTGTGATGTTTCATATGACCAGAGGACCCTAGGAAAAATAGGTTTTGAATTAATTCACTTGAAACAACCCTAATTGGCTTAAACACCCTAAATAGGTCCTTAATTAATTAGAGTTAATCATACATCAAATTGACTTGAAATCAATTCTCCACTGACCTTTAGGAACAGAGGAACCCACCATAAAAGTTTGAAGTCAATGGGTTTGGTTAGCCTCTATCAAATGGGTTGATTAAGCTATTTAGCCTAATTTAAACTTTGAAAATTCATAACTTTCAAAATACTTTTCAAAAATTCACCAAATTGGTTTTGGAGCCTCTCTGATATTAGGGAAATTTAAGAAAATTAAAATTTCAATTTTCTAAAAAAGTTGATTTTTTGTATTATTTTAATATTTTAATAATTAAAAAATAATAAAATACACAAAAATAATAAAATTCACCAAAATGTCATATTTTGAATTTTAGTCATTTAGGAACAAATCCCATATTTTTGGTAGGTCTCTATGATGAGTTATTAAATTTTAAAGCCCTAGGGTAATTTTAAAATAAAAAAAAAATGTGTTTTCAAGCATTTCTATTAAAATAATTCTAATAAATCAAAGAAAAAATTAGAAAATTATGAAAATTGATTCTCTAATTTCCTTGATATCAGAGAGATTTTTAAAAAATATAAAATTCATTTTTCATACTTTATTTTATTTTTAAATTAATTAATACTCCAAAACTCAAAATAATTATAATAAAAATGATACTTTTCAAAAAATCACCAAAATTGGGCCAAGTGGTCCTCTGGTCATTAGGAATGTCCCATAATTTTCTTAAGGACAGAAATTTTCTCTTGGTCATATCATTGAATTTTCCTTGGAAATCCCTATTTTCCACCAAAAATAATTACATAAATAAATTAAATATAGAAAAATCACATTTTCTCCTCTCATCTCTTTATTGACATATGAGTGAAGTCACATAAAAATTTCAAGTTTATTTAAGCTCAATTTAATGAGTTATGAAATTATTAAGCTTGAAGGGCAAAATGGTAATTAAAATTTTAACTCTTAATTAAAACTTTAGGCTTAATAAAATGGAAAGGTAAAATATTTGATCTTAATCTGATTTGGATGATTGAAATTTAAATAATTAAAGGGTAGAAACCTATTAAACAATTCAACAATAATTGAAATGAACTTTAACTAAAATAATTAATTAAATTTGGAAGAATAATAAAATTGGAATTATTAAAATAGGGATGTTATTAGGAAGAAGTTTGCTCTTTAATTTAAGAATCCCTAAATTAATCATCCCAATAATATTTAATTCCTAATTAAAATGATAATCCAAGTTTAAGATTTGAAATGTTAAAAGACTTAATCATTAAATTAAGTTAAGGTTAAATTATTTAAAGTAAATCCCTTTAAAATTAAATTAAATTAAATTAAATTAAATTAAATTAAATTAAATTAAATTAAATTAAATTAAATTAAATTACATTAAATTAAATTAAATTAAATTAAATTAAATTAAATTACATTAAATTAAATTAAATTAAAACAAATTAAATTAAATTAAAATTAAAATTAAATTAAAATTAAATTAAATCATATTAAATTAAATTAAATTAAATGAAATTAAATTAAATTAAATCATATTAAATTAAATCAAATTAAATTAAATTAAATTAAATTAAATTAAATTAAGTTACATTAAATTAAATTAAATTACATTAAATTAAATTAAATTAAATTAAATTAAATTAAATTAAATTAAAACTAAATCAAATTAAATTAAATCAAATTAAATTAAATTAAGCTAAAGCATATTATATTAAATTAACTTAAATTAAATTAAATTAAATTAAACCACATTAAATTAAATTAAGTTAAATTAAATTAAATTGAATTAAATATAACATTACTTAAGACATAAAGAAATTCAAAATAAATCTAAAACAACTTGAACACTATTCCAAACTTAAATCCATTAACTAAAATTAAATTACAACTCACTTGAACATCCATTTGCCCTCGAAAGCTCGTGATGTCATAACTCTTAAAAATTTATATATTAATAATTTATGATATTTTAAAAATAATTATATATTATAAAAATTTATCATATATTTAATAATTCAACTTCTATAAATTATAATATATAATAAAATAAAAATAATAATATATTAATATTAGTAATATAAATATTATATATTTATATAATATTAGTTATGTAATTAATAATATATATATATATAGATATATAGATATAATAAGGTTGACTCCGGATGAGGAGCAGAAAGAGTGGAAAGGGTTCTTGACGCTCGTCTAGGGTTCTTTTCCTCGTCTGTCGGCGCTTGATGATCGTTTCTTTTCAGCTGATTTCCTCTCGTCTTCGTCTGTTTTCTTAAGGATTTGACGTCTTTTAGCTACCTCGAATGGCCGATTATCTCAATCGGCCTTCCTTCCTGGAAGCTCTTAAGGGTAACATTGATCCATCTTCTTCTTCTTCTCCTAATCTTTGTTTATTTCCTATATCCTTCAGAGATCAGTTTGGAGATGATGGATCTGACGGATTATTGAAGAAAGCTTCAAAGGAATATGGAAAACCTGCTTTAATCTTTAATGAAGAGGAAACTGCACTTCTTGCAGAGCCTCTTAAATATACTTTGATTGGTAAGTTCACATATGCTCATCCAAAGATGGAGATTATTCGCAGGTATTTCGCTGGTCTCAAACTACTAGGTAAATGGAATGTAGGACTTATTGATGGTAGGAATCTGATGATAAAACTTGAGAATGAGTCTGATTACACTCAGCTCTTTTCTAAGAAAGTCATTCAAATCGAAAAAGTTTATATGAAACTTCTTAAATGGACGGTAGATTTTAACCCCAATGAAGAACCACCAATTGTTCCTATCTGGTTTCGTTTTCCGGGGTTAAAATTGCAATTCTATAACAAGAAAGTATTATATTCTCTTGGTGGCACACCAATGAAAATAGATATGGCATCTGTCAATTATAATCGACCATCTAATGCCAGAATTCTTATTGAAAGAGACGTTACTGCTCCTTTTTGCGATTCTGTTTGGTTGGAAGACTCAGGTTCGGGTTACTGGCAATCTATAAAAATGGAATATATTCCACCCTACTGTAGTAAATGTCGCATGTTTGGGCACAATTTTAATAATTGTTATATTGCACATCCTCATTTGAAGAGTAAACATATTAAAAATTTTAATAATGATATTTTGGTTTCTAATAAGGATGGTTATAAACAACCACTTCTTGATCAGGATATTAATAATAAATCTGCAAGATCTTCTAATATTGCAGATTCTAATGTGATTATTATTCCTGATAAAATGGATAATGTTGTTCAGTCTTTTCCTAAAGATTTACCACAAGATGTTTCTATTTTGATTTCTTCTTCTAAAGATTTACCTCCTTTTGATTTGCACAGAGATTTAGATCATCATCTTGATGATTTAAATGAAATTAATGAGAACAGAAATTTTCTTAACAACAATAGTCAAACGGTTTTGTTGATTGATCCTATTGTTGGTCAGGCTATTGATAATGTTCATATGTCTATTAACAGTAAAGGAAATGATATTAGTGGAGATATGATTTCTGACAATATGAATGTAGAATTTAATGCTTTTAACAGGACTGAGATTGAAGAAGAGTGGCTGACTCAAAAATCTTCGAGGAGGAGGAAATTTAAGGGTAGTCGTGAATTATAAGCTACATTAACCCCGATGCGGTGAACGATCATATGCATGGTAGGACTGATTTAAATGAGGTAACATCTACTTTTAGAGTTACTAGAGGTAGAAAAGATACTGATGATGAATTATAGTACCTTGGTCTGGAATATTAGAGGTATTGCCAAAAGTGAGGCCTCTAATAGACTTAAGAATCTTATCAGAAACTATCATTTGAATTTTTTTGGCATCCTGGAACCCTTAATTAATTATGCTAATAATTCTAAGTATGTTAGGAAAATTGGAAATTTTCAATTTATGGCTAATGTTAACAATAAGATTTGGTTTTTTTGGAAAGACTTCATTAAAGTTGATGTGATTATTAATCATGCTCAATTGCTGCATGTTTTCATTTCTTATCTTGATATCTCTTTCTATTTTTCTATTGTCTATGCTGGGTGTACTAAGCAGGATAGAGAGATCTTATGGAATTTAATTAATTCCATTGGCCCTATGATGGATCCATGGCTGGTTGGTGGTGATTTTAATGTTATTTCTTATGTTAATGAGAAGAGAGGTGGTAATTATCCTAATGTTAATGTTATCTCTAGCTTTAATTCTGCTATTCTTGATGTTGAACTTTTTGATTTAGGATATACTGGTAATGGTTTTACCTGGCATAGAGGTAATGTTTTTGAACGGCTTGATAGATTTCTAGCAAATACTGGTTGGTACAATAGGTTCATTAATTTTGAGATTTTACATCTAGCCTTTAATGCTTCTGATCACAATCCTATTTTGCTAAAGGTTTTCAATAAGACAAATAAAAAAAATTGTTATCATTTCAGTTTCCTGAATGCTTGGATTCAACATCCTAATTTTTTGGATTTCATTAAATCTATTTGGTTTTTTAACAATAATGCTTATGCTTGTCATACTCTCAATTCTGAGCAGAAATTATGGTATCTCCATAAGCATCTTGCTAAAAAGTTAAGATATTGGAATTGGAATGTTTTTGGCAATATCAATAGGATGGTTGATGAGGCTGAGACTAGGGTTAAAGACTTGGAGGTCCTGTATCATCACAATGTTATTACTTTAAATCTCTTTACTCAAGCTCAAAAAGATCTAACTTATGCTTTTAATATTGAGGAAAACTTTTATGCTCAAAAGGCTTTGATATGATAAATCATTCTTCCTGGTGGTATCAAAGAACAGTGGTCCTATCCCATTAACTATTGATGGTTTAGCTTCCTCCATGCGTCTCTTTAATAATAAGAAGAGATGGCTAAAAACTCTATCTGTTTTTCTCCATGTATTCATTAATCGTGGATGGAGGGGACTAGCAACAGAGATCGCTGCTCAGTTCTTCTTTTTCATGAAGGACGATCTGGTCCTTGGAGTTAGAATCATGAAACAGACTGAATAAATTCCTTGGAGTTAGAACCATGTTACTGTCTAAAACAGCCTTTGCCCTCCGGGTCCAGGTTTATAATAAGTGCTGCCACCACATGTTTTGAGAAGGACCTGAAACTAAAGAAGAGAATGGGTGGGAAATGTAAATTACAAAAAAAACAAAGATGGTACCAGTCCGTTGAAGCATATCGTCTGGCTTCAAAAATCAATTATTTTAGTTCTTCGGCCTCCATCCCCCAAGCAATCCGCATCCGCGCTTATCTCCACAAACCTGAAGATGTCTTCAATGGCACCAAAGAAACCTTCAAATGCCGCCCACACATCGTCTTCCACTGCGCCGGCATCCTCGGTCACTACTACTATTCCTTCTCCTCCACCCCTCTAGATAAATTCAACTTGATCATGTCAGCTAATGCACGCAACGCCTTTTTCATGCTTCAAGAAGCCGCCAATCGAGTGGCACAGGATGGCGGGGGAAGAATTTTTGCGCTCTTGTCGTGGCTGGTGGAGAAGAATCGGCCGGGGTACGGTGCTTACACGGCTTCAATGGCGGCAGTAGAAGCCATGGTGAAGACATTGGCAAATGAGCTTAAGGAAAAGAGAATGAGAATCACGACTAACTGTATTGCACCGTGGCCGATGGAGGAGGATGCGAAGACAGGGCCATTGAGGGATATCGGGCCCATGGTAGTCTTTCTTTGTTGTGATAAGGCGGAATGGATTAGTGGGGAAGTAATTAATGTTAAAGGAATATATGGAAGACTATGAAGGAGAGAGAGAGAGGTAGAGTTGTCACATTTGCAAATCAACGTTAGTTTGATTTTCTCAGTTGTGTTTTGTCTTGTGTAGAGCTTAAAAAAAATCTTTTAGCAAAATTGATTTCTTGATTTTCGTTTTAATGTTTTAGCAAAACAGAAGGAAATTTACTTTATTTACTTCGAAGTATCATGAGAATTCTTCCGCTAAATGCTATCTATACCCATAAAAATGTGCCACTCGATTGGCGGCTTCTTGAAGCATGAAGAAGGAGTTTCGTGCATTCGTTAACATGATCGAGTCGAATTTATCCAGAGCGGTGTAGGAGAAGGAATCGTAGTAGTGACCGAGGATGCCGGCGCAGTGGAAGACAATGTGTGGGCGGCATTCGAAGGTTTCTTCGGTGCGATTGAAGACATCTTCAAGTTTGTAGAGATGAGCACGGATGCGGATTGCTTGGGGGATGGAGGCTGAGGAACCAATATAATTGATTTCCGAAGCCAGGCGATCTGCTTCAACGAACTGGTACCTGGTAGAGTAGACTAGGGAGATGGAGGCGCCTAGGGAGGCCAGGTGGAGGGCGGTGGCGCGGCCGATGCGGTTGGTGGCGGTCACGATAGCGACACGACCTTTCAAGGGGAAATGGTTTAGTGTGCTTGCGATTTCGCTGAAATTCACGCCTGGTTACGGAACGAACTTGAGATTTGGCTGAGGGTAAAAGTGATGGATAATGGATTGTTCTCTACTTGAGCACATATTTATAGATGTAGAAAGACTCGGTTGTTAACAATGTAGCCGAAACATCATCTTTTTCTGAGAACATTTCTTTGAAATTATTACTGAAGGAAGCAGCAGCGATCGCAGTCCACCGCTACGTCGCGACTCATCCAAGCAGGCCTCCACCCCGATAGCTACGCTGTCGCAGTCCCCCACAGCTACGGTCGCCACTCATCCTAGCAGACCTCCACTGCACCCCGACGCCAAGCAGGCCTCCACCCCGGAGATAGGTCAATTTACGCTTCCTTTGAGTATTATACCACTAGCTAGGGCACAGTGCGAGAGTTTTATGGGCGTCGGGTGGGAGAGATGTGTGAAGCAAGGAGATAAGAGGGTCGAACGGGTGAAAAAGGCATGAACACACACTTTTTGCATGAGGACCGCGTTATTTAAGTGTGTTCTCTTTGGAGTAAAATTTATAGGGCTTAATTTTGTATCGTACTGAAATAAAGTTTTAATCATTTAACTGATCCTTTAGTGGTCCAAAAAATTCTCAATGCCACCATTTTTTTGTTTCTTATATCCATTCCATATACAAGGATTTTTACAGAATTGCATTCCTGAAGTGGTTTCTAACCCCCATATTAAGTAATCCATGTTGTTAATTTCTTCTTTCGATTGTAAAATTTACATTTGTAGTCTTCAGGCTTCTAATTCACGTTACGAGGTGGTTCATATGGAGATGTCAAAAAATGTTTATAATAATATATTTTAGTGAACTCAGAATATTGAATTCAATGAAGAATCCACCGCTCAGAGGCGAGCTTACTTCCATTTCGAGATAGAAAACAAGTTTGAGAAACATCTTGCCTATAATTTGTATAGAAAGATATCAACTGAGAGTCGACTGCACTAATACAAAATGGATAAAGGACTAGAAGTAAAATAGATTGCACATTCTACGTATTTTTAGGAATTTAACAATTTAATAGATATTTATAAAAGTTGAAAAATTAAAAATTAAAAAAATTGACAAAAAACAAATATTAAATATTCTTCATATTTAAACCTGAGAATAATGTGGAGGGGTGGGTATGCTGGAGATTACAATAACAAGAGTTTCTAAACGTTTAAGGATGCATATAATGACCTTGATTTCATTTTCAAGAAAGCTTCAAGTTAGAAATATTTCTTTAATGATATTTATGCTCCTTTTAAAATGTATTAATCTTTCTCAATATTGGATTTCGCCTCTTATGTCGCTTCTGGAGTAACAAGATTGGGCCCCAAATGAAAATGGTTCATGATAGAACGTTCCAGCTATTTTTAGTCTGTGTTAGAAAATGAGTTATGTTTACCAATATTCAAATGTTTTACAGATCCAGACACTATTATCTGCTTTTGAATGTCCCTCAACATAGTTCTGATTTATTAAAATGGTTTACAAAGAATACTTCTATCAGAAAAATAATGCAAGCAAAACAGAAAATACAAGGGGAAACAAGAACATTGATTATGCCATGTTTCTATCTTTAATAAAATTACAAGGATACGAAAAAAGTAATTTTCAAGTTAGCCCTGTTACAATAGAGACATCCTTGCAGCAAACAATAAATAAAAATTCTATTGAACTGCAGGACAACCTATGGTGTCAAGATGTAGATATAGTTCAAGCAAGCCACTTTCTAGCAAAAAAAATTAACTCTTAAAAAATTTTAAGTTATCCCATTGATTTGTGATGCAAGTCCCAAAAGCTTGTTAATTATGCTCTAAATTGGCTAGAAAATTAAGCATGCTTTGAGTTTAAACAGATATTGCCCGTTACCCAGTCTTTTCATCACTAGCATACCAAGGGATTTCTTCCCGAATATGTGAATATCAAAACCACGTTAGTAGCTCCTTTTTATATTGTCAAGTTGATTGGATTATAGAAACTAAACATGCTCAGCACGTTCAACAATCAAATGAAAAGCAGACCCAAATAAGTACGCTGAGTTAGTTAACTATATAACAAATGCCACCTTTACTATTACTGTCACTTTTTCTCGTCCTTGTTATGAGAGAGAAGCTTAAGGAATAAATGCTGGTGTTCATAATAACAAATCAGCAACACAAACCCGAAAGCCAAATCAGTGGCAAAACCATGCAATTGAGTTCGCATATGCATCGTAGATACAGACATGGATGAGCAAAGGTTGATAATGCACTTTTATTGTAATAAACACTTTTTCCTCATAACTTTATTGGCAGGACAATTAAGGAGGCTCACAAAATTGTGGATACTTCAAGCATACTGTCAATGCATGGTATGCAGGGAACCAAGAAAATATTTTGTATCATGCAACCAATGCATCCAATAACCACTGAAAAGAAAAATATTGACGAGATGAAAAAGTTCAAACATGAACTGGCCGGAAGCAATTTAGAGGTACGCAATGCATGCTAAGGTGCTTAGGCAGATTAAACATATCCTGATAATAAAAAAATTCATAGAGAAAATAAGTCCTTGAGTTTCTTGAGCACCAAAAAAAATTAAAAAAAAATTATTTTAAACTGTCAATTCTGGCATTAAATTCAGGATTTTCCTCTTATTATTTTAAATGAATAAACAGCCTTCAAAAGTAAACATTTCCATCATAATGCACTTTTTTCAATTTTCTAAGCAGGCTATTTATCTCACAAAGCTACATTCTGAAAATAGCAAGTAAATACATACAAGCAATCTTCGGGTCAAAACTCCAAAGTTCACTGAAATGAGAAGGAAAAAAATTAACAGCAATAATAAATTTCCAAAGAGCACTTAACACATTTGACTTCTGCATTAGATAATGATAGTGTTCACAAAACCTATAACTTCTAAACAGGATAACCATGTCTTATTGTATAGGATGGTAGAATAAAAAAAAGCTTGAATCAACATTCAAATGAGTAAGAAAACTTATAAAGTTAGCACAAATCTCTATAATTTAATGTTCAAGTGAAAGGCCACACCATTAACAGAAGATGCAGGTGTCTATGGCAAAGATTGTCAAACCAACAGAGCAACAAGTGCCTCTTTTCACATAGAATAAAGATTGAAATTAATCCCACTATAGACATCGATATATAGAGCATTCTGAAATGTGTGCATCAACAAAAATTCCAACTCAGCACAAGAAAAATATTGATCTAAGAATGGCATTTAATAAGATGGTAAATTGTTAAAAAAGCATTTCATAAAGTGACATAAACGGTGATGTAAACGGACAATGTAAGAGCAAGGGATGTAACAAATAATATTTGTAAAAGTTGGCCAATATTAAATGAATTTAAGTTTTGATGACTACAATAGAAGCATAAGTCCAAGTTGTGATCATGTTTGTTTCCATACGTGTTCAAAAGGTTACCTTGCTAAACTTAGAAACATATCGATCGGAAACTAGATAATCATTTCTATCGCAGGGGTGGAGGCCTGCTTGGCGTCGGGGTGGAGTGGAGGCCTGCTTGGTGTCGGGGTGAAGTGGAGGCCTGCTAGGATGAGTCGCGACCGTAGCTGTGGGGGACTGCCATAGCGTCGATATCGGGGTTGAGGCCTGCTCGGATGAGTCGTGACCGTAGCGGTGGTGGACTGCGATCGTTGCTGGCTATGATCTTCTCTATTTCAAAGAAACGTTTTTTTCCTGAAAAGAGATGATGATGTTTCGGCTACATTGTTACGAGTCTTTTTGCATCTATAAATATGTGATCAAGCAGAGAACAATCCATTACCCGTCACTTTTATCCGCAGCAAAATCTCAAGTTTGTTAGGTAACCAGGCATGAATTTCAGCCAAATCGCACCATCGTGACCAGCGCCAACCGCATCGCCGCGCCACCGCCCTCGAACTGGCCTCCCTAGTCTGCTCTTCTCTGCTTGCTCAAAGCACATCGCCTCCCTTCAGAGCCTCCATCCCCCGCGCCATCCGCATCCCCGCTGATGTCTCCGTTGTTGAAGATGTCAGCTCAGTCTTCCACTCCGCCGGCGTCCTCGATCACTACTACGACTCCTTCTGGCACAGAATGGCAGCAGAAGAATTTTTGCGCTCTCGTCGCGGCTGGTGGAGAAGAATCAGCCAGGATATCGTATTTACACGGCTTCAAAGGCGGCAGTAGAAAGTTTCAGGCAACTCATATACACGCCTTCTTGGTGCTTCTCTACCGCCGCCTTTGAAGCCGTGTAAACACCATGCCCCGGCAATTCGTCTCTACCAGCCAGGACGAGAGCGCAATGATTCTTCCGCCCCCATCCTGTGCCATTTGATTGGCGTCTTCTTGAAACAGGAGGGGTGGAGGAGAAAGAGCCGTAGTAGTGACGAGGACGCCGGTGGAGTGGAAGAAGATGTGTGGTCGGCATTTGAAGGGTTCTTCGGTGCGATTGAATTGAAGACTTGAGCACATATTTATAGATGTAGAAAGACTCTTCTGTTAATAATGTTGTAGGTCTCTTGAATTGAGAAAGAAGAGAAAAATTTAAAAGCCTGTTATAGATTAAAATAAAATAAGCTAACTTTATTTTTTATTTTTATTTTAAACAGAAAAATAGCAAACTACTGAAAATTAATCCAGAAAAATAGCAAATAAAAACAAGAAACTTCAAATAAGATTTAAAGAAAACCATAACTAACTCCTAAGATTAATGAATAATCTTAACTAAATCAAATTTAGACACTTGTAAGCAATCCTAAGCATGTATTCCAAAAAATGTAGTTGAAACATCATCTCTTTTCAGGAAATGTTTCTTTGAAATCATTACTGAAGGAGGCATAAGATCATAGTCCGCAGCGATCGCAGTCCACCACCGCTGCGGTTACAGTCGCGACTCATCCAAGCAGGCTTCCACCCCGATAGCGATTCTTTCGCAGTCCACCACAGCTACGGTTTTTGCCATACACAGCTGCATCTGTTGTTAATGGTGTGGCCTTTCACTTGAACATTAAATTGCAGAGATTTGCGCTAACTTTATTAGTTTGATTATTTTGATATGCTAGCCATCACTTCAAATTACAATATAAAAAAAAAAATTATACCAATTTTGGTTTTACTTTTAAGTTTGGTGGGTATCAAAGTCAAGATCTTATTAACATCTAATCCTTCATACCTATCACATTTAATAAGCATTATATACGGAGATGATTGGGTTGAAGGGGCAACCCTCATTCTTCTTCATCCAACTTGGTGTAGGTGGAGATTAGTGTAATGTTCGGTGGAGTGATTGGAAGTTATTATTTGTCTTTGTTAGTGTTGTGTCGAGCAAAATTTTTTGTGGATGGACAATGATAACCATTGAAGGGCTGAATGTTATATTTGTAAGCTATAGGCCATTCAAAGAGAATTTAGCTATTATTATTGGGAATTGTGACTGATGAAGTTATTTAAAGATGTAGTAAATTTTAAAAATATTATTATTTAAATATAATTCAAATTAATATAAGAAGGCAACAGTTTGATTATATATGAATTAATACACTGAAATCTTTTACGGGCAGTTGAAACAAATAGGAAACTTAATATATTATACATTATTATAAAATTATTTTCTAAGGTATATATATATATATATATATATATATATATATATATATATATATATATATATATATATATAATATATCGTATTAAAAACAATGCAAATCACTCTTCCTGGTGGAAACGGAGAACAGTGGTCCTACACCATTAAGTATTCATGGGTTAGCTTCCTCCATGCGTCTCTTTAATAAGAAGAAGAGATGACCAACCACTCTCCATGTATTCATTAATGGTGGAGGGGACCAGCAACAGAGATCGCTACTCAGTTCTTATGTTTCATGAAGGACGATCTGGTCCTTGTAGTTAGAATCATGAAGCAGACTGAATAAATTCAGAACCAAGTTATTTTAGTAACAGCGCGCAGCTTTTCCCTATCAGAAATCACATGATGCAGAATAAATAGAAACTGTGGGGAGTGAATGCGGAGAGCATTTAATCAAGCAATGAGTCATTCTTCTACAAATGGCTGGTCAGCATTCTCTCCTGAGTATGGTCTGCTTTCTTCAAAGAGTAAGGAATCAATTATATCATCTGAAAAAGCTGCTCTCTAAAACAGCTTTGGCCCTCCGGACCAGTTTACAATAAGTGCTGGCACCAGATGTTTTGAGAAGGACCGGAAACTAAAGAAGGGAATGTGTGGGAAATATAAATTACAACAAAAAAAAAAAGAAGGTTGGATATATAATTATATATATGTTTGTATGCTGCATTTACGACTGGAACTATTCAAGTTTGTCGCAGTTGATTGAAGAGGGAAAGAGCCCAAAGAAGGATGGGTAGGTGGCAGATTTTTATGCCCAGTTATTGGTGAGTTATTTGTACCTCATTTTTTTTCTTTAATGGAGCTTTATGCATGGCACACAAATATTTTAGATAGGAGCATGTAATTCTTATGTATTACACATTTAAAGTGTCCCGTACCTTGATTCTATAGTTGGTAGAGTTTATAAGACGCTTGGGTCACGAGTTCGATCCCGCCCATGTGCCGAAAAGAATGCCTAGACACGTGTGAGATTTATTGGGAGGCTGTTGGCCAATCAAGATGCTCATTTTTTTTGTAAGCATATATGCTTTGGGAAGTCATTTAATCCTTAAAAAAATATATTTTGTAGCATTTAACCATACCTCAAGTGCTTGATTTAGGTCTTTTTGAACTTGGATCAAGATACTTTTGATATCGTTTATTTTGTCTTATCAAATATTTGTTTATACTATAATTTTGTTGAAATTGGAGTTTTGACGGTCACATTATTAATCTTCAATTTTTTTTTATTTGCATATTTATGTCGAGGTCAATCCTAATTGGATGAATTTTTCAGTGTCGAATTAGGCTTCAATAATTATATTGCAAAAAAACAAAAAAATAGATATAAAAAATGTGAAGATATGAGATTTTCTTCTTATGCATAGGCAGTCAAATTAGCTCGAAGAGAAAAATTTTGGATTGAATTTTTTTCAAAGCCAATCCCAATTCCGCTCGAAATTATATCGTTAACAGTTCTAGTGATGTTGGGGCTGTGAATTTAACTTAATGATCGTTAATCACTAAAAAATTAATTCAAATTTTAGGCTTGATTTAAGATCAGATCGAAATAAATGAGTCAAAGTTACGAGTCAAGATTATTAGGTGCGAACTTAATTCTATTATATTTTTAAAATATAACGAAATCCACATATACAATAATTGCTCAACAATAAAAATTATTGGATGTAAACTTAGCACATATAAATTTCGTTGTATATTAACTGTAATATGTGTATTAATACAATCAATAAGATTTTGTCAAATGTGTATGTACTAATTTCGCATCTACTAATTGCTTTTTTAGAGCTCTTATTTTATAAATTAGTCGTAGTTACGGCCTTCAATTAATTTATTGTCACTTAATTAATATTAATTTAATAAATGTATAAATTTTTAAAATTATGCCTACTACCATATATTTTATTAATATATACAATAGATTTTCGCTCTTGTTTTAGGTCCTTCCAAAGTTTCCACTCTTTCTTGAGTTGGTCCCATTTATTTTTTAGCTGTAGCCTGTCATAATCTCTCGCTCGTGACATCCTTAAAATTTGTGATAACGTTTTGCCAACCTTCTTTCTGAAGAAAGAATTTGCCTATTCCCTTCTCGACTTCCGCTACGCATAGATCGCGTAAAATTATTTTTATATCCTTCTCCCAAAGTGCAGAGAAGAAGCAACTTTTCGTTCTTATTAACCATACTACGAATAAGACAAATATTAGTTATATCTTTACTCATATTAAGATTGATGAGTTATAAATTGCAATTAACCAACCAAGTATGAGTAAACACAAAGAAGAGAATAATTTACGTGGTTCGATCTAACCGACCTACATCCACGTGAAAGAAATGATATTTCTTTATCGTCGAAATGAGAATACAGTACATAGCATTTCAAAGTACTATAAACACTCAAACTCCAATTTACCTAAAGTTACACACCAATTATACCAGATGTTACAGACTTTATGGAGATACCAATTCCAATGCAATAAGAACTGCATATACCAACTTTCATATAACATGTGTTCAACATAAAATGAATTTCTTTCAATGGGCCGACCTCAAGGAAGCAGCTAGCAAGACCAATTGTATCTCTATAATCAAAGAGCAGCATCCATAGGAAGCTGCTAGCAAGAACAATTGCTAAAAAACATATGCCTTCTCCATCTTTCTGTATATTTTAAGCCCTTCTCATGCAAATCGAAATAAGAACATGCATGTTAAAATAGGAAGTTTAACATGCATGTTAAAATAAGAACATGCATGTTAAACAAGTAAGAAAAAGGTAAAATTGAAAGAAAAAATAATCTCCGAACTTCAAAGCATTCGAGCGAGGGGAGATGCACTTAAAATAGGAAGTTTCTGTTTGTTGTAAGTTAGAACAAAGACATTCCCTCAAATTTTGAACCGAAATGCAGCCTTATATAGAAGCTAAGGGAGATGCAGAGTACAAGATATCTAGGGGAGATGCACTTCAATGCCCCCATCCAACCTCAAAATCACAACTCAACATCAAGAGGCTCACGGCCAAGTCCCAAACCGAACCCAAATCCTTCACAAACACCCTAGAGAGCCCTCACTAAATAGACATAGAGCTCAGTCCACATAAAGCCCAAACAGAGCACAAACCCGAGCCCAATTCTAAATTAAAGCAGACTCCAACATCAAATCAAACCCGAAGAGAACCAAAGTCCCAACCCGAGCCAAGATAGGATCAAACCCGAGCCATCGATAAGCACCCAGCTCGAACCAAATAAATTAGCCCAACTTCAAATTACAACAGCTCCGAGCATAAAGCTAAACACAAACCACCATGAAGCAAGAACCGAGCCAACAATAAGCTGCAGACCCACTCAAAACAGAGCCAAGGCAAGGATAAATATCACAAGAGCAAAAACCGGGACATTGCAGTCCAACCCGAGCCATAGTGAGACTGGGGACAAACTTACAATTAAGCTACAGCAGTCCCAACTCAAAGCCAAAGCAAAAGAGGAGCTAGAGAAGTCGACCCCAGTCCACATAAAACCAGAAACCGAGCCACAATGAGGCTGGAAGCAAGCCCAACTCCAGGTTAAAGCAGCCTCAATATAGAACCAATATAAGAAGTGCCAAAGGATCCAAACCGAGCACAGCAAGGCTAAAAAAAAAAACGAACCCAGCTTTAAATTAAAACAGTCCCAACATAAAGCTAAAACCAAAAGCGTCAAAAGAGCCAAAACCGAGCCACAGCAAGGTTGAAAACGAGCTCAGCTCCAATTCACAACAGCCCCAACATGAAGCTAAAGCCCGAGAAAGCCAAAGAAGCCAACCCAAACCATAGCTAAGCTGGAGCAAATCCAACTTTGAATTAAAACAGGGAAGGCAACAAGATTAACAGAAAGCCGAGCCACATAAGGCTAAAACCAAATCTCCAATCGAGCTTAAAACAAAGAATACAACAAGACTTTAACAAAACCGAGCCATATGAGGCTAAAACCAATTCCAACACGCAGTTAAATCCAAATCCAACGTAAAGCTGAAGCAAGTCCTTCTCAAGAACTCAATTAAGATGAGGCACATACATATTTTTAAAAGCTTAACTACCATGTGCTTGCAAGCAAGAATGAGCATAGGAACTTTTTGAATTAGTTAATCATGCTTCATGAAGGGCTAAGATATAAGAAGCCCAGAATTAAGTTTCCAAATATGCAAAACATAGTAGCCACAATATGCTTTATATAAGAACAAGCATGAAACTTCTCAAATCGAACTAAGCTTCTTTTCAACATGCCATCTTAATATAAAAAAAGGTAGAAACCGTAAATGGTTCCGAACTACAAAACTGATTGATGCAAGGAATGTCGGTAAAACAAAAAAAAAAGCCACGAAATACCATGAAATGATCGATCCATATGCCATAAAATAGGTATTGAATCATAAACATCCGAGCTACGTTCCAGACGGAACGAATCGCATACGAACAAGGCGATTTCCCACAACGAATCGCGAACGAAGGGGAAGAAGAAAGGAGTAGAAGAACAACAGGAAGCGGAGGGGGACTCGTGAGAGAAGGATCGTTACCTTGGATTCGCGATTCGCTCTCTATCGGTCGAGGGAAGACGAGCGGGGGCTCGCGATTAGGGATTTCCGCGAGAATGGCGAAGCGAGGCAACGAGAGAAAAAAGCGCTTCGAAGCCGCCGAAGTCGTGACCGCGGGGTTATCCCGCGGTCGGCTTTCAGACGACTTCGCGGCACAGTGCCGCGAATCTGTCGCGAAAACCTCCGTATCCCGCTCAGATTCGCGTCGAACGCACGCGCCGCAGGCTCCAAAGCAGAACCAAACAGGCCCTAAATATGTGCTAAAGGGGAAAATAATCCATTACCCGTGACTTTTATCCTCAACGGAACCCTAAGTGTGTTGGGTAGAAAGCTCCAAAACCCGCGCCACCGCCCTCCACCTGGCCTCTCTAGGCGCCTCCATCTCCATAGTCTTCTCTTCCAGCTCCGTCGAAGCCGTTCGCCTCAGCTGCAGAAATCATTCTTCTCTCATCCTGTCGCTGTCCGCTCAGTATTCGATCTCACCGAACAAACTTTCAAATCCCCCCCGTGACTTTTATCCTCAACCAAACCCTAAGTGTCTTGGGTAGAAAGCTCCAAAACAGGCGCCATCGTGACCGGCGCCACCTGCGGCATCGGCCGCGCCACCGCCCTCCACCTGGCCTTTCTAGGCGCCTCGCCTCCATCCCCCTCTCCATCGCCATCCGCGAGCCACGAGATAAAACTGACAAAACCAATCGATCCGTAATATTGATTTCCAACAATTGACAAATGTACCTCCCTCATCTTCTTCATGGCCCCGTATACTCAGACCATTCCACCGTTACATCTAATGACTTGATGGGAGTATTTTCGTTGGACATGTTTTTCGCAATTTATACATTGTTTTATGTTGGGTTATATAATCTATGAACCACTTTTCTTCCGTCATATTCAGGATGAGATTTCATATCAAGCTCTCCACCAGATATTGGAAGTAGCATAAATTAGTTTCTGAACCTACCGGTAGCTATTTATCGCATTGGTTTCATGGACAATAGTATATCTATCTATTGTCTACTTTCTATGTCTTTAGTGGTATTATTGAGCTCCTTTGCTCTGGAGTTTCTCTTGTTTTCTAAGGGCTTCATGTTAGTTGGCAAGTGTTGTTGCCTTTGAATGGTTCACTATTCAAAGGCTCTGATTGTTCACTATGCTTATGGAAGCTAATTTATCTAAGCTTGGTCCTGATTTGTAAGATCACTCGAAAGTTCTTTATGTTGAAGACTTTTATTAAAAGATTATTTGAATATGCTTTGGGGCTGAGATCCATGTTTCAAACGTTGCACCCTCAAATGTGTAGGGAAAGTATCAGCTGCAGGGCAGATGATGATGATGATGATGATGGAACATATCATTGTTTGCTTGATGCTACCATTGTTCCTATATGCTTAGATTGGATTGGGCAACTCCCAAAATTTTTGTTAAATATTTTTTGGGCACTTTTCAGCTTACCAAAATTGGTGAGAGGGCTTATCATTTCTAAATATATTGCTCAGGCTTATCATGCTTGAGTTTTGTTTTGCATTGTCTTTTTGGAAGGTTTACGTGCATACCATTCAATCTCTGTTTGGCATTGTCCTTATTTGGCTATTGCTAGATCCAGGGAAGTCATTTTAGGGGTTTGGAGAGGTGCAGCAACTCCCAAAATTGGTGAGAGGGCTGTTTCCCTTTCTCCTCTCCCTGGTTTCTGTTGGGTTGCACTTTTTAGCTGCTGGTGGTTCTGTTTCTAGTGGATAAACTGATTAAGGCTGATTGGTTTTATTTCTAAATGTATTTCTGTGTAATATTTATGCTTTTGATGTTGTGCAAGGAAGGGCTTATGCATATTAAAGTTTGGCAGAGGAGTATTAAGTATAAATGATATTTATGAAAACTTTATGAAAATTAAACTGTGTTATTTTCATCTATCTATACATGCGGCTAGCCTTTTTTACTAAGAGAATAGTAGAAGCTTTGGAAGAGCTTGCATGAGTGAGTAGCTTCAAGTGATCACGTTGTTATATTTGGTATTTTATTATCTTCCTGTGTAATATTTGAATGTTACTTTTTGGAAGACTGTAAGCCTGGCATTGTCCTTATTTGGCTATTATTAGATCCAAGGAAGTCATTTTAGGGGCTTGGGAGAGGTGCAGCAACTCCCAAAAGTGGTGAGGGCTGTTTCCCTTTCTCCTCTTCCTGGTTTCTGTTGGGTTGCACTTTTTAGCTGCTGGTGGTTCCGTTTCTAGTGGATAAACTGATTAAGGCTGATTGGTTTTATTTCTAAATGTATTTCTGTATAATATTTATGCTTTTGATGTGGTGCAGGAAAGGGCTTATGCATATTAAAGTTTGGCAGAGAAGTATTAAGTATAAATGATATTTATGAAAACTTTATGAAGTTAAACTCATGTTATTTTTCATCTATCTATGCATGCAGCTAGCCTTTTTTACTAAGAGAATAGTAGAAGCTTTGGAAGAGCTTACATGAGTGAGTAGCTTCAATTGATCACGTTGTTATATGTGGTATTTTGTTATCTTTCTATGTAATATTTGAATGTTACTTTTTGGTAGCATACTGTAAGCCTGGTATTGTCCTTAATTTGGCTATTATTAGATCCAAGGAAGTCATTTTAGGGGCTTGGGAGAGGTGCAGCAACTCTCCATGTATTCATTAATGGTGGAGGGGACCAGCAACAGAGATCAGAAGGGCTGCTCAGTTCTTCTTTTTCATGAAGGAAGATCTGGTTGTTGTAGTTAGAATCATGAAGCAGAGTGAATAAATTCAGAACCAAGTTCTTTAGTGATGAGAAATCATGACGCAGAATAAATAGAAACTGCGGGGAGTGAATGCGGAGAGCATTTAATCAAGCAATGAGTCATTTTCCTACAATGGCTTGCAAGCATTCTCTCGTGAGTATGGTCTCCTTTCTTCAAAGAGAAAGGAATCAATTATATCATCTGAAAAAGTTACTGTCTAAAACAGCCTTGGCCCTCCGGTCCAGGTTTACAATAAGTGCTGGCACCAGATGTTTTGAGAAGGACCTGAAACTAAAGAAGGGAATGGGTGGGAAATGTAAATTACAAAAAAAAAAAAAGAAGGTTGGATATATAATTATATATATGTTTGTATGCTGCATTTACGACTGGAACTACAGAAGTTTGTCGCAGTTGATTGAAGAGGGAAAGAGCCCAAAGAAGGATGGGTAGGTGGAAGGTTTTTATGCCCACTTATGATGAGTTATTTGTACCTCATTCTTTTTTCTTTCATGGAGCTTTTATGCATGGCACACAAATATTTTAGACAGGAGGATGTAATTCTTATGTATTTATTTATCTTACACATCTTAAGTGTTGCTTACCGTGATTCTTTAGTTAGTAGTGTTTATAAGACTACTGCTGCTTATGTGTGGGAAAGAATTCCTAGATACATGAGATTTATTGGGAAACTCCTATAATAGCTGCTGGCCAATCAAGATGCTCATTTTTCTTGTAAGCATATATGATTCAGAAGTCATTTAATCCTTAAAAAATATATTTTGTAGCATTTAACTATACCTCAAGTGCTTGATTTAGATCTTTTTGAACTCGGATCAAGATACTTTTGATATCGTTGAGTTTGTCTTATCAAATATTTATTTATACTATAATTTTGTTGAAATTGGGAGAGGTGCAGCAACTCCCAAAATTGGTGAGAGGGCTGTTTTCCTTTCTCCTCTCCCTGGTTTCTGTTGGGTTGCACTTTTTAGCTGCTGGTGGTTCTTTTTCTAGCGGATAAACTGATTAAGGCTGATTGGCTTTATTTCTAAATGTATTTCTATGTAATATTTATGCTTTTGATGTGGTGCAGGAAAGGGCTTATGCATATTGAAGTTTGGAAGAGCTTATATGCTTTAACATGCATAATGATATGCTCTTTGTTGTTGGCTCTATTAGTCATCATTTTCTATTTATTGTTTGCAATGCAATAATTGATGCCTTGAGAGGATACATATGAGAAAAGCAGAAGCTTTGGAAGAGCTTACGTGGGTGAGTAGCTTCAAGTGATCACGTTGTTATATGTGATATTTTTTTTGGTCTGTGTAATATTTTGAATGTTACTTTTAGTAGCATACTGTAAGCCTGTCATTTTAGCCATAATTTTAGTTTGAACTGATTCGTTGAGGCGCTTTAACTGTCAAGTTTTTCCCCTTCTCATTTTATTTCTCATCTCTTCTGTTTGTTGATTTCATTCTTTTTTCCAGTGCTGATGCTACCATCTCATCCTGGCCTAACAACGAGAGCCTCAGTTCCTACAGCAAAGAGTTGCGTCGTAGACAAGTAAGAAACTTATGGCCATTGTTTCTGCTTTTAAAACTGTATCATATTTATCCATCTATATTTATAATTTATTTGAAGATTTACATACATACCACATTTCCTTTGTGTTTACTTATCTAACACCTAAATTCCAATTTTTACATATACACACCACATTATTTATGCATAAAAATGTGCATCTCACTTTCTAAAAGTTAAAATAGTGATCAATTTGATGAAATATGAATGCTTTTTTTGGTATAAAAATAAATAAGCAAAGTTTAGATGTTAGATATGTAAATGCCCCTAATTTACTTCTCTTTTCCAGATCAAAGATTCCGATCCGATCAAACAATTGTCGTTGCAGAGCATGCTGAGAGACAACCTGAATGCTTGTGCAGCTTTTCCTAGGGAGTCCTCTTTCCGAGAAGCCATGAGCAGGATCCATCCATCAGCATTTCCTCAGTTTTGTAAATGTAATGAAAAAACTTTGTATTTATACATTTTGGTTTTGGCATTCATTGCCGTGATCTCGCTGCTATGGCCTATGAGATTCTTTCCTGATTTCATGTTATACTTGTCTTTAAATGATTTAAGTTCAATAAAATTGTTTTTTATTTTTTTTACATATTTTCATCAGGCGACTCGCAATTTAACGAATTCCTTTGTATTTACATATCGAGCACGAAAAAGTTAATTGTTACATACTATTGAATTTTGATTTGTCCATGAATCACATCTTAATAAATAGAGTAAGAAATGTGTGAGAGAGAGAGCCGGGTGAACACAATAATAAGTTTTATATCCCTCTTTTCTCATAAAATGATCTCTCTATTTATCGGAACAAGGGTACAATATAATTATATTTCATTTCTGCCCCTACTGTAATAGGGGTTGTATAGGATATTCTAGATATTATACATATATGAGCGTATGGCTTGGCTACTTTCTTGTTCGGTCGGTTGAACTAGTATAACTCCGGCTTGTTAAGGTCGGTTTGGTCAGCTAGGCTGAGTGACATTGTCCGTCACCAAATTTGATAGCTTTGGATTGGCTAGACTGATTCGTTCAGCTAATCTTTGTCAATCAGTTGATTGAGTCTGACTATCAACTATTGATTCTTAGATGAAGAGCTTCTATCAGCGAAGCAAGACTAGACACCATAGGTAGGTCGTTCCTCAACAAGGAGAACTTATAAGTTGATTATAAGAGTTCAATATACTATCAAGTTTTAATCCCTTACGAGGAATCTCAGGTCTCAGGGGCGTCAGTGGGATGGTTGTGATATTAAGGAGTTGAGTTTTTTTTTTTTTTTTTTTTTTTTTTGTCAAATCTATCAGATAGTATGATACTGTCTTCGGTTGGCTTTCCTATAGTGGTTGATATGGATACTTATCAATTTTTTTTAATATGATTGGTCATCATTTTGTTCTTCTTTTACACTAGGCCTGCTTTTAGACTTAACTCCATGGCATTCGGTCGTATAAGTGGGCCTCCTGGCTTAAGTATTTGTGCATCATATAAAGCAACATCTAAGTAAAACAAGTTCAATTATCAAGTAAAATAGTTAGTATTCTATGTCATAATGAACAAACTATTTCATTAATTAGATAAATCTAAAAGAGACAATCTAGATATGACTGAAAATTAATGCTTACTCCTTCTATAAATAAACACAAAAGGTATAAATAAGAATAAAAAATGGTTAAGACACATGTTAAATCAATATTTTCTTGCCTAATTAGTACTATAAATATTACCCTCGCCTCCTTTTTGATATGACTAAACAAAACATCAGATACAATAAAAATAATTACAAATGCACAATGAATTAATAGCCAAACACTAGTTCTAAATAGAAAACATAGAAATTTCAATTTGGCTAACAAAAATGATGTTAAAATTGAACAAAAGAAGAAAAGATACAATTCAATTGGTATTATGCTTTTGTTGCTCCCCACACATGAATCATGCTTTATCCCTAATGCATAGAAAGTTCACAAATAAAAATATACAATAATATCTAAAATAAGGTAAATAGGGGTAGAAACAGCGACATAGCTACTCATTATCATCATCTTCCCCGTATTTAATCTTTTGGCATTGCTCATCACTGGTCACTCTTCTTCACTCTTACGCATAATACAAGACTCATAATTAGTTCATACATTCATCTATACATTCATACATATATATAGTCTACCAACAATAGCTTAGCTCGGCGAGACACTTTTTGCTCAAAAGGCTAAGTTCGATTTTATTCTCTAATTTTGCTTTGTGTATTTAGATGCCACTACTCGTTTATTACTTGCAATGCAAGAAATGAACCTTCTTTCTCAGGCAACCAAGAAGAACTTCTTTCTCAGGCAACTAAGAAGAACTTGAGAAGAGAAAAAACGATTTCATTTTTTTTTTTATTAAACTCATTTTCACTTATTTTTAATCCCACAAGTAAATAAAGCCAAGACAAAAACTATGAAAGAAATACATATAATTAACCACTAGCTTGATCTTCTAGACCAATCAATACAATAAAATTTTCTTTAAAAAAAAAATCCCTTCAGTGAATGATATAAATTTTAATCTAAGAAAATTACAAGCCCAACATCTAATGAATACTAAAAACAACACCCTCATCATTGTTAATGCTCTTACAAGTGATAAAAACAAAAGAGACATTAAAATGGAACCATTAATCATTCTCTAATCTACAACCTACAAGGTACATAAACATTTTTCTTCTATGAAATTCTTTCTTTTAGGAGTATGAACCAAGCCTCCAATACCATGTTCATAGTTTTTTAAGCATATAAAGTCCCATTTTTTGTTTGTAAACTCTCCTCTTTGCCTTTAATAATGAAAGCTTGTGGTTGATCTATATATACATATTTTTTTTCAAAGTATCATTTAATATCAAACTAAAAAATTTTCCACTTCATTTGTGAAGCTAAGCTAAGTAATAATTTAATAGTCTCATATCTAGCAATGAGAAAAATGTTTCATAAAAATCAATACCATATTCTTATGCTTAACCTTTGGCAACAAGTCTTGCTTTGTGTCCTTTTACACTCAAATGATTTCGCATAAATTGGAACTTTTTCATATGGCATATTCAATGTTTTCCTTCACAGCACTTTCCCATTCTTCTTTCCCACAAGCATCTTCATAATTTAATGGTTCTAAAACTTTAAGGGCAAATATAAAATCACATAGTTCATGTAGGATATCATTCTTTTTAATATGTCCTTTATTAGATGTACTTCAATCATTGACCTTGGACTTGATGGTGATGGACTATGTGATGAATCATTTGATTATTATGAACTAGATGATGAATCAATATTAATTGCTTAATTATTAGCAATTTCAATAAGGTGATTCCCTTCAAATTCGACTATTGATTCTTTTTTTTCATGAAGAATAGATTCTCTTCGATCCTACTTAGCAACTTCATAAAAAATTATGCCTTTACAGGTGATGATCTTCTCTGATTGTTCACATCTAATTAACAACTATTGATACACAATAAAAATAATTCTGATCCCGTTCTCCTTCACTCATGTTTTGTCGGTGTTATTGCAATGTTATCGCAGTGTTATTTGTGTGGTCATTTGAGTAATGTTATTTGAGTGGTCATTTGAGCAATAAGTTATTTGCGTCGATCACTGCGTTATCATGGCGTTATTCAGTTCTGCTTTGCGTGTTATTGAGCTAGTAACCACGGTGTTATTTAAGTTGTCCTTTGGACGGTGTTATTGACGCTGTTCCCCGATGGTATTGCAGTATTGTGGTGTTATTGAAGTTGTTCTGCAAAATCATCACAATAAACGTATTTTAGTCATTTTTTAGATGAGTCAAGTTGCAAGATTTTATTGGAATTTCAATAGACTTTTATTTGATGGGGGCATAAGTCTTTGGAATATCTCCTGAAATTATTTTATAATAAAGATAATTTTTTTTATTGTTTTAAATCGTAGCTATCGAGGAAAGTATTTTTAAAGGAGTTTCACTAAACAGGGAAGGAGAGCCTAAAATTTGGAAAGTTTACATACCTACCACTTAATTTTTATGTTTTTATATATTTCTAATATTTAAATTTCAATTTTTATATACATGACTTTTTATCTATACATGAAAAGGTATATTTCATTATTTAAAAATGGAAAAAGACGGTGTTTCTTAAGTGATGAATTTGGTGGGTATATATGTATATGCTCAAATCGGGCAGAATTAAGAGTGTTCTTATTTAAATTATTAATTAAATTCTGTATATTAATTGTATATATTTTTTTCTTATAGGTGAATGATTAGATTTGAAATATATATTATTAAAAATTATTACGTATTATCAAGATACCTAAATTATACTGTACAGATTATTATTTATTGGAACGAAATCAAAATAAAAAAGGCATCCAACCTATTTGCTAAAAAAAAAAAGAAAAAAAAAAGGATATTATTAGATACTACTTCTGCACATATAAATTTGATTTTTTTTAACTGTATTATTTGTATTAATTTAATCGATATAATTAAATTCCAATTAAGTCGGCGTTCTAAATAAGTGCTCCGAGCGGAAAAGAATGCATTACCCTAAAATGTGGTTCGGTAGAAAGTTAACAAAAGCAGCAGGCATGTCTCGCCGCCTCTTGAATGGCCGTGTGGCCATCGTGACCGGCGCAACCCGCGGCATTGGCCGCTCCACAGCCCTCGACCTGGCCTCCCTAGGCGCTTCCCTCTCCCTAGTCTTCTCTTCCAGTTCCGTCGAAGCCGATCGCCTCGCTGCAGAAATAAATTCTTCTTCCTTTGCCTCCATCCCCCGCGCCATCCCCATCCGCGCTGATGTCTCCAATCCTGTCGCTGTCCGCTCAGCATTCGATCTCACCGAAAAAACCTTCAAATCCCGCCCACACATCGTCGTCCACTCCGCCGGCATCCACAATCCCGACTACCACTCCATCTCCTCCACCCCTCTCACTATATTCGACTCAATCATGTCAGTCAATGCACGCGGTGCCTTCTTCGTGCTTCATGAAGCCGCCAAACGAGTGGTACGGGGTGGCGGCGGAAGGATCATTGCGATATCGTCGAAGCTTGTGGCGACGAATCAGCCAGGGTATGGGGCTTACACGGCTTCAATGGCGGCGGTAGAGGCGATGGTTAAGACTCTAGAGAAGGAACTTGAGGGAGAGAGAATCACAGCCAACTGTGTTGTGCCAAGGACAATGGCGACGGATATGTTTTTGGCAGGGAAGACAGATGCGAATATAGCGGAGAAAAATAATTTTATGGGGAGGCTTGGTGTGCCGGAAGATAATGCGTCGTTCATAAGTTTTCTTTGTTCTGATGCGGGGGAGTCGATTAATGGTCAAGTCTTTCGTGGATTGGACTGAGTTGAACTTTGTGGGAGTATTTATGTAGTCAAATCTTTTGGCATTTTAATGATCATATTGTGTTGAATTTGTTGAGAGTATTTATGTTTATGTTGGACATGTTCTTTTTCAATTCATAGATTATTTTATGTGGGGTTATATAACCTATGAACTATTTTTCACCCTATTGCATTTCTAGAGTCATATTCAGGATAAAATTTCATATCAAGCTCTCTACCAGATAATGGAAATAGCATAAATTAATTCCTAAACCTGCCGATATATCTATTTAGCTCAACAGATTCATGGACAATAGTATATCTATCTATTGTCTACTTTCCCTGTCTGTAGTGGTATTATTGAGCTCTTTTGTTCTAGAGTTCCTCTTGCTTTCCAACGTCTTCATGTTAGTTGGCAAGTGTTGTTGCCTTTGAATGGTTCACTATTCGAAGGCTCTGATTGTTCACTATGCTTATGGAAGTTATGTTATCTAAGCTTCGTCTTGATTTGTAAGATCTTTCAAAAATTCTCTATGTCGAAGACAGTGGTTTGGTCTTTAATCAAAGTTCAATAATTATTTTTCTAGCGCCTATTAATTCTTTACTGATTCCGTTGTTAGAAAAACTAGAGGAAATATAGTAAAACTGTTACGAATTTTAAAAGCATTAACACATATTGATAGGGTATAGTGTCATAAAAAGAAATTTAAAAACATACACTTTTCAGTCGCAAATAACCTTTTCACTCACGATTAATTGTTTCACATACACTCGTTTGTTGCACCTTTTCGCATATACTTAGTTAAAACATAAATATTAAAATGATTTTTGCGTTAAAGTCTAACATAACCCCTTAATGCTAAAATTCTACGCCAGGATTTGATCAAAATCTCTCAATTTTTTGTAAATTGAGAGCATTTGTAAATCCATCAACAACTTGGTGTTCTATAAAATAATACTTGATTGTATCGGTTACATTGTCAAGAACTCCGCGAACAAAATAATATTAAACTTCTATAGGTTTTGATGTACCACGAATCATTGAATTTTTATATTGTAGATTTATTATCACAAAATATCTACGTTGCTTTAAATTGGTGTTGTTTAAAGATATTCTAATATTCTCGTCGTTCAAATCGTTTGACATGTTGCTTATGGAATTTTAATATATTTGGCCTCTGAAGATGATAATGTAGTTTTTCGGTTGCTTCTTTATTCTCCAATATGCTTCCTCTACCTCAATAATCCCAATAATCGACTGCACATTATTGCTCGCGATAACACTTACTAAAATGAAACATATGGAGGGTCTGCGGCTTCCCTACATTGAAACAATCTACTTGATGTGGAAGCATAAATTATTTGGTTCTGTATGGTTCAAAATGATGAATAATATATCTTCCTTTTGGAAAAGTATTATGCAAGTTGTTGCTCATCTAATAAGGTGTATTATTTTTCATGTGAATGACAATAGTAAGCTTTTCTTATTTTATGCTCATTGGCTTGAAGGGTTTTCCTTACAAAATAAATATGGGTTTAGTCCTCTGTTGGTTATCCTGCCCTAAAGATGCAAAGTTTGTTGATATTATTGATGATCATAGTTGTTGTCTCCCTTCTTTTTAGCATACATCTAATGACTGCAATCACACAATTTATTAAATTCTGGTTACTGACTTTTTACTCAATTTTACTTTGATGGGAAAAAAAATTAATCACACAAATACACCTGTTATATCAGGATCAACTAAACCATGATGGCACAAATTAATTTGGTTCAGAAGACCTTCACTTTGATACATGTTTTTTGTTTGAAAAAATATGATTATGAGTCTTAAAACAAGGGACACATTACTCAGTACAAGTATCACGGTTTTCCCCCAATGTGTTCTTTCTAATAACAATAAAGAATCACATACTATTTTTTTTTTTTTGTTTTAGCGCCAACTATCTTTCTCCATTCTTAATGTTTGAATTCTTTATGCAACCTTCTTTCACCATGGATGCACAATTATCTATAGTTTAATTTATGTTGACATTCTTAGCTGCAAAATTTCTAAAATGCTCTTTTCTTAGCCGTGCATTTTACTTCTTACTTTATTTGGTTAGAGAGAATTCGAGAATTTTTAAAAGTGTTCCTGAACAGGAAGAAACTATTACTCATAATATCAGATTTTTCATTAAAGGGAAAAACAAAAGATGAAAAATTTAAGGAGACTATACCTGATGTTATTACTTGGTGTTACAAGTCCTAAGGCCTACTTATTTATCTTGGAAGCTTAATTATGTCTTGTACTTTATTATGGCCATTGTAATTCCCATCTGCTGGCCTTCTAACTCCAGCCTTATTCTCACTATTTCTTGTCAGTGGGTTTTTTATAAGAGCAGTGTTGAATTTGTGACTCCAACAATGGGCCTAATTGGCTTCCTTTTATTGGCTCTATGGCTTGAAGATTATTACTGGATGGATCTCCTTCTATATAATATGCTTATGGCATTCTTTTATTTTGTTGTTATTGAATAGATTTTGTTACTTGTGGCAACTTTACAGAATGCTCTAATTTAGTTGACTTATTGAGAATGTACATAATCTGAGCCCTTTGCTCCTAAGAAGCATCAATTAGAATCTGCTACATTACCTACGACCACTGTTCTGCTCTTCTGTTTTCTCACTGAGTAAGCTTATCTTTTACTAGATTTTTGAAACTTTGGAACAATTATATCTGTTGGATTATGTGATTGAATTAAAACTACTTATGATGTTAGTAGTCTTTATTGGTGATTGGTATAGTATGTTTGTAGTTGTAATTATAAACTTTGCATTCAATATTGGATTTTGATATTTGTGGTATTTTGAGTGATTGAAGACCATGCCATTTGACTTTGGAGTTGCAAGAAACTGAGTGTCCCTACATCTTTCCGCACGCTTTTCTTACTTTTTTTGCTAGAATGAATGATTCTATACTTAGCCCTTAGCCCTTGTATCCTCACTTATTGTCACTACAGTTGGGCTTTTTGAGAACAGATACTACATTTTATGGCTTTCTTTCTATACTCCTCTCTCTATGTCAATTAATATATTTCTTTTATATTTTTTTTGCTTCGTTGGACTTGGAGGGGTTTCAACTGTTACCTGCTGTTACTCTGTTTCTAACTTCTTCTATGCCTTGTTGCTTTGAAGTTTATGAGTCTCGTTGGTTACTGACTTATGACCTACTAGTTCTGGATGGTATAGAAATATTTTAATTTTATATTACATAAGGAAGATGTTTCTAATGAAGCTGTGATATGAATTTCATCCTGGATGAGAGTTTGAACCCATAAGCTCATGTTTTGGTCTCTTTTAGCACCTCATTCCTTTGTATTTCTTTATTTTTGGTTTTCCCCATTATATGATGCAATTTATTTGTAATCGTCTTTTAGTCAAGCCTCATAATTTTCCCAAAAAAAAACATTTTCGCTCTAATTTTATTTTTCGAACTCCTTGAATGAAATTCTTAAAAAAATATATGGATGCAAGAAACCCTGAGCTTTACATTTTCAACTATGATATTTTTTTATTTTATTATTTTTCAATCTTCATTTTATTTTTGACATTTATAAATTGAGTTCTTTTTGAATTTATGTAACATTTATTTTAATAAATGAAATGCTGGCCATGGCCTTTAAATTTCTCACAAAATAAAAACAAAATAAAACGAAATATAAAAATAAAACTAATGAACCACCATAGCATCACATCATATCCAAGTTGAATCACATCTTAATCAAATCAACTAAGGCTCAAATCAGAACATAAATGCAATGCATGTTCCCATATACAAACTTCGAATAATATTTTCAGAGGAATTTCTCTAATTATATATTTACCTATTTAACATTTAATCTATGTTCCTAAATATGTAATCTTAGAATATCAAGATGACATTTTAATATATATTACTATAAATGCGTCATAGAAGTACCAACTACCAAAAAAGTGAAACTTGCAAAAAGAAAAGAAGATTTACATACATACCACGTTATTTATTACCAAAGGATGTATTTCAAAATTTAAAAAGTTAGAATGGTGGTGTTTTTTTATTGATAAGAAACATTTTGGAGGTACAAGGTATAAAATATAAAAAACAAAGTTCAGGAATTAAATATGTATAGTACTTGGATGGTATGTATGGAAATGGAGCGATATTTACATCTGAAAATACGTCGAAGTCCAATGGTGGGGCACCACGTGGTAAGTAGACCTCACTTTTATACACTGGGCATGATCAATATGATAATTTGTAGGGCCTATTTGTCACGTGGTGCCCCGCTATTGAACTCCAGACGCAATTTAGCGTCTGGAGTCCGTATGTAAAAATTTTGCATGGAAATGCCCCAAAAATAAAAGAATGAATTAAACCTAACCAATAATCTAAAATGCAAAACCACTAGAGTTCCAAAGGAACAAAAGCATATAAGAAGAAGAATGACAGGAGGTCAAATGTCAAAACTTCACATATATTTGTCTCAAATTAGTTGGTCAAATCTTGAACCCATCCTTTATTCAGTTGCTGTAGATTAAAAAGAAGGGATAATTACATACAGACCACCACCTGAAATATTGATATTTATAAATTATCCACCCAAATATATATATATTAACAACCAAACAAATGTATTTACACATGCCACGATCAAACTCCACAGTATCTGTATGAAGATCTTCAATATCAGTATGTGAAATGATAGCCTCCACAATATCAGTATGAAGATCTTCCTTTTCGGTAAGTTTGAGGCATTTTTTCAACAAAATTGCTGATGTACTTCTGCACTGAAAGATGGTCCTGATTTCACATTAACTGTTTCAGTACAACAGCGGTTGCCCATGGGTCCTTTAGATCCAGGACATATTGAACTACATAATTCCTGCTCAATGGCATAGGATTCATTGTTACATTGTGTTAGAGATTCAAGCAGTTTAAAATTAAAAATGTGATAAACAGCACTATTAGAATGCAATCAAATACCCGTAGTGATATTTAGAAAGTATCAGCGAGTAGGATGAGATCTCATCAATAAGCCTCTTCTTTTGCCCATCATCAGAATTTATGAGACATTTTATTTTTGAAGTACACAACAGCCTTGGCGATCTGTGGCCAGCTCAACACAATGAGCAATTGCAGCATCAATAAGAAGCTGTAAGATAATGGGTGACAGTTAGTGTAGTGGAGTTCATAGGATGAGATTCATCTTCAATAATAACCAAGTGGTAGGTAATACAACCAAAAAATAAAAGGAAGAAAAAGAGGAAAAACTGTAAAAACAAATGCTAATTAGATCATATCACCTTTATCCATATCCCAATTCTTAGGTGTCAAGATTTATTTAGAGTTCAAAATAAGTACAAGGGAGAACCCAAAGATGCAACCTACAATCATTGTGGGACTGCTTAGCTAGTATTGTGTACCACCATATAAATTGATAGAGCATATACATCGCCCAAGGCTGCCACTAATACAAAATGGATAAAGGACTAGAAGTGAAATAGATTACACACATTCTACGCATTTTTAGGAATTTAACAATTTAATAAATATTTATAAAAATTAAAAATTAAAAAAATTGACAAAAAACAAATAGTAAATATTCTTCATATTTAAACCTAAGAATAATGAGAAGGGGTGGGGTGGGTATGCTGGAGATTACAATAACACGAGTTTCTAAATGTTTAAGGCTACATATAATTTAGCAATGTACTGCCAATGACCTTGATTTCATTTTCAAGAAAGCTTCAAGCTAGAAAAGTTTCTTTAATGATATTTATGCTCCTTTTAAAATGTATTAATCTTTCTCATTGTTGGATTTCGCCTCTTATGTGGCTTCTGGAGTAACAAGATTGGGCCCCAAATGAAAATGATTCACGATAGAACGTTCCAGCTATTTTTTGGTCTGTTTTAGAAAATGAGTTATGTTCTACCAATATTCAAATGTTTTACAGATCCAGACACTATTATCTGCTTTCCCTCAACATAGTTCTGATTTATTAAATTGGTTTACAAAGAATACTTCTATCAGAAAAATAATGCAAGCAAAACAGAACAAGCGAAACAAGATCATTGATCATGCCATGTTTCTAACTTTAATAAAATTTCAAGACTACGAAAAAAATAATTTTCAAATTAGCCCTATGGTGTCAAGATGTAGAAATAGTTCAAGCAAGCCACTTTCTAGCAAAAAAATAACTAACTCTTTAAAAATTTTAAAGATTGATTTGTGATGCAAGTCCCAATAGCTTGTTAATTATGAATTGGCCCAAAAATTAAGCATGCTTTGAGTTTGAACAGATATTGCTTGTTACCCAGTCTTTTCATCACTAGCATACCAAAAGATTTCTTCCCGAATATTTGAATATCAAAACCACGTTAGTAGCCCCTTTTTACATTGTCAAGTTGATTGGATTATAGAAACTAAACATGATCAGCATGTTCAACAATCAAATGAAAAGCAGACCCAAATAAGTACGCTAAGTTAGTTTAACTAAATAACAAATGCCACCTTCACTATTACTGTCACTTTTTCTCATCCTTGTTATGAGAGAGAAGCTTAAGGAATATATGCTGGTGTTCATAATAATAAATCAGCAGCACAAACCCGAAAGCCAAATCAGAGGCAAAACCATGCAATTGAGTTCACTTATGCTTCGTAGATATAGACATGGATGAGCAAAGGTTGATAATGCACTTTTATTGTAATAAACATTTTTTTCCTCGTAACTTTATTGCCAGGACAACAAAGGAGGTTCACAAAATTGTGGATACTTCAAGCATACTGTCATTGCATGGTATGAAGGGAACAAAGAAAATATTCCGTATCAAGCAAACCAATGCATCCAATAACCACTGAAAAGAAAAATGTTCAATTGTACAATAATTTAAATATCTGAGAGCTATCAAAAGGTTATTGAACATTTGAAAAAGTTTGACGAGATGAAAAACATGAACTGCCGGTAGCAATTTAGAGGTACACAATGCATGCTACGGTGCTTAGGCAGATGAAACATATCCTGATAATAAAAAAATTCATAGTGAAAATGAGTCCTTATGTTTCATCAGCTCAAAAGAAAAAACCAAAACATTCATGGTTGATTAAACTGTCAATTCTAGCTTTAAATTCTGGATTTTGCTCCTGTTATTTTAAATGGATAAACAGCCTTCAAAATTAAACATTTCCATGACTGAGCGCTGTTCTCAATTTTCTAAGCAGGCTATTTATCTCACAGAGCTACATACTGAACATAGCAAGTAAATACATACAAACAATCTTCCTTGGCTCTAAACTCCAAAGTTCACAGAAATGAAAAGGAAAAAAACTTAACAGCAATAATAAATTTCCAAAGAGCACTTAAAGCCTGCCACATTTGACTTCTGCATTAGAAAATGATAGTGTTCACAAAACCTATAACTCTAAATAGGTAGCATTACATATATGTTAGCTCATCCCCGATATTCTTTACATAATAATTGCGAAAGTGAATAATAAGATCCTTATTGACAATGCATATATAGATCTTGCTCCTTGAAAAAACATTCTTTACTTAACAAATATTGTTATTTTTTAAGCCTAAAACCAGATTATGTTGGCTACTGTAAGCAATGATAAAAGAGCGATTGGATTTTTAGATTATTAGAGAAGAATTGGATTTTCATATCAAGTAAATTACCAAAATAAATAAATTAAATGCTATGCAAGATCCCCACATTTAAATGTTGAAGTATGCATAAAACATAAGTCTTCACTATTCCATCTGCTTTCTACAGAAATATAAAAGGTTCCAGATTTATGACCAACATTCTACAGAAGTATCGAGCACAATAGGATATTGTGTAATATTTAAAATATAGGGTTTGCAACATAATTTCACGAAACAATAAAAAGTAATTGGATTATTTTTGTTAAAAGTATAGTGAAGCATGCTCTTAAAAAGCAAAGAGCAAGATAAGTGTGAGATCTAAAGCATGCTTTGAAGCAGTGAAAAGTAAGCTACGCTCTAAAGTGCAAATAGCTTCATGGTCACGCTTTATGTAGAAAATCTATTTATGTAATAGAGTTGCTAGCTTATCAACCTTTTGTGGCTTAGCTTGCTTTCATTATATTTTTCCTTCTGCTGTTAGAAGAAGCATGAACCCAAGAGTAATTAAAATTAATAGAATAGGAAAAATAAGTTGCTAGGAGGACAATTAAAGAAGAAAATTTGCAGGTTCAGTGATGTCTATCCATGTCCGTAGTCACATAAAGGGATAAATTTCCATTAGTCCAAAAAAAAATTACAATAAAAAATTATGCTCAAATTTTATCACGCTGGTATCCCCCCTCCGTTAACCATAATCATGAAAGATAGAGGAAAGCACGTCTCCAAAATCAAATAACTTCATCAGTCACAATTCCCTAATATAGTAGCCAAATTTTCTTTGAAAAGGCCTATAGCTTACAAATGTGACATTGAGCCCTTCAATGGCTATTATTGCCCATCCACAAAAAAGTTCCTCGATACAACAGTAACCAAGATAAATACAAACTTCCAATCACTCCAACGAAAATTACACTAATCTCCACCTACACCAAGTTGAATGAAAAAGAATGAGTGATGCCCTTCAACCGAATCATCTCCATATATAATGCTTATTAAATGTGATAGTTATGAAGGATTAGATGTTAATAAGATCTTGACTTTGATAGCCACCAAACTTAAAAGTAAAACCAAAATTGGTATAATTTTTTATATTGTAATTCGAAGCAATGGCTAGCATATCAAAATAATCAAACTATCATCTCCATTACTTACTAGTTTGCTGGCCAAGATGGACAAACCAATACGTGACTAGATGCCAACATTGTTTAAATACTTAATTTAGGTAACTAGAAATTTTATTTCAAAACCTTAAGCCAAGAAACTAAAATGGATAACCATGTCTTATTGTATAGGATGATAGAATAAAAAAAAAGCTTGAATCAACATAAGTAAGAAAACTTATACAGTTTGCACAAATCTCTGCAATTTAATGTTCAAGTGAAAGACCGCACCAATACCAGCAGATGCAGATGTGTATGGCAAAGATTGTCAAACCACACATCAACAAGTTAAATAGCAATATTTAAGTGTCTCTTTCACATAGGATAAAGTATTAATTTAATTCCACTCTAGACATTGATATATAGAGCATTCTGATATGTTTACATCAACAGCAATTCCAACTCAGCACAAGAAAAATATTGATCTAAGAAAGACATTTAATAAGATGATAAATTGTTAAAAAAACATTTCACAAAGTGACATTAACAATTGGGTGAAGAAAACGGGCAATCTAAGAGCAAGGGATGTAACAAATAATATTTGTAAAAGTTGACCAGTATAAAATGAATTTAAGTTTTGATGACTACAATAGAAGCATAAGTCCATGTTGTGATCATGTTTGTTACCATAAGAGTTCAAACAGTTACCTTGCTAAACTTAGAAAGATATTGCAAGTGCCGCTGTGCCATTGATATGCTTCATTACTGAGATGATATTAAATTTTCTCTGCAAGAAACAGCAGCCATGCCGATCCTTTGCCATCAAAACTATTCTCCCTGATATTTCATCGACTGAATTAAATTTTCTCTACATTGACTTTGAAGCAAGCCCAGCGTAAAATACATCAAGACATGAACCTTCATAGCTTTGATCATCAAAATGCAAGGATCTATTATTCAGACCATAAGACAGATGGGCATCGCCATTTGACCATCTCAAACTGTTTTCATCAAAGAGCAATCACTCATCGGGTGTAAAAAGATTGGACCTAAGAACTCCAATTGAGTTCACACCATGTGACCTTGTTAAGAACTTTTCAGGAAAGCTTTTCTTTCTAACTTCAAAACTCTGATGCCCCAGAGAATCTTTGACAGAACAACTTAAGACCACTAATAGATAATTCTGCCACCGGTAATATTGAATAGTTTTAATATTTATGTTTTAATTAAGTATATGCGAAAAGGTGGAAGTAAATGGGTGTATGTGAAACAATTAATTGTGAGTGAAAGGGTCAATTGCGACTGAAAAAGTGTATGTGAAAGGGTACGTTTTCAGATTTCCTTTTATGACACTATACCCTATCAATGTCTGTTAATGCTTTTAAAATTCGTAACAGTTTAAATGTTTTTCCTTTAGTTTTTCTAACAACGAAACCAGTAAATAATTAATACGCGCTAGAAAAGTAATTCTTGGACTTTGATTAAAGACCAAACCATTATCTCCGGCATTGAGAACTTTTGAGCGATCTTACAAATCAAGACCAACCTTAGATAACATAACTTCCATAAGCATAGTAAACAATGAGAGCCTTCAAATAGTGAACCATTCAAAGGTAACAACACTTGCCAACTAACATGAAACCATTAGAAACCAAGAGAAACTTTAGAACAAAGGAGTTCAATAATACCACTAGACAGAGAAAGTAGACAATAGATAGATATACTATTGTCCATGAATCCACTAAAATAAATAGGTATCGGCAGGTTCAAAAATTATTTTATGTTATTTCCATTATCTGGTAGAGAGCTTGATATTAAATTTCATCCAGAATATGACTGTAAAAATGCAATATGGTGAAAAATAGTTCATATAAGCCCACATAAAATAATATATGAATTGAAAAAAAAAATATGTCCAAAATAAATACTCACACCAAGTTCAACGCAATATGATTATTAGACTGCCAAAGGATTTGGCTACATAAATACTCCCACCAAATTTAACTCAGACCATTCCACTAAAGACTTGACCATTAATCAGCTCCCCCGCATCAGAACAAAGAAAACTTATGAACGGCACAATACTTGCCATTTTCGCCGCTATCTTTGCATCCTCCTCCTGTCTTTCCTGCCAAAAACATATACGTCGCCACTGGCCCCGCTGCAACATAGTTGGTTGTGATTTTCTCACCCTCAAGTTCCTTCTCCAGAGTCTTAACCATTGCCTCTACCGCCGCCTTTGAAGCCAGGTAAGCCCCATACCCGGGCTGATTCGTCTCCACCAGCGTCGACGAGAGCGCAATGATCCTTCCGCCGCCACCCCGTACCACTCGATTGGCGGCCACTTGAAGCATGAAGAAGGCGCCACGTAAAGAATTAATATGCGCTAGAAAAGTAATTGTTAGACTTTGATTAAAGACCAAACCACTATCTTCGACATTGAGAACTTTTGAGTGATCTTACAAATCAAGACCAACCTCAGATAACATAACTTCCATAAGCATAGTGAACAATCAGAGCTTCAAATAGTGAACCATTCAAAGGCAACAACACTTGCCAACTAACATAAAACCATTAGAAACCAAGAGAAACTTTAGAACAAAGGAGTTCAATAATACCACTAGACAGAGAAAGTAGACAATATATAGATATACTATTGTCCATGAATCGACTGAAATAAATAGGTATCGGCAGTTTCAAGAATTATTTTATGTTATTTCCATTATCTGGTAGAGAGCTTGATACTAAATTTCATCCAGAATATGACTGTAAAAATGCAATATGGTGAAAAATGATTCATATAAGCCCACATAAAATAATATATGAATTGAAAAAAATATGTCCAACATAAATACTCCCACCAAGTTCAACGCAATATGATCATTAGATTGCCAAAGGATTTAGCTACATAAATACTTCCACCAAGTTCAACTCAGACCATTCCACGAATGACTTGACCATTAATCAACTCCCCATCATCAGAACAAAGAAAACCTATGAACGACGCAACATCTTCCGGCACAACAAGCCTCCCCATAAAATTATTTTTCGTCCCTAAATTCGCATCCTCTTCCGTCTTCCCTGCAAAAAATATATCCGTCGCCATTGGCTCCGGTGCAACACAATTGACTGTGATTCTATCTCTCTCAAGTTCCTTCTCTAGAGTCTTAACCATCGCCTCTACCGCCGCCATTGAAGCCGTGTAAGCCCCATACCCCGGCTGATTCGTCGCCACCAGCGTCGACGAGAGCGCAATGATCCTTCCGCCGCCACCCCGAACCACTCGTTTAGCGGCTTCTCGAAGCATAAAGAAGGCGCCGCGTGCATTGACTGACATGATTGAGTCGAATATAGCGAGAGAGGTGGAAGAGATGGAGTGATAGTTGGGATCGTGGATGCTAGCGGAGTGGACAACGATGTGTGGGGGAGATTTGAAGGTTTGTTTGGTGAGATCGAAGACCGAGCGGACAGCGACAGGATCGGAGACATCAGCGCGAATGGGGATGGCGCGGGGGATGGAGGCTGAGGAAGAAGAATTGATTTCTGCAGCGAGGCGATCGGCTTCGACGGAGTTGGAAGAGAAGACTAGAGAGATGGAGGCGCCGAGGGAGGCCAGGTGGAGAGCGGTGGCGCGGCCGATGGCGTGGGTGGCGCCGGTCACGATGGCCGCACGGCCATTCAAGAGGAGAGACATTCGCAACTTTCTACCCAACACATTTAGGGTAAGCGTTTGTTTTGGGCTGTATTATTTATATTTGTAGATTCGGATTTCATTGAATTTTAATTATATTGATTAAATTAATACAAATAATAAAGTTAAAATATAATCAAATTTATATGTGCAAAATTCCTTTTTTTTTTCTTTGATTTCATTCCAATAAAAGAAAGAATATGTAAAATTAATATATAAAATTTAATTCAATAATTTAAATAAAGAAACTCTTAAACTCTCAATATTTAAAAAATGTAGTTATTAAATATTGTTCATAAGGAAAAGGAAGATTTGAAATAAATTTAATTGTAGAAGCAGAATTGGTATATAAATGCCGATTTTGGCCTTCCTAACCACAAAATCGATAGTTCTATACCGATTTTCTTTATTTTTATTTTATATTTTCATTCTTTCTTAATATAATTAGAATTATTTAATAATTTCAATTTTCTTTCTTTTATTTAAGTATTATTATTATTATAATAATAATAAGCTAAAAACACTTAATAATACTAACAAATATTTAATAAAATATTAATAAACCTAAATGCAAATAAAATAACCTAAACATTAAATAAAAAAATCAAAACAGTAGAACAATATTAAAAAAAAAAAATTTTGATATGTCGTCAATAAATTTTTATCATCTAACACAAATCTCAATGTATGACAGATCTCGAGACCGTTTTTAAGCAATAAAAATTCAAACTTCGATTAAAAGTACTCTAGAAATTTGATTTAATTTCAACAAACTAACAATCTAATTGATCGGCTCGACGAGACAAATCTAATGGTTACAAAGTTGCTCCTATCCGAGTCAAATAAAGCCCAGATCAAATTGTTAAACTATTTTGTGAGCTTTTCATATATAATTGTTAAGGTCAAAGAGATAATGAATCAGCAAAATTTATTGTCAAATCGATATTCTCGACACCATGAATCCAACAAGACTAATATCACTCAATTACAACATAATTAAGTCAGTTAAATGTCCACCGAACGCCATCCAATTAAGAGAATATCTACGAATCGTCCGATCAGAGTGAACTGAATTCTTTCCTTACTTGCAACATTGACTATATAAATAGAGCCCTACGAACATCTTGAAATGTGACCAAAATCAGGAGTAGAAGAACAGAGGAAGAAGCTGAAGCTCAAATCGCTTCCACATTGCAGATCTATATTATGTCTCGAGATTCATGCAGGATGATGTAAATTTATTGTTGGTGTATCAATATTTTTTTTATAATATTGTTTCTACTGTTTTCATATTTTTTACTTATTGCTCAGGATACTTTAATTAAATTTTGGTTAAATAATATTTTGTTAAATATTTATTAATGTTTTTAAGTGTTTTTAACTTAAAATAATAATAATATTAATAATTAATTAATTAAAAAAGAAAATCAGAATTATTAAATAATTCTAATAATTTATTAATAATAATAATATTAATTATTAAATAAAAAAATAAAACAAGAAATATAAAATAAAAATAAAAAAATCTGTATATAAATATAAATTTTCATCTTAAGAAGACTGATATTGATATTTATTTACCGATTCTGCCCTTAAAGTTAAATTTATTTTAAATCTTTCGTTTTCTTTTAAATAATATTTAGTGATGATGTCTCATAAACTTTTTTTAATAAAATTCTGCGAGAGTATCTCTCGCCATTTAATTATAATAATAAATGAAAATAGCTACCCACATGTAGAAAAAAATCATACATACGGAGTATGGGTGCAGCTCTGCATACAGATTCCAATAAAATCTTGAAACTGAACTCATCTAAAAAATAACAAAATACATTTATTGTAATAATTTTGCAGAACAAATCTAATAATACCATAATATCGCAATACCGCCGGTGCACAGTGTCAATAACACCGTCCGGAATACAACTCAAATAACACCGCGATTCTGCTTCAACAACCCTACAAAACAACTCGAATAACGCCACAACGCAATAACACTGGTGATCAGCGCAAATAACTCAGCGGTAACACTGTGATAAACCCGAGAAAATAACGCCAATAACACCGCAATAACACCCTATGAACAACACCAATAACACCGCCCAGAGGACCACGCAAGTAACACTACGATCTAGTTAGGATGTTATTTGGTGTATTTTTGTCAATTTTATGTGGGTCCGATCATATACACATGACAAATTTATCGAAGATTTGATACAGAGCTACATTTGGATTCTGTATGTAAAATTTTTTTTGGCAATTTTTGACCATCTCAACCCATTTTAATCTAAAGTCTATTTTAAAATTTTAATAAGAAAACTTTGTTTCTCAAGAGCCATAAATATGTCGTGTTGGGACAAAATTATAATACATTATTTAAGGACAACAGCTGATATGTTCCAAAAACAAAACTATTAAGAGCATGTGCCGATTAGGGGTGTAAACGAACCAAACATGAACGAACAGAACTAGTGTTCGTGTTCGTTTCGTTTTAAATTAGAATTGTTTGAAATAAGCTCATGTTCAAAATTGTTCGTGAAGTCATTTTTTATGTTCGGTTAGTATTTATTCGAAATTAGATCGAAATGTTCGAAATTAGATCGAAATGTTCGAATCGTGCGAATTGTTTGAATTATTTGCATTGTTTGAAATTATTTATATTGCTTGAAATTGATTATATTGTTATGAAACCAAAGCATTCTAAATGTAAAAATAAAATTTTAGGTGTTAGAAAAGTGAATACATAAAATCTGTGTTCGATTCGCTTGTTTCAGAATTCAATAAAATGTCAGATGAAAATATGTGAAAAAAAAGAAGAAGAAAAAAGACAAAACATATTCAAAAACTCATTGAAACCTAAATAATTTAAAGACAAATATAATAATCCCACCTGAAAATAATAAAAATCATTAACAAAAACATAAACATATATTAAATCAAATTTGTTTATATTTTTTTATTGGTTTGCAAAACAAATTTGTTTCTTTTCCCAGACAAACCCTGCATAAAATCATTCCACAAATAAACATGGGATGATGGGAAATTATAAAATAGCAACCTATTTTTAAGATGATGAATATTGCTAAAAATAGGAATGCTTACTTCATCGAACTTTGTTCAGGCAGAACTTGCTTCCACAACAGCATTTGAAGGCTTTGACTGAATGTGAATGATTATCAAAATCAATCCCATAAAGCCTGTAAAATCACTTACAAGCAGAGATCACCCAGAAAACGAAAACAAATATTTATTCAACCAAACCAAGAGGATAAGTGCATAAAACAAAAAATTAGAAAAATTTGACCGTTAAAGCGCCTCAACAAATCAGTTCAAACTCGAATTATGACTAAAAGGACAAAATGACAGGCTTACAGTATGCTATCAAAAGTAACATTCAAATATTACACAGCAAAATAATAAAATACCACATATAACAACGTGGTCACTTGAAGCTACTCACCCATGTAAAAGCTCTTCCAAAGCTTCTACTTTTCTGGTAGTAAAAATGGCTAGCTGCATATTGTCTAGATAGAGAGTTAGGTTCTGTTTGATTTGAGTAAGAACTCAACCAAGTTTCCCAATGCACATCCCTTACAATGCAGAGCAGAAAATTGCATGAAAGCATTCATTTAAAATGAAGCAAATTGATACACCATCAAATTCAAATACCAATATACATTTCCATAAATTCAGTGTTTTGGTTTGAGCCGGTTTCAAACCTTCTTTGAATCCAAGCCAATTTTTCAAGAAAAGCATAGAGAGTTAGGTTCTGTTTGATTTGAGTAAGAACTCAACCAAGTTGCCCAATGCACATCCCTTACAATCTATATTTTTGAATTCACAGCAAGCTTAGAAGATCCATTATCAAGAAACACTGAATGAGTACCAGATTCATGATGTAGATGCTACAAAAAGCCAATTTCAAATCCCACCTGAAAGGTCTGATGTGATTTAAAAAATATCATCATACATAGGCACCAGACAATCCCAAAGATCAAACTGTCCAACATGAAAGCAAAAATTGACTCTTCTTTTTAATATCCATGCATCAATTCTTTCAAGCAGAGTACTTTTTAATTGAATAATCCTTATAAATCCTCCATATATGAAGAGTGCATCACTCTGTAGCTATAGAGAAAGAGAGAGGGAGAGAGGAAGAGGGGGGGGGGGGGGAGAGAGAGAGAGAGAGAGAGAGAGAGAGAGAGAGAGAGAGAGGGAGAGAGGGAGAGAGATATACACTTTAAGCCCAAATTTAAGACCACCATATCCTTCCAAGCTTCAGAAGGATTAAATTAATATCTATGGAGCATTTCTTTCAAGCAGAGTACTTCTCTTCAACGCAATAATTCTTATAAAGCCTCCACATATGAAGAGTGCATAACTCTATAGCTAGATAGAAAGAGAAAGGGAGAGAAGAGAGGGGGGAAAGAAAGAAATAGGGTTCACAAATCCACATATTTGCAACATAAAAAAATGAACAATTCTCTTTTAAAAGCTATACGTGTCTATTAAAAAATCTGCAAATGTTCATCAACTAGAACACGTCATTCCCGAGCAATGAAGGAAAAATAATTTTTTTCCACAGTACTTACCAAAGCCATACCACACTAGCAATATGAAACCCATTCAACAACTAAACTTTTCACGCCAACTTCATTCTACACCATAGACAAGCAATTAAACAGCCGCAGTGGAAATAAGACATGGTAAAATAATTATATGCGTTTCAAAGACCGAGAACATGAATATTAGTTTCTCTTTGACAATCAACCCATACCAGGATCAAGATGAGAAGAAGCGGGATCAAGATGAATATTAGTTCCTCTTTGAGGATCAACCCGTAAGCAAGTGTTGAAATTTTGTTTTCATAGAACTCACCAAACCCGAAAAACGAGCCACTGTGATGAGAAGAAGCATTCGCACAGGATCAAAATCTAACATCACAAATTTGTTTTTTCATAGAACTCACCAATTTCTAATCTAACATCAAACATCCAAGAAGAAGCATTCGCATAGGATCAAAAATTCTTACTACAGGGAACCGAGGAGGAACAGGATGGAGAAAGAGGACAGGACTTTTTTTCGGTGAAGACAAAGAGAAACGTGAGCAACTCAAGAGAAGACGAAGGAGGGGTAAGGATCACAGCGCTTACTTTCGCATAACAAGCCGAACGAACGCTGCGAAGATCAGTTTCCAGCAACTCCGAAGTCAAATAGCACGGTCTTCAGTCACTCAAAATACAACCAATATCAAAATCCAATATTGACTGTAAAAATTGCAGCTGCAAACATACAATAGCAACTACCAATAAAGACTGCAAACATCATATGTAGTTTTAATTCAATCAGCTGAGCTAACAGAGATAATTGTTCCAAAGTTTCAGAAATCTAGTAAAAGATAAGCTTTATCAGTAAGGAAAAAGAAGAGCAGAACAACGGTCGTAGGTAATGTAGCAGATTCTAACTGATGCTCCTTAGGAGCAAAGGGCTCAGATTATGTACATTCTCAATAACCTTCGGGTCTAAACTCCAAAGTTATTTTAAATGCATAAACAGCCCTCAAAATTAACATTTCCATGATTATGCACTTTTTTCAATTTTCTAAGCAGGCTATTTATCTCACAGAACTACATACTGAAAATAGCAAGTAAATACATACAAGCAATCTTCGCGTCTAAACTCCAAAGTTCACTGAAATGAGAAGGAAAAAAATTAACCACAATAATAAATTTCTAAAGAGCAATTAACACATTTGACTTCTGCATTAGATAATGATAGTGTTCACAAAACCTATAACTTCTAAACAGGTAGCATTACATATATGTTAGCTCATCCCTGATTTTCTTCACATAATAATTGAGAAGGTGAACAACAATATCCTTATTGACAATGCATATAGAGATCTTGCTCCTTGAAAAAACATTCTTCACTTAACAAATATTTTTATTATTTAAGCATAAAACAAGATTAAGTTGGCTAAGCAATGATAAAAGAGTGATTGGATTTTTATATTATTAGAGAAAAATTGAATTTTTAGATCAAGTGAATTACCCGAATAAACAAATTGGATGTTATGCAAGATCCCCTCATTTAAATGTTGAAGTATGCATAAAACATAAGTCTTCACTATTCCATGTGCTTTCCACGGAAGTATATAAGGTTCAAGATTTATGAAGAACATTCCACAAAATTACTGAGCACAATAGGATATTGTGTAATATTTAAAAAATAGGATTGCAACACAATTTCATGACACAATTAAATGTACTTGGATTATTGTCGTTAAAAGTGTAGTGAAGCATGCTCTTAAAAAGCAAAGAGCAAGATGAGTGTGAAATCTAAAGCATGCTTTGAGGCAGTGAAACATAAGCTACACTCTAAAGTACAAATAGCTTCATGGTCATGCTTTATGTAGAAAATCTGTTTATGTAATAGAGTTGCTAGCTTATTAACCTTTTGTGGCTTTATTTGCTTTCATTATATTTTCCCTTCCGCTGTTAGAAGAAGCATGAACCCAAGAGTGATGAAAATTAATAGAATAGGAAAAATAATGTGCAAGGAGAACAATTAAGGAAGAATGTAAGAAGAAAGTTTGCAGGTTCAGTGATATCCATCCATGCCCATAGTCACATAGAGGGATAAATTTCCATAGTCCAAAAAAAAAAATTACAATAAAGAACTACCCTCAATTTTTATCACGCTAATATCCCCCCTCCATTGACCATACTCATGAAAGATAAAGGAAAACATTTCTCCAAAATCAAATAACTTCATCAGTCACAATTCCCGATAATAGTAGCCAAATTCTCTTTGAAAAGGCCTATAGCTTACAAATGTGGCATTCAGCCCTTTAATGGTTATCATTGTCCATCCACAAAAAAATTTGCTCGATACAACACTAACAAATATAAATAATAACTTCCAATCACTCCACCGAACATTACACTAATCTCCACCTACACCAAGTTGGCTGAAGAAGAATGAGTGTTACCCTTCAACCCAATCATCTTCGTATATAATGCTTATTAAATGTGATAGGTATGAAGGATTAGATGTTAATAAGATCTTGACTTTGATACCCACCAAACTTAAAACTAAAACCAAAACTGGTATAATTTTTTTTATATTGTAATTTGAAGCAATGGCTAGCATATCAAAATAATCAAACTAATAAAGTAGCCAAATCCCTGCTTCCTCGGCCTCCATCCCCCGCGCCATCCCCATCCACGCTGATCTCTCTGATCCTGTCATTGTCCGCTCAGTCTTCGATCTCGCCGAACAAACCTTCAAATCCCCCCAAACATCGTCTTCCACTCCACCGACATCCTCAATCCCAACTACCACCCCATTTCCTCCACCCCTCTCGCTATATTCGACTTAATCATTTCAGCCAATGCACAGTACGCCTTCTTTGTGCTTCAAGAAGCCGCCAATCGAGTGACACGGAATGGCGGCGAAAGAATCTTTGCGCTCTCGTTGTGGCTAGTGAAGAAGAATTGGTCGGAGCCGGGGTAAGGGGTTTACACGGCTTCAAAGGCGGCGGTAGAGGCGATGGTTAAGTCTCTAGCGAAGGAACTTGAGGAAAAGAGAATCACAGTTAACTGTATTGCACCGGGGCCAGGGGAGATGGATATGTATTTTGCAGGGACTATGAAGGAGGATCCGAAGAAAGGGTTGCCTATGGGGCATGTTAGGCCAATCGTAGGTTTTCTTTCTTCTGATTGGGGGGAATGGATTAACAGACAAATGATTAGATTTAAAGGTGGAATATACTGAAGAAGATGAGAGAGGTATAGTTGTCACATTTTGAAAATTCTACACTAAAATAAATTCAATGTGAATCAAAAAAGATAAATCAAGTCATATCACATTAATTTTGTTATGGATGTCTGATGTGCTTTTCATAAATTCTTTAAGGATCTTAATTTATATGAAAAAAAAAAGAATGTCTAATTCCATATGCCCGAGAATATGGAGCTTAATACGCACAAACTTCATACTTCAAAGCACTGTGAACTCAGCTCTGCAATCCTCTCATACAGAGTTTTATCCAAAAAAAAAATGCATAAAGATGGTTCCAGCGCCAAAATTAAGATCAAAACAGTTCTAAGTTTGTCTCCAAAGCAGCCACATGACTACACAAAATAATCACTGAATTCTTTCATATGCTTGATACGCGTATAGGAGCAGCGCATTGAATGGTATGTAGGATAATTGAGCATCACATTGAGCTCAACAAATCAAGTTCAAGCATCAATTTCAAGCTACGTATATTTCAAACTCAAATTCCACAACCAGATCACCTGGTATCTTTCAAGATCAAAATTGGCATCATTTTTTCCACCTATATGAAAGATCACATACAATTTTTTTCATAGTAAACAACAATCTAAACAAAATTTAACCACTTATGGACAATTCAGCAAATAACGGTACCTTCTTCTCTGGCATCACAAGCCTCAATGCAACCTGTGCAGTAATGTATAAATAAATGAACAAGTAGAAAATTGTACATAAGCTATTCTTACATCTTCACAAGATCATTCGCCTCCAAAACTGCATCATCATTCCTAAAAACTAGGGAGGGGAGAGAGGGAAACATACCAATTCAAGCAAGGCAGCATGCAGGTAAAAATTGAAGTTTAGGTGTAGATATGTAATTACAGAGATTGAATGGTATGTATGTAAACCTTCCAAAAAGAAACCAGCTAAAAAGTGCAACCAAGCCAAACCAGGGAGGGGAGGGAGGGAAACAGCCCTCTCACCAATTTTGGGAGTTGCTAAACCTGTCACAAGCCCCTAAAATGACTTCCCTAGATCTAGTAATGGCCAAATAAGGACACCCATCTCAATAATATAATAAGTTATTATGCCATTAAGAATGTCGGCATGTATGTAAATCTTTAAAAAAGACAATGCCAAAAAAATACCCAAGTATTATAAGCCTGAGTAATATATTTAGAAATGATAAGCTCTTTTGTGCATGATAAGCCTAAGCAAAATATTCAATCAGACAACTGGAAATTCAGTTTTAAGGAATGATAAGTCATTTCCTGTATAAATGTTAACCAGCTAACTTGAGGTCTGCCCCAAATCCTACGTAAATGTTAACCAGCAGAAATCAGCTAAAAAGTGCAACACAGCCGAAACCAGGGAGGGGAGAGAGGGAAACAGCCCTCTCACCAATTTTGGGAGTTGCTGTACCTCTCCCAAGCCCCTAAAATGACTTCCTTGTATCTAGCAATAGCTAAATAAAGACAATGTCAAACAGAGATGGAATGGTATGAATGTAAATCTTCCAAAAAAACAATGCCAAACAAAACTTCTTCATGGCACCACTTTCCTACTTTTGTGGTCTTTCACAAAATCCAAAAAAAAAATAAAAATAAAACTCCTAACCTTATGTTTCAGAAACTAATATTAAGAGATTTTCGTTTAAGGAATGTGACTGCAACAAAAAAAAAAAGCTCATGAATCAAAAAAAAAAAAATGTCAGCAACCTTTTATCAAATTAGTTAACCCAAAAATTTGCCAGCGACCTTTTATTTAAAGCTCTGAAAAGATTCATAAATTCCCCATTAGATTAAGAGGATCAAGCTAACTTGCATCTCTGATTCTGGTTGTGAGTGACTGAGTAGAGAGAGCAGAGTTCAGTGAGCTCACATCAAAATCAGATCTAGAGGCAATATGCCATTTTTATAAGCAAGATTTCACTCCCAAAACTTTTAAAAAACTAGGTTTCACACCAAAAAAAAAATCTAGAAAAAAAAAAAAGCTGAGTCCAAACTGAAGATAAATATGAAATAGTAAAGAAAATATGTGCAAATATGACTCATCGGTAACCTTACAAGCAACCAAGCAAGAATATCGAGCAACCAAGCAAGAATGCCAATCAGTCGATCAAACGCCGACACGCCGAGGTGTTTATCGAAGATAAATATAAGTACAGACTAAGCGAACACAAAGAGCAAACCCTTGGCTCTCGTGAGTCACGACCGAGAGCTTTTCGCGAGAAGAGAGGGAGGCCGAAGAAGCAAATGCGTTACCCGAAAGCTTTCGGAAAAATTATTCGGTCCGGAACAGGAGATCGGCGTTTTTTTTTTTAATTATCGGTACCCATTGGACTCCGGACCGAATAATTTTTCAAGCTTTTCGAGAGAATAAAGGGAGGCGGACCGAAATGTTAACGGAGTCAAGGGGATTAAAGCTTTTAGTTTATTTATATATATATAGTATATTATATTAATTATATAACTAAGATTATACAAATATATAATATTTATAATACTAATATTAATATATTATTATTATTAATTTATTATATATTATAATTTATAGAAGTTTAATTATTTAAAATAAGATAAATTTTTATAATATATAATTATTTTTGAAATATCATAAATTTTTAATATATAATTATTTTAAATTATTTTATATTTCGAACAATAACGAACCAGAACACGAACGAATACTGACACTGAAAATGCGTCGGAGTCTAATGATGGGACGCCATGTGGTAAGTAGACCTCACTTTAATACACTGGGCATGATCAGTATTATAATTTGTAGGGCCTACTTGCCACGTGGCGCACCGCTATTGAACTCCAGACGCAATTTAACGTCTGGAGTTCGTATGTAAAAATTTTGCATTGAAATGCCCGAAAAATAAAACATTGAATTAAACCTAACTAATAATCTAAAAAGCAAAACCACTAAAGTTCCAAAAGAACAAAAACATATAAGCAGAAGAATGATAGAAGGTAAAATGTAAAACCTTCACATATATATGTCTCCAAATAGTTGGTCAAATCTTGAGCCCATCCTTTATTCAGTTGTGGTAGATTAAAAAGAAGGGATAATTACATACAGACCACCACTTGAAACATTGATATTTATAAATTATCCACCTAAATGTTTTTTTTTTAACAACCGAACAAATGTATTTACACGTTTCATGATCAAACTCTTAAGAATTTGACAAAAACTGTAAAATATGGGTCTTGGTTTTACCATGAATTTTGATATTTGAGTTAGAATTTGAAAAATATATGAAAGAGGGTGGTTGATTCGTAAATAACAAGTTTGGGGTGGTCTATTTGTAATTGCCCCCAAGAAGAAATGAAAAGTCCTTCATCTGCATGATTAAGTAAAACAAGATAGTTTACACTATTTTCAGAAGAAATTGAAACTGGTAAACAAATAATTTGAACTGCAAGAACGAGAAAAAGGCTCAAAAAAGGACGATACAGACAATTGAACATCTCAAATAACCTATGATTCCAATGACATAATCACAAAATATTATAATAATGAGAAGGGGTGGGTATGCTGGAGATTACAATAACACGAGTTTCTAAATGTTTAAGGCTACATATAATTTAGCAATGTACTGCCAATGACCTTGATTTCTTTTTCAAGAAAGCTTCAAACTAGAAAATTTTCTTTAATGATATTTATGCTCCTTTTAAAATGTATTAATCTTTCTCAATGTTGGCTTTCGCCGCTTATGTGGCTTCTGGAGTAACAAGATTGGGCCCCAAATGAAAATGGTTCACGATAGAACGTTCCAGCTATTTTTGGTCTGTGTTAGAAAATGAGTTATGTTCTACCAATATTCAAATGTTTTATAGATCCAGACATTATTATCTGTTTTAAATGTCCCTCTGATTTATTAAATTGGTTTACATAGAATACTTCTATCAGATAAATAATGCAAGCAAAACAGAAAATACAAGGGAAACAAGAACCTTGATCATGCCATGTTTCTAACTTTAATAAAATGTCAAGACAAAGAAAAAAATAATTTTCATGTTAGTCCTGTTACAATAGAGACATCCATGCAGCAAACAATAAATAAAAATTCTATTTAATGGCAGGACAATCAAATAAAAAGCAGACCCAAATAAGTACGCTGAGTTAGTTAACTACATAATAAATGCCACATGTACTATTACTGTCACTTTTTCTCATCGTTGTTATGAGAGAGAAACTTGAGGAATATATGATGTATTCATACTAACAAATCAGCAGCACAAACCCGAAAGCCAAATCAATAGCAAACCATGCAATTGAGTTCATATATGCATTGTAGATATAGACATGGATGAGCAAAGGTTGACAATGCACTTTTATTGTAATAAACACTTTCGTCCTCGTAACTTTATTGGCAAGGCAATTAAGGAGGTTCACGAAATTGTGGATACTTCAAGCATACTGTGAATGCATGGTATGAAGGGAACAAAGAAATTATTCTGTATCATGCGACCAATGCATCCAATAACCACTGAAAAGAAAATTTTCAATTGTACACTAATTTAAATATCTAAGAGCTATCAAAAGGTTATTGAACATTTGAAAAATTTGACGAGATGAAAAAAGTTCAAACATGAACTGGCTGGAAGCAATTTAGAGGTACGCAATGCATGCTAAGGTGCTTAGGCAGATTAAAAAAATCCTGATAATAAAAAAATTCATAGAGAAAATAAGTCCTTGAGTTTTATCAGCACAAAAGAATTTAAAAAAAATTATGGTTATTAAAACTGTCAATTGTGGCTTTAAATTCTGGATTTTCCTCCTGTTATTTTAAATGCATAAACAGCCTTCAAAATTAAACATTTCCATGATTATGCACTTTTTTCAATTTTCTAAGCAGGCTATTTATCTCACACAATTACATACTGAAAATAGCAAGTAAATACATAGAAGCAATCTTCAAGTCTAAACTCCAAAGTTCACTGAAATGAGAAGGAAGAAAAATTAACAGCAATAATAAATTTCAAAAGACCACTCAACACATTTGACTTCTGCATTAGATAATTATAGTGTTTACAAAACCTATAACTTCTAAACAGGATAACCATGTCTTATTGTATAGGATGGTAGAATAAGAAAAAGCTTGAATCAACATTCACATGAGTAAGAAAACTTATAAAGTTAGCGCAAATCTCTGCAATTTAATGTTCAAGTGAAAGGCCACAGCATTAACAGCAGATGCAGATGTGTATGCCAAAGATTGTCAAATCATCACATCAACAAGTTAAACAGGAATATTATTTAAGTGCCTCTTTTCACATAGGATAAAGTATGAATTTAATCCCACTATAGACATCGATATATAGAGCATTCTGAAATATGTGCATCAACAACAATTCCAACTCATCACAAGAAAGATATTGATCGAAGAATGGCATTTAATAAGATGGTAAATTGTTAAAAGAGCATTTCATAAAGTGACATTAACAATTGGGTGATGAAAACGGACAATCTAAGAGCAAGAGATGTAACAAATAATATTTGTAAAAGTTGGCCAATATTAAATAAATTTAAGTTTTGATGACTACAATAGAAGCATAAGTCCAAGTTGTGGTCATGTTTGTTTCCATAAGTGTTCAAAAGGTTACCTTGCTAAACTTAGAAAGATACGATCGGAAACTGGATAATCATTTCTATCGCAGGGTTGGAGGCCTGCTTGGCGTCGGGGTGGAGTGGAGGCCAGCTAGGATGAGTCGCGACCGTAGCTGTGGGGGACTGCGATAGCGTCGCGGGGTGGAGACCTGCCGGTGGTGGACTGCGATCGCTGCTGACTGTGATGATTTCAAAGAAACGTTCGCTGAAAAGAGATGATGCTTCAGCTACATTGGCAGAGAACAATCCATTACCCATCACTGTTATCCGCAGTCAAATCTCAAGTTTGTTAACTATGTTATATATGGCTGTTATCCGCAGTCAAATCTCAAGTTTGTTAACTATGTTATATATGGCTATTTTTATAATTCGATATTGCGTCTTAAAGTTCATTTAAATTTTCTTCAAATTGCTGCACTAAACCCTCCTAAATTGTTGCAAACTAATGTTCATCATTTTCATTAAAAAAAATGGTATTATAAGATTAGGCAAGGTCTATATATGGAAATAAAAATAATGTTTATACACGAAAATGGTTTTACTTGTGTGAATGATTTAACTAAATTGACCCGACTCTTTTGTCGAAAAATATGTTCTACAATTTAAATTAAATAATGCCATTTGTACCATTGGACTACAATGCTATGTATAGAAGTTGAAACTTTTGAATCCCAAATTGTTTGTAAACCCACATAATTAAATTAGACACAGAGAAAGAAAGAGAGAGAGAGAGAGAGAAAGAGTGAGAGAGAGAAAGAGAGAGGAGAAATATAAGGAGAGAGAGAGATGATCTAACTCATTCTATTCACTGTTGCTTCGAAGATTATGAGTCTCATTAGTTACTGACTTATGATCTACTGGTTCTGGATGGTAAAGGAATATTTTAATTTAATATTACATAGGTAAGATGTTTTTAATGAAGCAGTGATATCAATTTCATCGTGGATGAGAGTTTGGACCCATAAGCTCATGTTTTGCCTCTTTCAGCACCTCATTCCTTGGTATTTCTTTATTTTTGGTTTTGCCCATTATATATATATGTGTGTATGCGCGCGCGCGCCGCAAGCCTTTTATTTGTCATAATTGACTTCCTTTTATTGGCTCGATGGCTTGAAGATTAGTACTGGATGGAACTGCTTGTACAAAATATGCTTATGGCATTCTATTATTTTATTTGTTGATAATGTTAAAGATGATGGATATGAGCATGTGCATAATATTTAATTTGTTAAATGAAGCGTTTCTAGTAGAGTGAGATTTTGACAAAAAAATTTAATTTTTGCCTTAAGAAACGGCAGCCATTCTGATCCTTTGCCATCATAACTATTCTCCTTGATATTTCATCGACAGAATTAAATTTTCTCTGCATTGACTTTGAAGCAAGCCCAGAGTAAAATACATCAAAACATGAACCTTCATAGCTTTGATCATCAAATTGCAAGGATCTATTATTCAGACCAGAAGACCGATGGGCATCGCCATTTGACCATCTCAAACTGTTTTCATCAAAGAACAATCGCTGATAAGGTGTAAAAAGATGGACCTAAGAACTCCAATTGAGTTCACACCATGTGACCTTGTTAAAAACTTTTCAGGAAAGCTTTGCTTTCTAACTTCAAAACTCTGATGCCCCAGAGAATCCTTAACAGAACAACTTAGACCACTAATATTTAATACCTTCTCTCCATTCGTAGGCCAAAAGTTCTCAAGTCTCCCAGTTGACTGTTGACACAAGTATTGGCGATAATCCAACAAACTAGAATTATTATAAATTGTCAGATTGTTCAAATGTAAATTTTGATTACAATGTTCGAGGTGTTGAGGGATAGAAAGGTCAGAGCATTGGTGGAAATTATTTCCATTGAAAGGCCCCATGCCAAAATTCATACTCCTTTGAACTTGATGGATTTCAGGTCTTTGACTTTGCAAATTTTGTGCATATAAGTAATGTTGATAGAGACAACGAAAACTTTCCTCTTCCCTACTATGCCAAAACATACCCGGTTGAGCTAGATGCATGGGAGGGGATTGAGTATCCACATAATAGTTGGGCTGATATGATTTAGGTAATTGTACTCTATGTGCAGTTGGGAGCAACTGGTAAGTATTAAAGCAAGGATTCATGGGCATAGTCATTGTGTTGATTGGACAGACCTGCTGATTCTCAGAAGAGTTACTCAATAAACTCTCTGGGACTTGGTTTTGTTCATAAACATTACCAGATTTAAATAAATTCACATTATATTGAGCATCACTTCTATCAGATGGATTTATAAGCTCATTTCTTTTCAGAACAGGAGACTGTGTTTCTAGCTCAATACTTGCAGATGGGGGAATAGTCATATCTGTGTTATCAAATCCCAGAAGGGTGTTGTTTTGGCAGATGACAATCTGTCCATTTTGTAAAAAAATTTGATTCAAAGGGCTCTCCGTGTTCATAACTGAAGCAGAACTTGTTTTTGATGTCATATTCTCTTTAATGCTCATTTCATCTAGTAACAGTGTCAGGCAATTTTCATAACCACAATTTATTTTTCTATGAAGTTTTTGATGTTCTGAACTTTTGGAGAAGGCATTAAAAGAGGTGCCATTAAAAGAGGTGCAGCCTCTAGTTGTAGGAGGCTGAGGAAAATTATATGGTTCAGAAGCTTTTTTGCTTGGAGAAGGCACATTAGCAGCCTTGTTGCAAGAAGAAAATTCTCTCGGCTCCCCCATTGAGTTTGTATGTAACTCTCGAGAGTGCATAGTGAGGCTACTTTGTCTTGAAAGATGGTTTCCAGAAGTTGCACTTGGAATTTCCCCTAGAAGCATCTCAAATTCATCATAGTCTTGCTCAACCATGTCTCCTTCCATGAAACAAACACAATGATCTTTTATGAAGCCTGAAAGTGCCCAGAAAAGCCAGTATTGCTCAGACACAAAGATCCAACAACGCTTTTCTTTAGGCACCAAAATTCCAATTTCACCAAAATTTTAAGTATACTAATATTAGGTAATGATCATACATTTTCCAAACCACATGCCTTAATCAAAATAATATAATGGATTCAATAAGTCATTATCACTAATATCACTGAAAAAAATTGAATCAGGAACACAAACTTCAGAATCCAAATCAAATTCTAATTTCACCATAAATAAACAGGAGAGGAACGACCGAACAAAATTCCAAGTTCTAGCAACTTGTCATAAATCAATGCTGCAAAACGCCATGCAAAAAGAACTAAATTGTTGATGAAAGAAACATTAATCAATTCATAATACAACTGAAACTGAAAGATCCACAAAATTCCTCACAAAATAATCTAAATCAAGGAAAGAAGAACAGAGCAATAAACTCAGACATACTCGAGTAATTCCAACTCTCTAAATTCACACCTTAGCTGGATCAAATCTCATATAAGATTAAAGATACTAATCTGACACAAATGTAACCCGTCATTAAATCTTAAAAGCATCAATGTCCACTAGAAAACAATCTCAAATACTCAGAAAAGATTTGAATACAATTTCTGTTTTTCATCTGCAAAAATTAACATAGACCATATAAGAAATCCTCCTGAAACCTGATAATCCCCAAACAAAACCCAAACTTCTTTCCAAGAAACTCAATAATCCCAAAAAGAATGCAGAAACGGCATAAAATCAATTAAAAATAATTGGAAACTGGGAGAACACGATCAGACACAATCACAAACATTGGTATTTACAAATAAACCACACAGGTTTACATGTGAATACATTTTTATACAAAGTGTAATCATTTCTTGCTGAAACTTATAATAATAAACTTTTCTATATGTAATATATGAAAAGAAAGTTTGTCAAAATCATCAGCGAATCATATATTAAGTATTAATATATGGTTCTTTTTGTAATTCGACATTCCATCCTTGGAGGCTGCTTAAATTCCTGTTCTGCCAGTGCCACCTGATGCCATCAAAGAAGACAGCGCTGCAGTCTCAGCTGACAGCGTTGTAGTCGCAGCTGACATATTTATAAAGATTATTAAATAGCTAAATAGATAAAAAAAATTTATGTTATGCATGTAAAAATTTAATTGCATTTGTAAATATTATAAGTAGATCTATGCACCTAAACATGTAATCGTAGAATATCAAGACGTCATTTTAAAATATATTACTATAAATGAGTCATACAAGTACCAAAAAAGTGAAACTTGCAAAAAGAAAGGAAGATTTACATACATACCACATTATATATTACGAAAAGATGTATTTCAAATTTTAAAAAGTTAGAATGGTGATATTTTTTTATGTGATAAGAAAGATTTGGGAGGTATAAGGTATAAAAATAAAAAACAAAGTTTAGGAGTTAAATATGTAAATACATATTACTTGAATGGTATGTATGGAAATGGAGTGATATTTACATCTGAAAATGCGTTGGAGTCCAATGGTGAGACGTCACGTGGCAAGTAGACCTCGCTTTAATACACTGGGCATGATCAGTATTATAATTTGTAGGGCATACTTGCCACGAGGCGCCCCGCTATTGAACTGTAGACGCAATTTAACGTTCGGAGTCCTTATGTAAAAATTTTGCATGGAAATGCCCCAAAAATAAAACATTGAATCAAACCTAACCAATAATCTAAAAAGCAAAACCACTAGAGTTCCAAAAGATTCAATCATACAATTGGAGATTCAGTTTTAAGGAATGATAAGCCATTTCCTACATATATGTTAATCAGATAACTTGAAGTCTGCCCTGAATCCTACGTAAATGTTAACCAGCAGCAATCAGCTAAAAAGTGCAACCCACCAAAACCAGGGAGGGGAGAGAGGGAAACAGCCCTCTCACCATATTTGGGAGTTGCTGCACCTCTCCCAAGCCCCTAAAATGACTTCCCTGGAGATGGTAATAGCCAAATAAGGACAATGCCAAACAGAGATTGAATGGTACGTATGTAAACCTTCCAAAAAGACAATGCCAAGCAAAACTTCTTCATGCCGCCACTCTCCTGCCTTTGTGGTTTTTCACAAAATCAAAAAAATAAAGAAATAAAAAAACTCTTAACCTTATGTTTCATAAACTAATATTAAGACAGTTTCGCTGAAGGAATGTGACTACAACAAAAAACAAAGCTCATGAATAAAAAATAAATAAAAAAATTGTTAGCGAGCTTTTATCAAATTAGGCAACCCAAAAAACTTGCCAGCGACCTTTTATTTAAATCTCCGAAAAGATACATAAATTCCTCATTAGATTAAGAGAGAGCAGAGATCAGTGAGCTCACATCAAAACCACATCTAGAGGCAATATGCCATTTTTATAAGAAAGATTTCACTCCCAAAACATCGAAAAACTAGGTTTCACTCAAAAACAATTCTTAAACAAAATTAAGCTATGAGCCCAACCTGAAGATAAATATGAATTAGTAAAGAAATACACTCAAATATGACTCTTCGGTAACCTTACAAGCAAGAATATCCAGCAACCAAGCAAGAATATCGAGCAGTCGATGAAACGCCGACTCGCCGAGTAGTTTATCAAAGATAAATAGAAGTACAGACTAAGAGCGAACACAAAGACCAAACCCTAAGCTCTCGCGAGTCACGACCGAGAGCTTTTAGCGAGAAGAGAGGGAAGCCGAAGAAGCAAATGCGTTACCCTAAAGCTTTCGAGAGAAGAAAGGGAGGCGACCGAAATGCTAACGGGACCAAGGGGATTAGGGTTTTTAGTTCATATATATATATAATATATATATATATATATATATATATATATATATATATATATATATATATATTATATAACTAACATTATATAAATATATAATATTTATATTACTAATATTAATATATTAATATTATTAATTTATTATATATTATAATTTATAGAAGTTTTATTATTTAAAATATGATAAATTTTTATAATATATAATTATTTTTTAAAATATCATAAATTATTAATATATAAATATTTTAAATTATTTAATATTTCGAATAATAACGACCCGAACACATCACTGTTTGTGTTTTATTCGTTTAACAAATCGGACGAAAATAATTGTTCGTGTTCGTCTCATTTAGGTGTGTGGATATAAAAGTTTAGGTGTGAGATATGTAGATACATAAATATTGTATGTTATGTATGCATATGCCCCAAAAAATAAATAAGTTTCACATATTGAAAGGATGAGTGAGGGAGATGGAGAGGGAGAGGGAGAGTGAGAGGGAGTGGAGAGGGTGAAGGAGCATAGAGTGTAGGTGTGGGCTTAGGTTGAGTGATACCGGAGTTAACCCAAATCAGAATAGAAAAGTCAATATTATTTCTGAAATTCAAAAAGGTTATAAACGAAGACACTTGACAATACAAAATTAACAACATAACATAAAAAACACCCTAAGGTGAGGACAAGGGTAGTGGTTGGCGGCTAGACAACAGGTAGGAGTCAAGTGGGAGGTGGTTGTGAGGCCATGAAGGTTGGAAGTGGGTTATGGCAGTCATTGGGTAGTAGGTCAAATGAGTGTGGTGGCTCTATGTTAGGCTTGTAAAGTGGCAGCAAATCTAGGAGGGCTGGAGACAGTTACGGGAGAAGCAATGGATGGATGGGGGTTGGGGGATGGGAGAAGCTGCCACAGTACGTGGTTGGAGCAGAAAAGTGCAGGAGGTGAGCAAACGCAACTAAAGGGGCAAGAGAGGGGTGGTTGGAAGCAGAAGGTGGGCGTGAGGATTTGGCAACAATAAGGGGTTATCGTATGGTAGGTTGATGGATGCGTTTGCGGCGATCCTTAGGGTGATCAGGGGCTGCAGATGGAGGTGGGGAGGAGGGTTTGTGGTAAGCAAAAAGGGGAAGAGGCAGGTAGGAGAATTACGGCAGGGCAAAACTGGGGAGGTTGGATCCAGTTAGATGGGGCCGTAGAGAAGCTACTTGGCTGCATTATCCGACAGTCCTCAGTACGGTCAGGGAGGTTGCGAGAAAGGGTTAGTAGAGGATAATCAGCATCTCAGATCGAGATACAGCCGGAGCACCACTCGTTCTCGAATACAGTCCTGGAAAGGAAAACAAAGGAGACACGTGCGGACATGCCAACAGAACACTGAAATAAGACACATAAAAAATTAACCTTAAAACAAAGAAACAATATATAAATATAAGATGAATAAGAAAGAACCAAAAAATAGAAGGAGGGAATAATTCCCACCCAACGAAAAAAGGAAGCGGGGATCGGTACAGTCTCTGGACCCTTCTCCTGCTAAAGAGATTGGGGTCGGTTCAACCCCCAAGCACCGTGTAAATCTTGGGGGAACTTCAACTGCATTCATCAAAAGCTTTTTGCCGCCGCCTAGTAGTTAGGTCGGTCATGTTATTAGCTTTGGTAAGTCAACATTGTATGCAGCTTCATTCCAAAAGAACATCTTGATATAATATGTATTTGTCCTCTTTTAGCACAAACTAAGCCGAAGGTACGCAATAACATAGGTTCTCTCGAGCCAAATTTTGAAAAAATACATATATAATATGCTTCTCCCACTCCTCGTACTTGGTTAGAGGTGTCTGATAAATAAGACTGTTAAGGGGGTCAACTCCGGAATGACATCTCTCGCAGGTTGAGCCAACCCAACGTGTAACCACTCATGAGAGCATTTTCTCAAGATAGACCTGAATCCTACGGTCGAATGTTCCTTTTTCCTAAGATCCCGAGGTAATTCCCATCACTGTGGTTCATCCATCCAATCTGATCCTTTTTCCGGAAGTACACCATTGAACCGATTTTAATTCTCAATATGACTCATGATTATCTTCCAAAAGTAACTAAAAATCTTCACATCTCTGACAAGTTGGACCTCCTTCCGTAGAGGCGGGTTAGGAGGTTGGTTATATATCTAAAATGCTTGAAATCCTTTTATCTAAAATTGACATGTGTATAGTATCTACTCCTCAAGCTCAAGACCTTTTTGGACATTCAAAGTCATTCTTGCAGAGGCTCTCAACGCCTGTTTAATGGTAGCTCGAGGGGCCACAATCACATACTCTACATAACGCCCATTACTTCAAAGTCACCAACTTCTAGAACAACTATTGTTACCTCAACCGAAATCTCTCTTCTGGGTCAACTAGAATTGATAAAGCCTCCACATCGTTGGTTGTAAGTTGAGAAGAATCTTCATCTTCTCTCGGATCAACTATGTCATTGACAATTTTTTTAACAACACCCTTCTCAGTCAAATATATCACTCCCCTGGTTGTGCATTTAGAGTCAACATGCCCAATTCTGTGACACTTTGAACACTTCCTGTTTGTGACAAATATAGGGATGGGGATTAATTTTCCTTGTTCTCCACTTTGAATCAGCTCTTCCTCTATCGGGGTTATTTTGGGCGCACTACTGGTTGTATTCGAGCTGTAAGATCCTGAGATTGAAATCTGCCTATAGGATGTGGGGGTACTGTGGTCTTTCCACTTTTGAAGATAGAGTTTTATAGTAAGCTGGTGAGAACTGACATTGTGTCTCATCATTCGTCATCAGATTCTCCCGTTCTCCCCTTTAACACTCCCGATGATGGTCTAGGGTAACCTCCTATTAGAGTTTATCTCAATGTCCACAAGTCTTCGGCTGAAGTGGGTAGATCTCTCGTTATATTTCCTCCTGGGTAGGCTTAGGCATGTATCTCCTCAGTGGCACAGCTAGGGTTTAGGGTTGGGCGGTGAAAGAGGGTAAAAATAATTGGTCTAAGGTTGCTTATTTTGAAAATCAATAATGGGGAATAAGGTTAGGTTTTTGGTAGTGGAAAGGATATTTTTCGGTGAGAAAGAAAATTTTTGGGTTGTGGCGGGTGCTAGGGAACCCTAGGATATGATTCGTTTTAGGCTAGCTCTGATATCAAATGATATCGAGTTAACCTAAACTACAATAGATATGTCAATATTATTGCTTAAATTCAACAGTGCTACAAAGGAAAACTCTTGACAGTAGAAAATTAACAACACAACGTAAATGACAACCTAAGGCATAAACGAGGGTGGTGACTGGGGGTTGGCAGCTGGACAGCAGGTAGGGTTGGATGGGAGGCTAGGAAGGTTGGAAGTGGCTTCTGATAGCCATTGGGCAGAAGTTGAAATGAGTGTGGCTGTTGTCTGATAGGTTTTAGAAGTGGGCAGCAGTTCTAATATGGTTGGAGATTATTATTGGAGAGGCTATGGATGGAAGGGGGATGGGGGAAGTGGCCACAGTAGGTGGCTGGAGTAGTAGAGTGCAGGAGGCAAGCAACACCAAGAGAGGGGCGGTTGGAAGCAGCAGGGGGGCATGAGGATTACGCGGCAACAAGAGGTTGTTCTATGCTGGGTTGACGGATGTGTTTGTGGTGATACATGGGGTGAACAAGGGGCTACAGATGGAGGCAGGGAGAGGGGCCTGTGGTAAGCAAAAACAAGACGAGGCGAGTAGGGGAATTACGACAGAGCAGAACCGGAGATGGCTGGATCCAGGTAAATGGAACTGCAAGGAAACTATTGGGCTTCAATTTCTTGCGGTCCGCAGCAAAGTATGGTGAAGGCACTCACAAGAGGGAGGGATAGTCGAGGATAATCACCATCTCGAATCGAGATACATCCTAAGCATCATTCGTCCTCGAATTAGCCCTAGAAAGAGAAATAAGGACGTCGGTGGCTGTCCTAAAAGAATTTTGAAATAAACCTCACAAAAAACTAACCCTAAAAGACAGAAACAATATATAAATTGAAAATGGATAAGTGAAAAATAAAAACAAAAATGGGTGAATAATTACCGCCCAATGAAAAGAGGGAGGGTGCAGTCCAGCCTTATGCTGGACCGATCCCACAACTACTGAATCAATTGGGGCCCCCAAGCCCAGTGTTAATGTGTTGATCGGGCACCGAGCTTATGTTTGTATTGAACATGTGAGTTATTCAATTAAGCAAGCATGTGTGGTGATTGACGATCTTATAAGGGAGCTGCAGGCATTAGGCTCGAACAAACATGCGAGAGAATGATGAATTAGAGTTAATCACAAGCAAAACATCTATATCAGTTAAATACAAATGAGTTGTAGGCAATCTGCAAGTGAAAATAGGATAATCTTGCATACGAGGGGGGAGAGATAGAGCCAAGTGGCAGTTATAGTTGAATTGCATGAGTTGTTGGGGTCAGGTTCAAGCATTATCGCTATTTGTATTTTTGAAATGAAAATTTAATGATTGACAATTATTTTTCTAAGAAATGTTAGATTAAGAATATTTTGGTACCATAAAATTGTGTTTGATGAAATATTATCTAAGAATACAACTTAATTTACACCTCTAATCAAGATAATAATTTATTTAATTAAATTGGTAAAGAAAATTTTACATTAAATTTAATTTAAGAAAAATGTTAAAATTCTACTATAAATTAAGATAATTTTATAAATGAATTCTAAAATTTAATAGAATTAGGATAACAATTTATAAAGAAATGTTAGCTTATGAATTCGAAGTTTTCCCCCAATTTGTTCTTTCTAATAACAATAACGAATCACATACTAATTTTTTTTTTAGTGCCAACTATCTTTCTCCAATCTTAATGTTTGAATTATTTATGCAACCTTCTTTCACCATGGATGTACAATTATCTATAGCTTAATTTATGTTGAGATTCTTAGTTACAAAATTTCTAAAATGCTCTTTTCTTAGCCGTGCATTTCACTTCTTACTTTATTTGGCTAGAGAGGAATTCGATAATTTTCAAGAGTGTTCCTGAACAGGGAGAAATTATTACTCATAATATCAGATTTTTCATTAAAGAGAAAAACAAAAGATGAAAAATTTAAGGAGAGAATATCTGATGTTATTACTAGGTGTTAAACTTCTTAAGGCCTACTTATTTATCTTGGAAGCTTAATTATGTCTTGTACTTTATTATGGCCATTGTATTTCCCATCTGCTTGCCATCTAACTCCAACATTATTCTCATTATTGCTTATCAATGGGTTTTTTATAAGAGCAACGTTGAATTTGCAACTCTAACAATGGGCATAATTGGCTTCCTTTTATTGGCTCTATGGCTTGAAGATTATTACTGGATGGATCTGCTTCTATATAACATGCTTGTGGCATTCTTTTATTTTGCTGATATTGAATAGATTCTGTTACTTGTGGTAACTTTATAGAATGCTCTAATTTACATGACTTATTGAGGATGAGCACAATGCGAGCCCTTTGCTCCTAAGGAGCATCAATTAGAATCTGTTATATTACCTACGACCACTGTTCTGCTCTTCTGTTTTCTCACTGATTAAGCTTATCACTTACTAGATTTCTGAAACTTTGGAACCATTATATCTATTGGCTTATCTAATTTAATCAAAACAACTTATGATGTTAGCAGTCTTTATTAGTAGTTGGTATTATATGTCTGTAGTTGCAATTATACACTTTGCATTCAATATTGGATTTTGATATTTGTGGTATTTTGAGTGGCTGAAGACCATGCCATTTAACTTTGGAGTTGCTAGAAACTGAGAATGTCCCTACATCTTTCCTCTCACTTTTCTTGCTTCTTTTGCTAGAATGAATGATTATATACTTAGCCCTTAGCCCTTGTATCCTCGCTTTTTGTCACTACAGTTGGGCTTTTTGAGAACAGATACTGCATTTTATGGCTTTCTTTCTATACTCCTTCCTCTATGTCAATTAATATATTTCTTTTATATTTTTTGCTTCGTTGGACTTGGAGGGGTTTCGACTGTTACCTGCTGTTACTCTGTTTATAACTTCTTCTATGCACCGTTGCTTCGAAGATTATGAGTCTCACTGGTTACTGCCTTATGACCTGCTAGTTTTGGATGGTATAGGAATATTTTAAATTTATATTACATAGAAATGATGTTTCTAATGAAACTGTGATATCGATTTCATCCTGGATGAGAGTTTGGACCATAAGCTCATGTTTTGGTCTCTTTTAAGACCTCATTCCTTTGTATTCCTTTATTTTTGGTTTTCCCCATTTTATATATATATATATATATATATATATATATATATATATATATATATATATATATATATGCAATTTATTTATAATGGACTTTTAGTTAAGCCCTCATAATTTTCCCAAAAAAGCCTTTTCGCTCTAATTGTTGTCATGCCAGTTGTTTGAAATTTTATTTTAAGAACTCCCCGAATGAAATTCTTAAAAAAAATATGGATGCAAGAAACCCTGAGCTCTACATATTCAACCATGATTTTTTTTTTTTTACTTTTGATCTTTCAATTTTCATTTTATTTTTGACATTTGTAAATTAAGTTCTTTTTGAAGTTACGTAACATTTATTTTAATAAATGAAATGATGGCTATGGCCTTTAAATTTCTCACAAAATAAAAAATAAAATAAAATATAAAAATAAAAGCAATGAACCACCATAGCATTACATCATATCCAAGTTGAATCACATCTTAATCAAATCAACTAAGGCTCAAATCAGAACATAAATGCAATGCATGTCCGCATGACTATTCCCATATACAAGCTTGAATAATCTTTCCAAAGGAATTTCTCTAATTATATATTTAACTATTTAATATTTAAGTCTATATACTTACTTAAATAACATGCTAATAAAGAACCACATTATAAATGCCATTATCATAAAATCATATAAAATGACAATTTTGGAAAATTTTAATTATAGAAATAATTATAAGGATTTAAATATTAAATAGATAAATAGATAAAAAACGGTTATGTTATGCATGTAAAACCCCCTATATTTAATTGCATTTGTATATATTATAAGTAGATCTATGTACCTAAACATGTAATCTTAGAATATCAAGATGTCATTTTAATATATATTGCTATAAATGCATCATACAAGTACCAAAAAAAGTGAAACTTGCAAAAAGAAAGGAAGATTTACATACATATCATGTTATTTATTACGAAAAGATGTATTACAAAGGTATAAAAATAAATAATAAAGTTTAGGAGTTAAAAATGTATAGTACTTGGATGTTATGTATGGAAATGGAGGGATATTTACATTTGAAAATTCGTTGAGTCCAATGATGAGGCACCACGTTGTAATTAGACCCCACTTTAATACACTGGGCATGATCAGTATTATAATTTGTATGGCCTACTTGCTATGTGACGCCTCGCTATTGAACTCCATACGCAATTTAGCGTCCGGAGTCCGTATGTAAAAATTTTGCATTGAAATGCCCAAAAATAAAAGATTGAATTAAATTTGACTAATAATCTAAAAAGCAAAACCACTAGAGTTCCAAAAGAACAAAAGCATATAAACGGAAGAATGACGAGGTATAATGTAAAAACTTCGCATATATATATATATGTCTTAAACTAGTTGGCCAAATCTTGAACCCATCTTTTATTCAGTTGTTGTAGATTAAAAAGAAGAGATAATTACATACAGACCACCACCTGAAATATTGATATTTATAAATTACCCACCCAAATGTTTGACAGTTAGTGGTTGACAGTTAGTGTAGTGGAGTTCATAGGATAAGATTCATCTTCAATAATAACCAAGTGGTACGTAATACAACAAAAAATAAAGGAATAAAAAGAGGAAAAACTGTAAAAACAAATGCTAATTAGATCATATCATCTTTATCCATATCCCAATTCTTAGGTGTCAAGATTTATTAATCCTTTATTCATTCTAAACATTCCACACAAATGTAACTTGCCAAAAGCAAGCAGCATTTTTTATGAATCACAGGACAAATTTTGATGATCACAAGAGGAGGCCTTTTTTAATTTATTTCAAGTGTAATGAATCATCAGAGAATTTCTACATGCAATCATAGCTTGTTTGGCATTTAGAGTTAAAAATAAGTACAAGCGAGAACCCAAAGATGCAACCTATAATCATTGTGGGACTGCTTAGCTAGTTAGCCCTGTTACAATAGAGATATCCATGCAGCAAACAATAAATAAAAATGTTATTGAACTGCAGGACAACCTATGGTATCAAGATGTAGATATTGTTCAAGCAAGCCAATTTCTAGCAAAAAATATTAACTCTTAAAATATTTTAAGTTAACCCATTGATTTGTGATGCAAGTCCCAATAGATTGTTAATTATGAATTGGCTCAAAAATTCAGCATACTTTGAGTTTAAACAGATATTGCCTGTTAACCGGTCTTTTCATCACTAGCATACCAAGGAATTTCTTCGCGAGCATGTGAATATCAAAACCACGTTAGTATTCCCTTTTTATATTGTCAAGTTAACTAGATAACAAATGCCACCTTTACTATTACTGTCACTTTTTCTCATCCTTGTTATGAGAGAGAAGCTTAAGGAATATATGTAATAGAGAGTTGCTAGCTTATTAACCTTTTGTGGCTTTACTTGCTTTCGTTATATTTTCCCTTCCATTGTTAGAAGAAGCATGAACCCAAGAGTGACGAAAATTAATAGAATAGGAAAAATAATGTGCAAGGAGAACAATTAAGGAAGATTTTAAGAAGAAAGTTTGTAGGTTCAGTGACATCTATCCACGCCCATAGTCACATAAAGGGATAAATTTCCACTAGTCTAAAAAAGAATTACAATAAAAAACTACCCTCAATTTTTATCACGCTAGTATCCCCCCTCCACTGACCATACTCACGAAAGATAAAGGAAAGCATTTCACCAAAATCAAATAACTTCATTGGTCACAATTCCCTGTAATAGTAGCCAAATTCTCTTTGAAGAGGCCAATAGCTTACAAATGTGACATTCAGCCCTTCAATGGTTATCATTGTCAGCGCTAACAGAGATAAATACAAACTTCCAATCACTCCACCGAACATTACACTAATCACCACCCACACCAAGTTGAATGAAGAAGAATGAGTGTTGCCCTTCAACCCAATCATCCCCGTACATAATGCTTATTAAATGTGATAGGTATGAAGGATTAGATGTCAATAAGATCTTGACTTTGATACCCACCAAACATAAAAGTAAAACCAAAATTGGTGTAAATTTTGATATTGTAATTTGAAGCAATGGCCAGCATATCAAAATAATTAAACTAATCATCTCCATTACTTACTAGTTTGCTGGCCAAGATTTACCAACCATCACGTGACTAGATGCCAGCATTGTTTAAATACTTAATTTAGGTAACTGCAAATTTTATTTCAAAGCTTTAAGCCAATAAACTAAACTGGATGACCGTGTCTCTTGTATAGGATGGTAGAATTAAAACAAGCTTGAATCAACATTCACATGAGTTAGAAAACTTATAAAGTTAGCACAAATCTCTGCAATTTAATGTTCAAGTGAAAGGCCACAGCATTAACAGCAGATGCAGATGTGTATGGCAAAGATTGTCAAACCAACACATCAACAAGTTAAACAGAAAGAGATATATATCAAGTTTTAAAACCACCCTATCTGTTTTTCTCCATGTATTCATTAATGGTGGAGGGGACCAGCAACAGAGAAGAGAAGGGCTGCTCAGTTCTTCTTTTTCATGAAGGAGGATCTGGTCCTTGTAGTTAGAATCTTGAAGCAGACTGAATAAATTCAGAACCAATTTACTTTAGTAACAGCGCGCAGCTTTTCCCTATCAGAAATCATGATGCAGAATAAATAGAAACTGTGGGGAGTGAATGCGGAGAGCATTTAATCAAGCAATGAGTCATTCTCCTACAATGGCTTGTCAGCATTCTCTTCTGAGTATGGTCTGCTTTCTTCAAAGAGGAAGGAATCAATTATATCATCCGCAAAAGTTACTCTCTGAAACAGCTTTGGCCCTCCGGTCCAGGTTACAATAAGTGCTGGCACCAGATGTTTTGAGAAGGACCTGAAACTAAAGAAGAGAATAGGTGGGAAATGTAATTATATATATGTATATATGCTGCATTTACGTCTGGAACTACTGAAGGTAAAACCTTTAACTCTAATGACTTGTCCATTAACTGGAAAGTTCTCTATGTCGAAGATAGTGGTTTGGTCTTTAATCAAAATCCAACAATTATTTTTCTCGCGCCTATTAATTTTTTACTGATTTCTTTGTTAGAAAAATTAGAGGAAAAATATTAAAACTATTACGAATTTTAAAAGCAGTAAAGCCCATTGATAGAGTGTAGTGTCATAAAAAGAAATTTGAAAACATATTCTTTCACATACACTTTTTCAGCAGCAAATAACTTTTTCACATATACTTAAGTAAAACATAAATATTAATACTATTATTGCATTAAAGTCTAACATACCGCCTTAATGCAAAGAATCCTACACCATGATTTGATCAAAATCTCTCAAATTTTTTTAAATGGAGAGCATTTGTGTATTTTAGTAACTTATTTTGTTTTAGCTCTTCTGCATTGTGAATGAGTTGAGCTATAGCTCCCCATAAGCTTATGCATATTTACAGGTTTTACCTTACAAGTGGGTTGGAAGTTCTTTCTCTACTGAGATCAATAATCATTATGATACAAACAATCTTTCCGAGTCATTTAATTCTTAGGTTGGTGAAGCCAAAAGCAAACCAGTGGTTGATTAAATTGACATGTTCTGTGCAAAACTTATGGAAGGGTGGAGAAAAAGCTAAATGCAAACAACTGGAAGGTTGAGTAGTTCCATATGCGGAGGACTACTTGAGAGAAATATTAAATAAAAAGAATATTTAGCGGTAAGACAGTTTACACTTTATAAAGATGAGATTGAAGGGAGCCATGACAACATCAAGTGGATAGCAATACTAGAGAATGTACTTCTAGTTTGTCGCAAATTAAAGGTTTACCATGCATTCATGCAACGACATTCATTGGTTCCAAAGAGCTTCCTTTATGGCACACTTATGTTCACGAATGTTACTATGTTTCTAGTTTGTTGATCATACTGTGTTGTTTTTCTTTTGATTTAAGGTAATTGTGCGGTATTAAACTCTTCATTTCATTTTATAGGCATAAATTGGCTTAAGAGGTTCCTATATCAACTCTTCTAAGAAAAGAGGAGTGGAATGTGCCAATAGATATCGCATGCATTAAAGTGCCTAACAGTACAAGGCCTAGAGGCAGACCTAGAAAAAACTGAATTAAAATCTTTCTCGAGAGCAACACCATGAAGAGAAAAACGTTCATAAATGTGGGTGATGCGGATTATGGGGTCTTCATCGAACTGCTTGTAAGAATCCGTTGAGTCAAGGAAGTTCACAAGTGCCTGAAAATGAAAACTACACTAATGTCTCGAACCATACAAGTATTGCTACTGGATTTAGGGCAAAACTACAAATAAGAAGGGGTGGAATGGTACAACCTTACTTGAGTGAAGCTTTACATTTGTTCCAATTTTTATAATTTTGGATTTGATTATTTTTTGGATGTTTTGTTACTGTTCTATGGTGTTTTGTTACTACTTATGCTTCTTTGCATCCTCATTTCAGGAGAAGGTTTACTTTTACATTTATATAGATAGTAATTTGCCGTAATTAATGAGAAAAAATTATAGACTAGCAAATAGCTTATCTTGTGTTATTTTGACCCCCAATTAGTCACTAAGGTAAGTGACACTCTTGTAAATTTCTACTTACTTTAAGCCTCCAATGTTGACTTTAGAAAGGTGCCACCTCATTATGGAAGACCCTAGAAGAGGACATGTGGAAGGACATGTGGAGGCCATGCGGTGGAAGGAGGACATGTGAAAGGACATGTGGAGACCATGCGATGGAGGACTCTAAAGGGTGGACATGTGGAAGTCATGCGATCCTTGAAGGTTACACCTCATCTATTTATAGAATATTATAATGTAATCTAATCTACTATAAATAGATGAGAGGAGGGGAGGCTTTGGTGTGGGTTTTGTAAGAGTGAAAAAGAACTCAAGGAGTGTGGGCTAGCTTGTTAAGGGTGAGGAGAGCATCTTGGAGGCCTTGGATGCGAAGGGAGGCCATGGAAGATGAGGGCTCATCTATGTAAAGCTAAGTACTCTTGTTTCTTGTCTTAGTGGATTATTTCGATTCCTCCCGTGGACGTAGGTCAAAAAGACCGAACCACGTAAATCCTCTTGTTTGCTTGTGCTCTTGTGTTTGCATCTTCTTTGTTGTGATTTGCGGTTTGTTCTCTTACCAAGATTAAGGAAAGAAAGTGTTTTTCCCACAACAATTGGCGCCGTCTGTGGGAAAATCTCGACACATCTTGGTCGGAGGAATCACACCCAAGAAATCACAGCAAGAAGGAAGAAGAGGTGTTTGGCGGGGACAATGGGTTCCACCAAATTCGACATCGAGAAATTCACGGGAAAGAACGACTTCGGCCTGTGGAGAGTAAAGATGAGAGCCCTACTGGTTCAGCAGGGTGTTGTAGAAGCCTTGCAAGGGCCGGCGGCACTGCCAGCCGACATGACAGAGAAAGAGAAGATTGGCATGCTGGAGAAAGCTCATAGTTTGATAATCTTGAGCTTGGGCGACAAGGTTCCGATGGAGGTGTCGAGGGAGACAACGGCTCAAGCGCTTTGGGCCAAACTCGAGGTACTCTACCCGACCAAGTCCCCGGCTAATCAGGCTATTTCCGAAACGGCGCCTATACTCTTTCAAAATGCACGAAGACAAATTAGTCTCGGAGCAGATAGACGAGTTCAACAAGATCATAGATGATCTTGAGAACATCGACGTCAAGATGGATGACGAGGACAAGGCGCTGTTGTTGCTAAACTCTATTCCTAAGAGCTACGAGCAGTTCAAGGATGCAATGCTCTATGGAAGGGCGCAAACGATTACTCTGGAAGAGGTTCAATCATTAATCAGAGCCAAAGAACTTCAGAAGAAGCACGACATGAAGGAGGAAACCAGTGGAGACAGTCTGATGGTTAGAGGAAGATCGAGCAATAAAGGATATAAAAGTGACCGAGAGCGGATCAAGGTCCGGAAGAAACGTTAGAGGTCGGTCTTCTAAGAGATCCTACAAGTGCTACCATTGCCACAAGGAAGGTCATTTTAAGAAGGACCGTCCGGATAGAAAGAAAGGCTCTCGTGAGAAGCCTAAAGATTCCGGAGAAGCAAGCATAGTCTCGGACGGCTATGATTCAGCTGAAGCTCCGGTGCTCGCGGAATCCGAATCTAGCAAGGAGTGGATCCTTGACTCAGGGTGCTCCTTCCACATGTGTCCTCACAAAGACTGGTTCGAGACACTACAACTGGCAAATGGTGGATCCGTTCTACTTGGAGACAATAAAGCTTGTAAGGTGATCGGCAGCGGGACGATCAGAATAAAGATGTTCGATGGAGCTGAACGGATACTGCAGCATGTCAGGTACGTCCCAGAACTTAAAAGAAATTTGATTTCTTTAGGGACGCTGGAGTCGAATGGATACTCATTTAAGGCAGAGAATAGCTGTATCAGAGTAGCTAAGGGCTCTCTCATAGTCATGAAAGGAGTCAGAAAGAATGGGCTATACTCCCTTGTTGGAAGAACTGTGATCGGGAACTTCTTAAATGCAGTTCAATTAGAGCCTGACAGATCCAAACTATGGCACATGAGGCTGGGGCATGTAAGTGAAAAGGGCTTACAAGAATTGTCCAAGCAGAACCTGTTGTGCGGAGATCGGGTCGAGCAACCGGAATCTCGTGAACAATGTGTACTCGGGGAAGGCCACTAGAGTGAAGTTCTCTACTGGAATACATACATCAAAGAAACCTCTTGATTATGTACACAGTGATCTATGGGGCCCAGCTAGAACTCAGACTCATGGAGGAGGAAGATACTTCATGTCTATCATCGATGACTACACCAGGAAGGTATGGGTCTTTATCCTAAAAACAAAAGACGAAGCTTTTCAACGATTCAGGGACTGGTTAACTCTCACCGAAAATAAGATGGGAGCAAAGCTGAAGCACTTGAGAACCGACAATGGCTTGGAGTACCGTTCGGAGCGGCTGAGGAGTCATGCAGGAGGAATGACATCACAAGGCACAAGACAGTCCGGAACACTCCTCAACAGAACGACCTAGCTGAGAGGATGAACAGGACTCTCCTAGAGAGAGTGCGGTGCATGCTGTTAAATGCAGGTCTACCCAAAAGTTTCTGGGGCGAAGCTGTGTCAACCGCCTGCTACCTCATCAACAGATGCCCATCGACAGCCGTTGATATGAAGACTCCTTTGGAGATGTGGTACGGAAAACCAGGTAACTATGATAATCTTAAGGTCTTTGGATGTATTGCATACGCTCACGTTAGACAGGATAAGCTGGAAGCGAGGGCCTTGAAGTGCATCTTCATCGGATACCCACCGGAACCAAAGGTTACAAACTTTGGTGCCTAGATCAACAAAAATGCATCATCGATAGGGATGTGACATTCGATGAGTCCAAAATGGGGAATCTGCAAAGCTATGTTACCGAGGACAAGTGTCACTAAGGAGGATTCGTCAATCGAGGTGGAGCCGCAACAAACTTTTGACCGATCGAAGGACAACCGTGAATGATCAAGATGAAGTGGCGGAAGACCAGCAAGTGATCGAACCGTAAAGAAGATCCGACGACTACGGCTTGGTAACGGACAGACAAAGAAGAACTATCGGGCCGCCAGAGAGATACGGCCATGCAGATATGATCTCTTATGCTCTGAGTGTTGCTGAAGTGATAGAAGAAGCAGAACCAAGCAGCTACAAGGAAGCCCTGAAGAGCAAGGAAAGACACAAGTGGGAAGAGGCAATGGATGAGGAAATGGCTTCTCTGATGAAGAACAAAGCCTGGGAACTTGTGGATCGACCAACGAACAAACGCGTAGTCGGTTGCAAGTGGACCTTTAAGAAGAAGGAAGGCATGCCGGGTACTGAGAGGATCAGGTACAAAGTCAGACTCGTTGCAAAGGGATTCACACAGGGTCGAAGGAATCGACTTCAACGAAATCTTCTCACCCGTGGTGAAACACTCGCTCAATTAGGATAGTCTTAGCACTAGCAGCTCAATTCAACTTGGAATTAGAACAGCTAGATGTTAAGACTCGCGTTCTCGCATGGAGAGCTTCGAAGAAACCATCTACATGGACCAGCCGGATGGGTACAACACACCCGAGACAAAGGACAAAGTTTGCTTCGTCGAAGAAGGCATCAGTATGGGCCGAAACAAAGCCCAAGACAATGGTACAAACGATTTGATGATTTCATGCTAAAGATCGGTTTTGTCGAAGCGGCTACGACAGCTCGTGTGTACATGAAGTGGCACGACGGTGAAATCGGTACGTACTTGCTCCTTTATGTGGATGATATGTTAGTAGCCGACAGGAGCAAGGAGGAAGTCCGGAAGATCAAAGGTATGCTCAATTCGAGTTCGACATGAAGGACCTAGGACCAGCCTACAAAGATCCTAGTGGATGGAGATTACCGGAGACAAGAAAAAGGGTAGCTTATTCTTGTCTCAAAAGTCATATATTCGAAGGTTCTAGCAAGGTTCAACATGCACGAGGCTAAGCGAAGTTGCAACACCTATTGCCAACACTTCGGACTATCGAACTCTCAAGCACCGGAGACCGAAGAAGAGAAAAGGTACATGGAGGGCGTCCCCTACGCCGATGGGGTTGGTAGCATCATGTATGGTATGGCTTGCAGCGGTACCGCATTTAGCCTACGCCGTCGCATCGTAAGCGTGTTCATGGCAAGCCCGGGACGAGCTCACTGGGAAGCACTAAAATGGATCCTGAGATACTTAAGAGGCACCACTGATTTGGGGCTACTCTTCAAAAGGCAGGAAGACAAAGAAGAAAAGGTAGTCGGTTACGTAGATTCCGATTACGCAGGAAGCATTGACACCAGAAAGTCACTGACCGGATTCATCTTCACCGTCTTCTGATGCTGCAGTCCGCTGGAAGTCTAACCTCCAATCGGCTGTGGCCCTCTCAACAACGGAGGCCGAATACATCGCCGTGATCGAAGCAATCAAGGAAGCTATGTGGCTAAAGGGCATGGCCGAAGAGCTTGGGATACATCAAAAGGTGATAACCGTGTTTTGCGACAACCAAAGCACCATTCACCTAACCAGGAATCGGTATTTCATGAAAGATCCAAGCACATAGATGTGAAGCTTCATTTCGTAAGGGACGTCGTCGCTAAAGGCTCAATAGTGGTAGAGAAGATACCAACCGAAGAGAACCCCGCCGATATGCTCACCAAGGCGCCGCCCATAGCTAAGTTCGACACCGTCCGGACTTAGTGAATTTTTCCACCGGCCGAGGGCCCCTCGGGGGCCACGTGGAGGGAATCACTACTCCAAAGCATAATCGAGGGTCAAGGTGGAGATTTGTTGTTTTGACCCCCAATTAGTCACTAAGGTAAGTGGCACTCTTGTAAATTTCTACTTACTTTAAGCCTCCAATGTTGACTTTAGAAAGGTGCCACCTCATTATGGAAGACCCTAGAAGAGGACATGTGGAAGGACATGTGGAGGCCATGCGGTGGAAGGAGGACATGTGAAAGGACATGTGGAGACCATGCGATGGAGGACTCTAAAGGGTGGACATGTGGAAGTCATGCGATCCTTGAAGGTTACACCTCATCTATTTATATAATATTATAATGTAATCTAATCTACTATAAATAGATGAGAGGAGGGAGGCTTTAGTGTGGGTTTTGTAAGAGTGAAAAGAACTCAAGGAGTGTGGGCTAGCTTGTTAAGGGTGAGGAGAGCATCTTGGAGGCCTTGGATGCGAAGGAGGCCATGGAAGATGAGGGCTCATCTATGTAAAGCTAAGTACTCTTGTTTCTTGTCTTAGTGGATTATTTCGATTCCCTCCCGTGGACGTAGGTCAAAAAGACCGAACCACGTAAATCCTCTTGTTTGCTTGTGCTCTTGTGTTTGCATCTTCTTTGTTGTGATTTGCGGTTTGTTCTCTTACCAAGATTAAGGAAAGAAAGTGTTTTTCCCACAACATCTTGTATAATAAGTTTCTTGGCTTAGTTGCTCCACCTCGAGCTCCATTGTATCTTAAGCAGCGAATAGCTTTTCTTGTGCTTTATGTATTAATTTAACATTACAATTTAATGAACACTGCATTCCTTCTAATCTTATATTTCACAACACAATGAAGTTCATTTAATCTATCAAACAATGCAGTTCACTGAATCTTCTATGTAAGTGGAGTTCAATGCTATCAAATTTTCCTGATACCTCCTACTTTGAAAAAATTTATAAAAAGGGGCATTTACATACATACCACACAAATCTGATGTAAATGTCAAACTTCAGGTTATATATTTTTAAATTTATGAAAAATGAATGAACGGGCATGCTTGATTTGTAAATAGCAAACTTCTTTCGGCATTAGTCCTCCATTTAGCGTTAATCTGCTTCTCATTCTTTATTAGTATTAGAATACCAGAATATTATGTTAAGATCCGCTTGGATTGTAAGTATTGATAACTTTGTCTATATCTGTGCTGCCAAATTAAGCTCTTTTGTTCCAGTTATGCACCTTCAACTCTCATAAGTATTGACTTGCAAGATTTGTCTATATTTGTAAAATATCAATTCTTAGCAAATTTTCACGGGTTGTGAATCAAGCAATTTGATCAAACTTTTTCATACATGACAATAAATAACTTTCTCAAACAAACAAATTGAACTGAAAACCATTCAGAAAAAATAGTAATATGTGATGGATTCCTAGAAAGTTAATTCGACTAAAGTGCTTGACTTGTCAAATTCTTATAACAATGCAGCGCACAAAATGACTTGGTGCTCGATGAGACTTCAGGAATCCCTCTTTGTGGCTGCATGAATTTTTTCTGTTGCACCATTGACTGAAACAAGGCGCATAGCTCCCTATCAGAAACAATGGCTTGTCAGCATAGAGATCAGAAATTAATAAGGCTGGCACATAGCTCCAGCTGTGGTCAGATTTGAGATCATTTAAAGCTGAAGTTTAAGAATGAGAAACTTTGAACTCATTAAAAGCTCACACTTACCACTCCTATTATCAAGAAAAAATGCTTTACTGCTCTAAATTATAAGAAAAACTATTATTAAATCAGAAAATTTTATATAATTTTGTGGACCAACGTGTAATATTGTCATTCATTACTATATTTCTATGCATATCAAATATTTTTTTAAGAAATTAAACAAATTAAAAAAAAGAGGGAAACCTGTTGGTTTGTATTGCATTTTTGATAGCATCATTTTAATAAGATTTATCTCAAAATTTAATGTAAATCCAGTCAAATATAAATGCTAAATCTAATTTTTCTCTCTGTTCTATATATTTTTTGATGAAAATCCAGGTTCATTAAATACGACTGCAAGTTGGATTTAACAAAAGAGATAAATATCTACAGACCATCCCAAACATTAAAGTTTACAAATTAACAACTAGGGTGATTTATTTGAACAATCGAGCAGATATATTTACACATGCCATGATCAAACTATTGAGAATTTGATAAAAATGTAAAATATGTGGGGGCGTTTTATCATGAATTTTTATATTTTTGAGTGGAAATTTGAAAAATGAATGAAAGAAGATAGGCTGATTTGTTAAATCTGAATTTCATGACTTTTATTAAAAGATTATTTGAATATGCTTTGGGGCTGAGATCCATGTTTCAAATGTTGCACTCTCAAAAGTGCAGGGAAGGTATCAGCTGCAGGGCAATAAACTGAAAGATCCACAAAATTGAAACTGAAAGAAGAACAGAGCAATCTTTCTTATCACATAATACAACTGAAACTGAAAGATACACAAAATTCCTCACAAAATAATCTAAATCAAGGAAAGAAGAACAGAGCAATAAACTCACAGACATACTCGAGCAATTCCAACTCTCTAGATTCACACCTTAGCTGGATCAAATCTCATATAAGATTAAAGATACCAATCAGACACAATCATCACATGTAACCCGTCATTAAATCTTAGAAGCATCAATGTCCACTAGAAAACAATCTCAAATACTCAGAAAAGATTAGAATACAATTTCTGTTTTTCATCTGCAAAAATTAACATAGACCATATAAGAAATCCTCCTGAAACCTGATAATCCCCAAACAAAACCCAAACTTCTTTCCAAGAAACTCAATAATCCCAAAAAGAATGCAGAAACGGCATAAAATCAATTAAAAATAATTGGAAACTGGGAGAACACGATCAGACACAATCACAAACATTGGTATTTACAAATAAACCACACAGGTTTACATGTGAATACATTTTTATACAAAGTGTAATCATTTCTTGCTGAAACTTATAATAATAAACTTTTCTATATGTAATATATGAAAAGAAAGTTTGTCAAAATCATCAGCGAATCATATATTAAGTATTAATATATGGTTCTTTTTGTAATTCGACATTCCATCCTTGGAGGCTGCTTAAATTCCTGTTCTGCCAGTGCCACCTGATGCCATCAAAGAAGACAGCGCTGCAGTCTCAGCTGACAGCGTTGTAGTCGCAGCTGACATATTTATAAAGATTATTAAATAGCTAAATAGATAAAAAAAATTTATGTTATGCATGTAAAAATTTAATTGCATTTGTAAATATTATAAGTAGATCTATGCACCTAAACATGTAATCGTAGAATATCAAGACGTCATTTTAAAATATATTACTATAAATGAGTCATACAAGTACCAAAAAAGTGAAACTTGCAAAAAGAAAGGAAGATTTACATACATACCACGTTATATATTACGAAAAGATGTATTTCAAATTTTAAAAAGTTAGAATGGTGATATTTTTTTATGTGATAAAAAAGATTTGGGAGATATAAGGTATAAAAATAAAAAACAAAGTTTAGCAGTTAAATATGTAAATACATATTACTTGAATGGTATGTATGGAAATGGAGTGATATTTACATCTGAAAATGCGTCGGAGTCCAATGGTGAGGCGCCACATAGCAAGTAGACCCCGCTTTAATTCACTGGGCATAATCAGTATTATAATTTGTAGGGCATACTTGCCACGAGGCGCCCCGCTATTGAACTCTAGATGCAATTTAACGTCCAGAGTCCTTATGTAAAAATTTTGCATGGAAATGCCCCAAAAATAAAACATTGAATTAAACCTAACCAATAATCTAAAAAGCAAAACCACTAGAGTTCCAAAAGAACAAGAGCACATAAGCAGAAGAATGACAGGAGGTAAAATGTAAAACCTTCGCATATATATGTCTCAAAATAGTTGGTCAAATCTTGAACCCATCATTTATTCAGTTGCTGTAGATTAAAAAGAAGAGATAATTACATACAGACCACCTGAAACATTGATATTTATAAATTATCCACCCAAATATATATATTTTTTTAACAACCGAACTAATGTGTATTTACATGTGCCATGATCAAACTCATGACAATTTGACAAAAACTGTAAAATATGGGTCTTGGTTTTACTATGAATTTTGATATTTGAGTTAAAATTTGAAAAATAGATGAAAGAGGGTGGTTGATTTGTAAATAGCAAGTTTCGGGGGATCTATATGTAATTGCCCACAAGAAGAAATGAAAAGCCCTTCATTTGCTTGATTAAGTAAAACAAGATAGTTTACATTATTTTTAGAAGAAATTGAAATTGGTGAACAAATTATTTGCACTGCAAGAACCCAAAAAAAAGGACGATACAGACAATTGAACATCTCAAGTAACCTATGATTCCAATGACATAATCACAAAATATATAAAATTCTGTACATAATCATTGTTACATTGTGTTAGGGATTCAAGCAGTTTAAAATTAGAAATGTGATAAACAGCACTATTAGAATGCAATCTCATACCCAAATTAATATTTAGAAAGTATCAGCGAGTAGGATGAGATCTCATCAATAAGCCTCTTCTTTTGCCCATCATTAGAATTTATGAGACATTTTTGAAGTACACAACAGCCTTGGCGATCTGACAATGAGCAATTGCAGCATCAATAAGAAGCTGTAAGATAATGGTTGACAGTGTAGTGGAGTTCATAGGATAAGATTCATCTTCAATAATAACCCAGTGGTAGGTAATACAACAAAAAATTTAGGAGTAAAAAGAGGAAAAACTGTAAAAACAAATGTTAATTAGATCATATCATGTTTATCCATATCCCAATTCTTAGGTGTCAAGATTTATTAATCCTTTATTCATTCTAAACATTCCATACAAATGTAACTTGCCAAAAGGAAGCAGTATTCTTTATGGATCACAGGATAGATTTTGATGATCACAACAGGAGGCCTTTTTTGAATTTATTTCACGTGTAAGGCATCATCAGAGAGTTTCTACAAGCAATCATAGCTTAATTGGCATTTAGAGTTAAAAATAAGTACAAGCGAGAACCCAAAGATGCAACCTATAATCATTGTGGGACTGCTTAGCTAGTATTGAGCACCTCCATATAAATTGATGGAGCATATACATGGCCCGAGGCTCCCACTAATACAAAATGAATGAAGGACTAGAAGTAAAAAAACTGCACATTCTACACATTTTTACGAATTTAACAATTTAATAAATATTTATAAAAATTAAAAATTTAAAATTTTGAAAAATTGACAAAGAACAAATAGTAAATATTCTTCATATTTAAACCTAAGAATAATGAGAAGGGGTGGGTATGCTGGAGATTACAATAAAGATTTTCTAAACGTTTAAGGCTACATATAATTTAGCAATGTACTGCCAATGACCTTGATTTCATTTTCAAGAAAGCTTCAAGCTAGAAAATTTTCTTTAATGATATTTATGCTCCTTTTAAAATGTATTAATCTTTCTCAATGTTGGCTTTCGCCTCTTATGTGGCTTCTGGAGTAACAAGATTCGGCCCCAAATGAAAATGGTTCACGATAGAACGTTCCAGCAATTTTTGGTCCGTGTTAGAAAATGAGTTATGTTCTACCAGTATTCAAATGTTTTACAGATCCAGACAACCCACTATTATCTGCTTTTAAATGTCCCTCAACATAGTTCTGATTTATTAAATTGGTTTACAAAGAATACTTCTATCAGAAAAATAATGCAAGCAAAACAGAAAATACAAGGGAAACAAAAACATTGATCATGCCATGTTTCCATCTTTAATAAAATTTCATGGCTACGAAAAAAATAATTTTTCAGTTAGCCTTGTTACAATAGAGACATGCATGCAGCAAACAATAAACAAAAATTCTATTGAACTGCAGGACAACCTATGGTGTCAAGATGTAGATATAGTTCAAGCAAGCCACTTTCTAGCAAAAAAAATTAACTCTTAAAAAATTTTAAGTTATCCCATTGATTTGTGGTGCAAGTCCCAATAGCTTGTTAATTATGAATTGGCTAAAAAATTAAGCATGCTTTGAGTTTAAACAGATATTGCCCGTTACCCAGTCTTTTCATCACTAGCATACCAAGGGATTTCTTCCCGAATATGTGAATATCAAAATCTCGTTAGTAGCTCCTTTTTATATTATCAAGTTGATTGGATTATAGAAACTAAACATGCTCAGCACGTTCAACAATCAAATGAAAAGTAGACCCAAATATGTACGCTGAGTTAGTTAACTAGATAAGAAATGTCACATTTCCTATTACTGTCACTTTTTCTCATCCTTGTTATGAGAGAGAAGCTTAAGGAATATATGGTGGTGTTCATAATAACAAATCAGCAGCACAAACCCGAAAGCCAATTCAGTGGCGAAACCATGCAATTGAGTTCACATATGCATCGTAGATATAGAAATGGATGAGCAAAGGTTGATAATGCACTTTTATTGTAATAAACACTTTTTTCCACGTAACTTTATTGGCAGGACAATTAAGGAGGTTCACAAAATTGTGGATACTTCAGGCATACTGTCAATGCATGGTATGAAGGGAACAAAGAAAATATTCCGTATTATGCAACCAATGCATCCAATAACCACTGAAAAGAAAATTGTTCAATTGTACACTAATTTAATCTGATATATTAGAGTCAGATATATTAGAGTCAGATTTTGAAAATCAATGGTAGTTTGGTTTTGCTCATTGTTGTAACGTTATTATCTTTGACTCTAATCAAAATAAAAGATAATAACATTACAACAATAAGCAAAACCAAACTACCATTGATTTCCAAAATCTGACTCTAATATATCTTTGACTCTAATCACTTCTCCATTAACCAGTTCCCCCTGATCAGAACAAAGATAATCTAGCATCGACTCAATATCCATCATAGGCCCCGGCAACGGGGTCTTCGAATCCTCCTCTATTTGCCACGGTGCAATACAGTTAGCCGTGATTCTGATTTTTTTTTTCCTGGAACTCATTTGCCAATGTCTTAACTATGGCTTCTACTGCCGCATTTGAAGCCGTGTAAATAGCATACCCTGACCGATTCTTCTCCACCAACGACGACGAGAGCGCCAAGATTCTTCCACCGCCATCCTTTGTCACTCGATTGGCGGCTTCTCGAAGCAACAAGAAGGCGTTGCGTGCATTTGCTGACATGATTGAGTCGAATTTAAATGGAAGGGTGGAGGAGAAGAGTCGCAGTAGTGATAGAGGACGCAGGCGGAGTGGAAGACAATGTGCGGGCGGCATTTGAAGAATTTTTCGGTGCTATTGAAAACTGACCTGACACCTTCAGGATTGGAGAGATCACCGCAGATGCCGATGGCGCGGGGGATGAAGGGTGCGGAACCAAAATTATTAATTTCTGAAGCGAGACTATCTGCTAGGAAGGAGCCGCCGGAAGAGTGGACCAGGGAGATGGAGGCGCCTAGGGAGGCCAGGGGGAGGGCGGTGGCGCGGTCGATGCGGTTGGTGGCGTCGGCCACGATTGCCACGCGGCCTTTTAAGAAATTCATGCCTAGTTACTTAACGAACTTGAGATTTGACAAAAGTGACGGGCAATGGATTGTTCTCTGCTTGAGCACATATTTATAGATGTAGAAAGAAAAAACTTAAAGCTTGTTACATATTGAAAGAAAAAAAGACAGCGTTATTTATTTATTTTTTTAACAGAAAAATAACAAATTACTGAAAAGTGGTCGAAACATCTATCTATTTTCAGGAAAATAAAAATAAGAAATAATCTTGATTCAATCAAATTTGAACACTTGTAAGCAATCTTAATCATTTATTTCAAAAAATGTAGCCGAAACATTATCTCTTTTTCAGAGAATGTTTCTTTGAAATCATTACTGATGACAGAAGAACATACTCAGCAGCGCTCGCAGTCCACCACCGCTACAGTCGCGACTCATCCAAGCAGGCCTCCACCCCGATAGCTAGCCACGCTATCGCAGTTCACCACAGCTACCGTCGCTGGTCACGACCGAGAGCTTTTCGCGAGAAACGACCGAGAGCTTTTCGCGAGAAGAGAGGGAGGCCGAAGAAGCAAATGCGTTACCCGAAAGCTTTCGAGAGAGAAAAGGGAGGCGGGCCGAAATGTTAACGGGGTTAAGGGGATTAGGGTTTTTAGTTTATATATATATATAATTATATTATATCATATTATATTAATTATATAACTAAGATTATATAAATATATTATATTTTTATTATTAATTTATTTTATATTATAATTTATAGAAGTTTAATTATTTAAAATATGACAAAATTTTTATAATATATAAGTATTTTTTAAATATCATAAATTATTAATATATAATTATTTTAAATTATTTTATATTTCGAACAATAACGAACCAAACACGAACGAACACATCACTGTTTATATTTGATTTGTTTAACAAACAGAAAGAAAATAATTGTTCGTGTTCGTCTCGTTTGTTTATCGAACGAATCGAACAAGAACTCCCGGCGAACCGAACACGACTTGTTCGCTAACAACGAGCATTTTTGACAACCCTACATCTAATCCATCTATTATTGAAACATCTTACATACCTTAAATTTGTGAACACTATGATAATCAAGATATTTTGTAACAATATGATTCAGATATGATCACTCAAAACGTGGACTCTTCGTTAGATGAAAGATTTCTAATTATATTTATCAGATGATGCAAAATCCAAACAAAATCTATCATCACTCATCTGTTTTTACCAACCTTCAATAAAATATAACCTAAATGAGCCTTTTGTAATTTTCAAAATCCTGATAATTTTATTTTCTAAGCATCATGTTATTTGTGTTGTCTTGTTTACTTATATTTTTTCCTTTGAAATTCTTAGTAATTTATGTTCAAAACGTCATATCATTTTTCTAGTTATAACATTTGATTTTTTGAAAAAACATTTATGAATGGTGATTCCTACTGGAGCTCATTGATCTTCACTCTCTTACCCATGGCTACCTTTCGATTTTTGTTTCTCCTTTGTGTCTGAGTCAGAGGCGCGGACCTCGAGCTAGACCTAATCTCAAAAAGCGAACAACAACTACTTCAGCTACAAATGAAGAGAAGAAGAGGTGAACAGAGCTCACAGTCAGGAATGGATGCTATAGAGAATCAACTCATAATTGAGGACTCCGGCCACCCCTTGAAAGCACTCCCCGAGCAGTCAATCCGGCAATTTCTTATGTGAATTCGGCGGGTCGTCCCGCCTTCCTGCGGGTTCCCCACTGACCCAGTGACACAGTTGTGAATCCAATTTTCTCCATATGAATGAAATCCTTGTTAGTTATGCTGAAGAGAATCCTTATTTGTCTGAAGCAGCCCCGCCCCCTTCTTTATTCAGTCGAGTAGTTTCTTCATCGCCTCTTCTCTTTGACACAGATGTGGGACTGTAGTAGTTCTGAATTATCTACTAGTCTGAGTCTACGTGAATGTCCGAGTTCGTCACTCCTTGATGAAAAGAGCTTTCTTAAGAAGGCTTTTTTCTGAAAAAGAGAAGAATGAAATATTCACAGTGACCCCTTGTTTTTTTCGTGAAGCGGAATATAGGACAGGACCCTTATAGTGGAACCGAACGAAAATAATTATTTGTGTTCGTCTCGTTTGTTTATCGAATGAATCGAACACGAACTCCTTGGTGAACCAAACACAAACTGTTCGCGAACAACGAGCATTTTTGACAGCCCTACATATAATCCATCTATTATTGAAACATCTTACCTACCTTAAATTTGTGAACACTATGATAATCAAGATATTTAGCAATAATATAATTCAGATATGATCACTCAAAACGTGGACTCTTCGTTAGATGAAAGATTTCTAATTATATTTACCAGATGATGTAAAATCCAAACAAAATCTATCATCACTCATCTGTTTTCACCAGTCTTCAATAAAATATTACCTAAATGAGCCTTTTGTAATTTTCAAAATCCTGATAATTTTATTTTCTAAGCATCATGCTATCTGTGTTGTCTTGTGTACTTATCTTTTTTCCTTTGAAATTCTTAATAATTTATGTTCAAAACGTCATATCATTTTTCTAGTTATAACATTTTGCTTTTTGAAAAAACATTTATGAATTGTGATTCCTACTCCTACCTACTATTTATATGCAATCATAGGTCTAGGATTATAATCATAGTTAAGTGTAGGAATTACCTATCAATTATGTTGAGCCTAAAAGATAATAATAAAGAGAGAGTCTCAACCAGCTAACGTCGGATCAGAAAATCGATACTAGCTCTTTCTCTCTATCAGAGGGAAAACACAGGTGAAGGGGGATGAAGCGTTGTACGAAATTGAAAGGATGGGTGAGGGAGAGGGAGAGGGAGGGTGAGAGGGAGATGAGAGGGTGAAGGAGCATAGAGTGTAGGTGTGGGCTTAGGTTGAGTGATACCGGAGTTAACCCAAATCACAATAAAAAAGTCAATATTATTGCTGAAATTCAAAAAGGTTATAAATGAAGACACTTGACAATAGAAATTTAACAACATAACATAAAAAACACCCTAAGGCAAGGACAAGGGTAGTGGATGGCGGCTAGACATCAGGTAGGAGTCAGGTAGGAGGTGGTTGTGAGGGCAGGAAGGTTGGAAGTGGGTTATGGCAGTCATTGAGCAGCAGATGAAATGAGTGTGGTGGCTCTTTGGTAGGCTTGAGAAGTGAGCAGCAAATCTAGGAGGGCTGGAGAAAGTTACAGGAGAAGCAGTGGATGGATGGGGGACAGGAGAAGCTGCCACAATACGTGGTTGTAGCAGTAAAGTGCAGGAGGCAAGCAGACATGAATAAAGGGGTAGGAGAGGGGTGGCTGGAAGCAGAAGGTGGGCGTGAGGATTTGGCAACAACAAGATGTTGTTGTACGGTAGGTTGATGGATGTGTTTTCGGCGATACTTGGGGTGATAAGGGGCTACAGATGGAGGCGGGGAGGAGGGTCTGTGGTAAGCAAAAATAGGAGGAGGCGAGTAGAAGAATTACGGTAGGGCAAAACTGGGGAGGTTGGATCCAGGTCGATGGGGCCGTAGAGAAGCTACTGGGCTGCAGTATCCGACAGTCCTCAGCAAGGTCAGGAGGTTGCGAGGAGGGGTTAGTCGAGGATAATCACCATCTCGGATCGAGATACAGCCGAAGCACCACTCGTCCTCAAATACAGCCCAAGAAAGGAAAAAAAAAGGAGACACGTGCGGACATCCCAACAGAACACCGAAATAAATCTCACAAAAATCTAACCTTAAAACATAGTAACAATATATAAATATATGATGAATATGAAGGAAACAAAAAATAGAAGGGGGGAATAATTCCCGCCCAATGAAAAGAGGAAGCGGGGATCGCTCCAGCCTCTGGACCCTTCTCCTGCTAAAGCGATTGGGGCCGGTTCAACCCCCAAGAACCGTGCCAGTCTTGGGGGAACTTCAACTTCATTCATCGAAAGCTTTTTTCCTCCGCCTAGTAGTCAGGTCGGTCATGTTATAAGCTTTGGTAAGTCAATTCCGTATGCAGCATCATTCCAAAGGACATCTTGATAGAATATGTATTTGTCCTCTTTTAGCACAAACTAAGCCGAAGGTACACAATGACGTAGGTTTTCTCGAGCCAAATTCCGAACAAATACATATATATTATGCTTCTCCCACTCCTCGTACTTGGTTGGAGGTGTCTGATAAATAAGACTGTCAAGGGGGTCAACTCTGGAACGACATCTCTAACAGGTCGAGCCAATCCAATGTGTAACCACTCATGAGAGCATTTTCTTCTTCTCAAGATGGACCTGAATCCTACAATAGAATGTTCTTTTTTCCAAAGATCCCGAGGTGATTTCCATCACTGTGGTTCCTCCATCCAATCTGATCCTCTGTCGCAAAGTATACCATTGAACCGATTTTAATTCTCAAGACGACTAATGATTATCTTCCAAAAGTAACTAAAAATTTTCACATCTCTGACAAGTTGGACCTCCTTCCGTAGAGGCAACTCAAAAGGTATGATATATATTCGAAATGCTTGAAATCCTTTTATCTGAAATTGATATGTTTCTAGTATCTACTCCTCAAGCTCATGACTCTTTTGGACTTTCAAAGTCAGTCTTGCAAGGGGTCCTCTCAACGCCTGTCTAATGGTAGCTCGAGGGGCCACAATCTCATAATCTACATAACGCACATTACTTCAAGGTCACCAACTTCTCAAACAACTACTGTTACCTCAACCGAAATCTCTCTATTATGGGGTCAACTAGAATTGATAATGCCTCCACATCGTTGGTTGCAAGTTAATAATCTTTATTAAAGTCTACATCTTCTCTCGGATTAACTGTCATTGCCAATTTTTTTAAGAACACCCTGCTCAGTCAAATAGATCACTCCCCTGGTTGTGCATTTTGAGCCAACATACCCAAATCTGTGACACTTGCAACACTTCCTGGTTGTGTCAAATATAGGGATGAGGATTGATTTTCCTTGTCCTCCACTTTGAATCAGCTCTTCCTCTAATGAGATTATTTTGGGCGCACTTCTGGTTGTATTCGAGCTGTAAAATCCTGAGATTGAAATCTGCCTATAGGATGTGGGGGTCGATTGGTACTGTGGTCTTTCCACTTCTTAAGATAAAGTTTGTACTCTCTGTTTATAGTGAGCTGGTGAGAACTAGCGTTGTGTCTCCTGCTTCATCATCAGATTCTCCGTTCTCCCCTTCAACATTCGCAATTATGGTCGAGGGAAACCTTCCATTGGAGTTCATCTCAATGTCTGCAAGCCTTCCACTGAAGTGGGTGTATCTCTCGTTATATTTCCTCCCGGGTAGGCTCAGGCATGTATCTCCTCAGTGGCATGGCTAGGGTTTAGGGTTGGACGGTAAACGAGGGTAAAAATAATTGGTCTAAGGTTGCTTATTTTGAAAATCAACAAGGGGGAATTAGGGTTAGGGTTGTGGTAGTGGAAAGGATATTTTTCGGTCAAAAAGAAAATTTTTGGGTTGTGGCAGATGCTAGGAAACCCTAGGATAGGACTCGTTTTAGGCTAGCTCTGATATCAAATGATATCGAGTTAACCCAAACCACAATAGATATGTCAATATTATTATTGAAATTCAAAAGGGCTACCAAGGAAAACTCTTGACAATAGAAAATTAACAACACAACGTAAAGGACAACCTAAGGCATAGACGAGGGTGGTGACTGGGGGTTGGCAGTTGGACAGTAGGTAGAGTCGGATGGGAGGTGGATGGGAGGGTAGGAAGGTTGGAAGTGGGTTCTGGCAGCCATTGGGCAGAAGGTGAAATGAGTGTAGCGGTTGTATGGTAGGTTTCATAAGTGGACATCAATTCTAATATGGTTGGAGACTGTTATGAGAGAGGCTATGGATGGAAGGGGGATGGGGGAAGTGGCCACAGTAGGTGGTTGGAGCAGTAGAGTGCAAGAGGCAAGCAACATCAAGAGAGGGGCGGTTGGAAGCAACAGAGGGGTGTGAGGATTACGCAACAACAAGAGGTTGTTGTATGGTGGGTTGATGGATGTGTTTGCTGTGATACATGGGGTGAACAAGGGGCTAAAGATGGAAGTAGGGAGGAGGGCCTGTGGTAAGAAAAAACTAGAGGAGGCAAGTAGGGGAATAACGACAAAGTAGAACAGTAGATGGGACTGCAAGGAAACTATTGGGCTTCAATTTCCGGTTGTCCCCAGCAAAGTATGGCGAATGCACTCACAAGAGGGAGGTTACGAGGGAGGGGTAGTCGAGGATAATCACCATCTCGAATCGAGATACAGCCAGAGCATCATTCGTCCTGGAATTAGCCCAAGAAAGAGAAATAGAGACGTCGGTGGCCGTCCTAAAAGAATTTTGAAACAAATCTCACCAAAAACTAACCCTAAAACACAGAAACAACATATAAATAGAAAATGGATAGGTGGAAAATAAAAAAAATGGGCGAATAATTACCGCCCAATGAAAAGAAAGAGAGAGGGGGCAGTCCAGCCTTCTGCTGGACCGATCCCACTACTGCTGAATTGGTTGGGGCCCCCAAGCCCCGCGTTAATGTGTTGATTGGGCGCCGAGCTTATGTTTGGATTGAACATGTGAGTTGTTCGATTAAGCAAGCATGGGTGGTGATTAACGATCTTGTAAGGGAGCTGCAGGCATCAGGCTCGAACAAACATGCGAGCGAAGGATGAATTAGAGTTAATCACAAGCAAAACATCTATATCGGTTAAAGGCAAATGAGTTGTAGGCAATCTGCAAGTGAAAGTAGGAGAATCTTACATATGAGGGGGGAGAGATAGAGCCAAGTGGCAGCTATAGTTGAATTGCATGAGTTGTTGGGGTCACGTTCAAGCATTATCGCTATTTGTATTTCTGAAATGAAAATTTATTGATTGAAAATTATTTATCTAAGAAATGTTAGATTAAGAATATTTTGTTACCATAAAATTGTGTTTGATGAAATATTATCTAAGAATTCAACTTAATTAACATCTCTAATCAAGATAATAATTTATTCAATTAAATTGGTAAAGAAAATTTTACATTAAATTTAATTTAGGAAAAATGTTAAAATTCTAAGTAAGTTTGTAGGAAGAAACACAAAAGTTTGAACTTGAAGCCGATACTGAGGTAAAGGAATATTAACTGTATTCGAGGCAGGTACTCTTACTTTTAAATTGCAGTAACATTTTGTTGATTCTAAACCAATTGCATAAGTGATGATTGATACTTATCAAATTAAATTACATAATTTTATCTTAATTCTTATGAAAATGATTATAAAAGAAACAATTATTATATAGGAAGATAAATTTATTTTAATTAATTTTCTTTCTTGGATGTTATTAATTAATAAAAACAATTACTTTAAACGTCTAATCGTCTATTCACACCTTGATAGTTTCCTTGATAATTTCAAGCCCTTAATTGGATCATAACAAAAATGGTATCAGAGCAAAGATTTAAATTCAGTAATATGAATCTTAAAGGAAGAGTCATTAGGATTGTTATGAATGTCAACTATAAGTGGTTTAAAGATATTTGGTTTAGGTAACTATAATTAATAGTGGATACATTCAAAAATAGATTTGTTTCTCTATCTGTAAAAAGACAGATAGAGGATAAATTTATGAAGATGGTGTGAAGAGACAGTTATTTTGTACAAAGCGAAATTCACTATACCGTCAAAATATGCACTATGGCAAGAATCAATTGCATATGAGAAGTGATATAGATTTATTTCTGGATTGAAGGATTTGACCATTCATCCATTTTAAGGATCGAAAACTATTCAGTGGTATTGGAGAGGGCCAGCGAGTGAAAATTGATTTCCAACTTTGTCAAATATGCAAGAAGATACATAAGAGAGAGTATCTATGACGAACTCGTAGCACAATTACTGGGTTACAACAAAAAGAAAGCTTAAGTTCAATTCAAGTGAATTTAGTAATGACACGACTCATAGAACTGTAGATTCTAAAGTCAAATGTGAAAAGAAAAATAAAATTGGATTCTTGTTAGGCTTCAACACATGCTACTAGTGTCGTCAGCCTGCTCATTTTGTAAAATATTGCCCAACACGTAGTCAGCAGACCTCTGAGGAACAAAGATTATGTGGAGCTCATTCGCACAAGATTGCATATGAATAAAAAATGATAAAGTCAACAACTTCAATTCTCACTCAAAGACTGTAATAACCAAAATAAAGTAAGGGAATTTTAAAGGATTAGTGTAGATTCGAAAGGAAGAAATACCTCAAATGTTTCGTTTTAAGGAGATGAGCGTCTCAATCAAAACAAAGTAACAAACCAAGTAGATAGAACGAAAGCGGGAAACAGAGAAGAAAGAAAAAGAAGAAGACGAAGGAGAGGTTGTTTGTTTCTCTTATTGGAGAGTCAACGCCATTAGAATAAGTCGATGTCGAGAGGTTCGTGCATGAAGGATAAGAGAAGCAACAAAGCAAGGAGGACTACGAAAAGTTTTGCCGCGTGCAGGAAGGGACACAAGGTCAATTCGAGCGTGATTAGGGTTGTGATCCGTGTTGTGTAAAGGGAGAGGAAATGTCTTCGAAGGCAAGCGGGGGGTAGGAAGTCGAGCATCTACGCTCGATTTGATCGAGGTTGAAGGTAGAGACAAAGATGAGCATGAGGTCCTTTTGGGGAGCAGACCAAAGGTCCTGACAGTGGCAAATAAGGTGAAGAGGGACTTCGGAATGGGGTGAAAAATAGGTGAGTCAAGTATAAATTTTAATAATAGTTATTGATTTTAATCAAATTACTAATCAATATTTTATTAAATTGAAAATATACATAAATAAGAATTAATTAAGTTTAAATTTTCAGAATTAATAGATTTATTAAATAAAAATTTAGTGAGGATTATATTTATGAGTGCATTTATGAATTGACAATATTAATTTAATGTCAAAATTGGATAATAGATTTATCAATTATTATTCCTTAATACTTAAATCACATAAAGCTATTTCAAATAAAAATATTAGCATTGCAGTGATAATCTAATTATGAAATAAAGCATAAATCAATTAATGGGATTTAAATAGATATATATTAGAATAGAATTTCAAAAGATATAATCAGTACAATACAAAAAAGAGTTAAAATTTTAATAAAAAAACCACTTGAAGAAATAGGCTACATGAATTAAACAAAGTACTAATAAGTAAAGGTTAAATAAGTAATAATCTAATTATAAAAGTAATTGTTAAATAACTCTATTATTACAAGAGTTAATTAGAACCATTGAAATTATAAATGATGATAAATTATTTATTTAAGTTAACATGAACACCTTAATCATGATTATATGTATTATAGTATAAAGGAGTACTCATGTTCTTATGTTGTTAGTAATATTTTTGTTCCTTTTAGATCAAACATATTTACCATTATTGTTACTAATTATATGTATATCACTGAATTTGTGTTCATGCAGCAATGACATGTGTCCTCAATATTATTAAAATTATCATAGAAATTGAATGTTAAATAAATATACTTATTGTTATACAAATAAGAATGAAGTTATCATTATTAAATAGTGATTGTCATAATATGCTTGTATATCCATGGATTAACTATGATAGAGTTCACTATTTTATGGTATTAGTGGAAGAAAGCTAAGACACTCTTGCATGTAATTGAAAAATGTATTTATATTGATGTATCTTAACTGATACAATTTTAGATTAAGCTTCTATGGCGGCTATTTATTAAATGATATTGATATGGAAACAATATTGTATGACATAATAAAAGTTTTGAAATACCTTGATCGATTATATTCATTAAAAAAAATTATTAAAAGTTTAACTGACATGCATATTGTTTTCTATTTATTTGTATTATTAGTTTAGGAATATGAGCATTCACTAGTTATAGTTAGCACATTTTTATTTTAAACCAATAATTTAAAGTTTAAGACTTGGGATAGAATTTGAACGAAAGAAGAGGTAATGTCATCAACTTAAAAAAAGGTAATTTTCAGCTGATTTTAATTAAATTCATTAGTAGCTCTTTCAAATTATTTTAGATTCTAAAATGTTAGCTATATATAGAAAAGTTTCAATCATCGTGCTTGATTAGGAAGGAATTTACTTCTTTCTTTTTGAATATATTTCATTGATTGGGTTTTATTTTATTAGATATTTCTTATTTTTCTATTTTTTTTCTATTTGGTGTCATTCCTAATTTAAAATAAATTCATGTTTCCTGTTTTGTGAATGATATGTCGGCCACACTATTATATATATGTTGTAAGGAATAATGCATTGAGAAAAACAAGAAATACAATTCTTCCCTTATTTTTCACATGGTATCAAAGCGCTAAGAAACCTATCTGCAGCCACTACTTTGTCTCCTATAGTACGCACGAGCAACAGCTTCTCATCTTTTCTTCCGTTCCAACAGATAGTGATCTCTCTCGGGGAAAGCGACTCCTGGAAGAACCAACACAAGTGACCCAAACCTATTGATCACAAGCAACAACTTGTCTTCCACTCATTCTCGTGATTTATCTCTTCCATTCCAATAGACTACAGAACTTCTCGGAAGCAGCGATTCGGCCGATCTGTCCTTCATGATGCTTCGTCTCCTCATGTACACACGAGATCGCATTGCCACATCTAGCTCTTCAGCTCGACCAAAGCACTCTATTCAATTAGTCATTTATTCTACTCGACCAGATTGTTGTTCTTTGTCATTCGTCTCCTCCGTGTGACCAAAACACTCCGATCAAACAATTCGAGCATATCTCAAAACTGCTCTACCTCTTCGGTTTGCTAGAACAAAGGAAGATACAGCTCCTGTAATCAATTCAATTAGCTGAACTCATTGAAACCAAAAGCTGAGAACTTCCCTCTAGTTCTTGTTCTCTCGTCTAGCTGAACAGTCGAACCAATAGTCATCTTCTCATTTGGTTCGAGCAGTAGGTCTTCTCGATTGAAGCTTCAAAATCTTATCATGGCGAAACGCGACATGGCATAACAATTTTCTTCTTCAGAAGTCACCTCCGCATCCGAGCCTACGTCTTCAGTCACTATCGTACCAAATAACTTCTCTCACCTAGTCAGTAACCATAAACTGCATGGTCATAATTTTATTCAATAATCATAATCTATCTTTATGTACATTTGTGACAGAGAAAAGATAAACATCTTACAGACAAAATTTTAGCTCCATAAATGACAGATTCCAAATACTGAGCCTAAGAAATTTATTTGTCTTGGTTAATAAATTTCATGAACACAGACGTTGAAGAAAAATTTCTGCTCTATAGGACAGACAAAGAGATATGTGGGTTGCACATGAAACCTACACTAGCACTGAAACTTCTCAAAATTATTTGATATTGAGACCATTGTCGACATACTTTTAGGTTAAGTTGTATTTTTAGAAAAGGGGTCGCCTACAGAAGTTGTCAGCGAATTTTAAATTTTAAATTTAATTTAAATATATATAATTTGAAAGGTAGCATTTGATTTTGAAAATAATTTTAAGTTTGAAAAATTTTAAGTTATGAAATCAAACCGATTTCACATCTCAAATAGTTTATATAAACGAGCGCCACATCACAAACTGTGTATCTATCTCGAAGAATAAACACACTGCTTGATGATGGGGCCCGATTAAATAAACTAGAAGATTTGTGACATCCGTTTGGTCTGCGAACCAATTTTATAAGCCGACAAGTTCCCCTGCTTAATATAAATGAATTAAACAGAGTTTATATTACTCAGGTTCTTAAAGTTCCCTATAAGGGCAATTCCCTATAGCTAATTACATATTAAATGTTCGAAGACAACTTAAGAAAATCTCGATAACGATCGACTGGTTTTGCTCTCAACAATTTGCAAAGTTTAAGGTTTTCAAAGGATTGGATTTTGGAAATTTCAAAAGGATTAGCTCGAATTTGGAACAATTAATTTTAGGAGTCCAAAGGAAGAGAAGTAGGAGAAGCTGAGGATCCAAGAAGAATCTTGGCAACTTCCCAAACTATCCTATTGTTTGGATTCAATTTAAGAGTATATTAATATTTCAATCATGTCAATTTTAATTAATTAGGACTTATATTTGTATGACATAATCACACAAATAGCCTCGAAGATGTGAGGGTTTATGTCGTACCAAACGATTACCTCGGATTCCTAAGACCAGTTAGGATTTTAATTTGCATAACATGATTATACAAATGTCTAACGAAAAGTTGAGGATTTTTGTTGCACTAGGCAAACTACCTCGAAATCCTATGGCTTGGTTATTTAAAACTAAGAAATGTTTTGCTGATGTAGATCCAAGTTTTGCTGATGACGATGGTCGTGCTGCTCACTATGCTTCAAGCTCCTTGTTGTTGCAGATGTTTAGTTTTAGAAAGTGAAAATCAGGAGATGAAAGAAGTGTTTTGGTTGTAGAAATCTTAAAGTCCAAATGTCTTTGTTGACCTCATTTTTGAGGTCATTCATTCCCCTCTCTTTAGAGCCTAGGGTCTAGCCTTAGGATTTTTCTATTTTTGACTATCTTAGAGGACTAAACTGGGACCCACTATGTTTAGAAATTCGAGCCATTTCCTCGCTCCTCGAAGTTTCATATGGACGGTTTTAAATCTTCAACATCCAGTTGGATTGATTAAAAGCCGACATATTGAAACTCTTGTCGAGTTCCTATAGGGATTTGAAAGCCATAGATGGACCCCACTTTGTGCGACGTTTGACTTTTTGCCACGAGCAATATGTTTGACTATGGTTCTCGCTTAGGCGAAGACCGGTCGTTAATTTGCTCGATAAATGGCTCGGTCGAGTCAAAGTAAATTTATTTTTCCACGTGACGCAAATTTAATTTAAATTGACGCGACCGTCGGCGAACTTGTCCGAACGGCCCCGGATGACGAAACGGACTGAGCCATTGCGTCCGGAACATCGATTTTAGCCGGGAAGGACATATAACTTGATGGGATTTCAAATCGGCTCGATTTGCGTGCAAAATTGACGAATTTAAATAAAATAATAACAATAGTAAATTTTTTTTAAATATAATAATATATATTAAATCTTATAATTACATACCCTAACTCACAATCACTCGTTCATTTCCTTCTATTTCACGCGCTCGCCTTCGGCTCCCTTTCCCGTGCCCTAACCGGACCTCGCCCCTCTCTTCTTCGGTAATGACCGTCGTCGAGGCTTATCGTCGGTCTTCCGGTCACCCCTTTCTCTCCGATCTCGACCGACATTCACTCGCCGGTCATAACTTTCGGTCGCCTTTCCCCTAACGGATTTTCCCGCTCGGACTAGTCGGGTAACCTCCCCGCACTCTATCGCGATCGTGGCTTCTTGGTGAGATGGTTTTCTTTACCTCTCCGATTCTTACCGGCGGTGAGTGTATACCATTCGTCTGTGCCTATAAATGCCCCTTTACGGAGAGATTTTTTGGTTGGTTGGAGAATTTTTGATTCGTGCATTGGGAGAAAGTTTTCTCGTCGGTGTTCCTTCTTGCGATTTCGGCTTTTCTTAAGTTTGTTTTCAAAGCTTCTGGAAGTAAGAATTCTCCCTTTCTCCTGTTTCTTTCTTCTTGATTGCAAGACGGAATAACTAATTCTGTTATAGTCTTCTTCACTCTCCTTAATCTGTTTACAGAACTTTTCCTTATCAATACTTGCTTCATTTCTCATGAATTATGAAAAGAATCTTCGTGTTTATTAGCAATCTATATTAATTTATCAGAGTTTGGATTTCTTCACTTAACTTACATCATTGATGGTCTGAAACGTTAGAGCATGATTATACTGTGGGGGGAAAATGGACCAAGAATTCGTTATTAGTTGTTCCCGTTCTCTTTTGCATTGAATTTCAATAGAAGAACAGGGTTTTTTTTTTTTACCTGTAACACATATTTGTAGGATTGATGATATTTGATTACCGAATTTGTTACGCTTCTGTAAACAAATTAGTTCACTGTTGCTAGTTTGATTCTTGCATCACTTTTCAGGAAATTCAAGAAATCAATTTGCTCGCTCATTTATTTACTTTATAGTTTAATTGGAGAAGCTTTTATACAGTGAACGTATACCGTGAGCTAGCTTTTGAGTATTACCTTGTATGGAATTTGAATTTGCTTATATCTTGAGTTGATTCATAAGCTTGAATGAGAATATGTGAACAGTTTTTTTTTAAGATATGTGAGATGATGGATCTGATAAGTCTTTGAGTTCTTTTGCATTTTTGCCCTAAGAGAGGATGTTTGATACTATTTCAATTATTGAGTATAAACACTTTCATGGCAAAAGTTAAATCCATTGTCGAGCAAGCTTTCAATTATGGGTTTTAACTTTTCATTATTGGATTCATCCTCTGTTTGTTAGAATTTAATTTGAAGGCTTCCTATTAATGATAACATCCGAACCGAGAAATCTTTTGGATTATTGGATTTCGGAATGAAGCAAGCTAGAGTTGATTCATTAAGAGTTAACTGTGTTTTTTTTTTAGCTGGAAATTCTTTCTTTGGGTATGTGAATTAGTGTTTCTTCTTCATTCTCTTCGAAAGAGTTTTGAGATTAAAAGTTCTTCTCCTCTCTCAATCATTTGAGACAAGGGGTTGGGATATTCTTCTTTTCCCTTTTTTTTTTTTTAATGGCAATGGTCCAAAGATGTTAAAGAAGTTCTACATATATATATCCAGATTGTTATTTAAATCTTTCTATGTCTAATATCTACAGGTTGAATGGTTTTCATTCTAAATAGGCTGAAATGCTATACTTATTATTTATTAATCGATATCGTCCTATGTTTTATTTACTTCTTTAATTGTAGGTTGAGGTGAATCAAATTATATTTAAAAAAAAAGGAGGGGGGCTGCTCCATGGCTTGTCGTTATGTTAACTGCTAGGGAGAGATTGAAAATTATTTTTAATATTGAGTTAATATTTGAATACTTTACCTTATTTATGCTTGTAATTATTTTTATCTCCAGAAAGTTAGTATGTGCCCTATTCAATTCATACATATTTACATATGTAGCACACAAAACTATAAATTATAAGTGCAGAATTTTTCAGCCTTTTTGAAACATGATGCCTGAGTTGAAAAAAAGGATTATATTGAATCTCACAGCATTCTCATATATATACATAACTACACATGCTTGAATTTTAATATGAAACTTGGTAATTATCCATATGTTTGCACTACTCTGCACTGAGAACATGGTTTCCCGTGAATCCGTCTACTTGAAAATATATATATATATATTGTTCAAAAAATGGGGACAAAACTAAAGTAGAATATAAGGTGTGGAATCCATTTTGGGTCGAAAACTGGCAGCAATGATTCTCGGCGGTGTTGATCATATTTGGATTGTTTTTTTTTTTTTTTTTTTTTTGAAGGAAATTTGGAATTATGAAAATTGACATTTGAATGGTTTGGATAGAGCCAAGTTTTCTTTTTATATTTAATAATCCTCTTCACTTTATTTAGTTGGAATAATACATCGGGATATGTCGAGCTTCATTTATTATGGATTATGGCTCTTTTCTAGAGGTCAATAATAAAACTTTATTTGTTTATGAGGTGTATGAAATGCCAAAGTCTTGAAACTTCTTTGGGCTGATCTGTTGAAACCCGATTTCCCGGATTTTTGGATATTTAAAATTGCAGTACTATAAGGAATTAATTTGATTTCATCTCCCTGTATTCCGGGTTTGCTAAAACAAGAATTCTGGAGGTTTATAAATCTTCTTTGGATCGGCTGTATTGAAACTGAATTGTGGATTTTCCTCTTGTTGCAAGAAATTACACACTTACATATGTATACTTTGGATATTCATATTATCATGGTTTGGATATTTACATATTCAGCTTTTTTTTAGTTTCTCATATTTAGGGATTTTTGTAAGAAATATTTAATTCTTACGTTCCCGAACATACTATTCTATGAAATTCTTGTTGGTTAAACTTAAAAGACCATTCAGTTTTCCGATATGTAGAGAAATGGAAGCCTAAACACTAGGCTCAAATATAGGAAGTTCATTTCGATCTTAAAATATAAAGTGAGTTAAGCATTTAAGGTGCATATGAAATATCAAAGTGGGGGCATAAGTTGGACATGCGGGGTACAGGCAATGATGCACACTCGAATAATCGTGCTTTTATAGCCGAGACAAATAAAAAAATCAATACTCAGAGATAGATGCCCATTTTACCTCGAGTTAGGTAGTTCTAATCCCTACTTTTAAGAAATCCGTGAACCAATAACAGATACTACGACGTCAGATATCGCACTGACACAGTAACAAATATTACAACGACAAATATTGCACCCGTACAACAATAAACACCTCGCTTGCACAACAGATATTACACCGCACTTGCACGACAATAAACACTGCACCTGCACGACAACAGATACTACGTCAACACATATCACTTCACACACATAGCATAACACATATCACATCACATACATAGCACAACGCATGTCACCTCATACATATATCACAACAAACACATATCACATCGAACACATACACATCACATATTAAATATCACACACAAATACCACACATAAGACATCATACATAACACATTTAAGTATATCAAACCAAACACGACATATCAAATACATCGCATCAGACACAACACATATAATTATCAAACTTATCATGCACACCCTACACATTAAATATCACACACAAACACCACATATTAAATGTTATACATACACATCACATATTAAATATCACACACACTACACATTACACCTTATGCACTACACATTACCCTATTACACATTACCCTACTACACACTATACACTATACACCGGCTTAACATACCTTGCACATCACGAATCGGATACTACAACGCATCGATATACTTCACCGGTAAAGAATTCGGATACTACAAACCGGTTCACTCACTAATTAAATGGTAGGGATTAGGATTGCTCTACTCTGGGTGATTTGCTTGGTGACTTTATTCGAGATTGATACGTACTTCGATACTTCGGGTTGCCTGTGGGATCGAGATAAAAAGAAGTCTACAGACTGAGCCTATCCTCAAATAGAATTCTTATTCCCCCACTTTGATATTTTATATGTTTATGGCTAAACTTGATTATATAGTTGTTTGTAGCTTGCTTCTGAGGCATCGACGGAGTTGGTCGAGTACACATTTATTTATTGTACGGTTCATTTACTTTCTTTATCGCATGCATTCTTTTACTTTTTGTATATACATTTACTCGCATTTATACTTTTTCTTTCATGCTTGCTCTCAGGATAGTGCCATCTAGGGCATGGTTAGTTTATTTTGATCATCGTTTCTCTTGTATACCTGTACTTGCCCCTAGGATAGGTCATCTAGGGCATGGTTAGTTTATTTTGATTACTGTTTCTCTTGCATACCTGTACTTGTCCCTAGGATAGGCCCTTTAGGGCATGTCTGTTTTTTTCCTTTTCATTATACATGTTTTTCTCTTGTATATGCCCTTAGGATAGGCCGTTCGAGGCATGATTATCTCCTTTCTCTCCTATCTCTATTCTTTCTCGAGACAAGACGACAGAGGACAAATGAAGGATCTTCGATCGGATTCTCGTAGATTTAAATAATATCTATAGGACGTCGAGGTTGTCATTTAATATGACATAAACCCTTCACACTATCCTTTAGGACTTAGTACGATCGTATATCATACGATACAAGTCCTAAACCGTTTAGGATTCCGAGGTAGTCATTTGACACGACATAAACCCTCCTATTTCTTTGGGCTATTTGCATATAATGTGCAAACATAAGCCTCAAATATCTAAATAATTTACAAGATTAAAACATAAAATATAACTTCACTTTCAAAGACATAAAGCCCAATCATAGGTTAGTTTGAGATGTCACTGAAGCTCCTTCAGTATCTTCGACATCTCCTACTTTTCATACCTTTGGATTCCGAAAATAACTCGTTCCACATTGAACCATTCCCTTTGATTCTCCTACAAGCAATCGTGGAAACCTAAACATTGAAATTCTCGAAGACGAAGCCCATGATCCTTATCGAGAGTTTTCTTAGGTGACTTCGGTTGCTTAAGATGTAATTAACTATAGGGGCTTGCTTCATAGGGAATTAGAACCCGGATTATCTAAACCCCGCCTAATCTGTGCATTAGACAGGGGAATTTGTCAGCTATAAAATACGCGGACCAAAATAGAGTCATAAACTTTTAAGTTTAGATAGTTAAGCCTACTAACAAGTGGTACGCTCATCTTTTGGGATGATGTGTCACTTGTGGTATCGTGCTCAACTATTTAAACTATTTGATATGAGATCTATCTGGTCTCGTTATTTTCAAAATAAAAATAATATATCACCATTTTCAAAATAAAAAAAAAATATACTTTACATATTACATTAAATTTAAATTTTAAAATTTTATTTTCAAAATAAATACGAGAAAAAATTAGCCGACAATTTCTGGCGACTCCGCTGGGGAATAATTCTTCTTTCCATTTTGGATCATAAGGATTTGTCTTCATACATCGATAAGGCGCCCATATCCCTAGTGGCCGTACTATCATTCTTCCGTCGATGTACTTCGCTCATTTATTCCTGAGCGAGTATTATCAACTCTTTTGATCTCGGAGCCACCGTTTCGATCATCCTTAAACAGAGAGGTTCCGAATCTTGAAATCTTTAAGGCGGGATGGACCCCAATAAAGTGTGGTAGGTTAGGAGCGGTATATCGAAGTGAGTCCGATGCGAATTTAATCTTTTATATAAGTCTTTCAATCTCATATTGGATCCTATACTTTTTGTATTTGCTTTGCCTTAATTTTAAAATAAATCAACCAATTAAAACTTTCTATAATTTGTTCGGATAAGACTCGAAAAGGGCACCCAGCTAATTTCGATGTTTATTTCCAATGGCGTAAATGTCTTCCCCGAAACTGATCTTCTCCTTCGCTACTGGAAAGGACATCGTTGTTAGCAAGAACCAATTGCCTGATAAGACAATGATCAAGTTTGGTCAAGGGTTTGACGATGTTGAAATCAAGTTCGCCAATGTTCCAGTTGCCGTAGTGAAGTCTGTGGCAAATAAGTCAGTAGAACCTGTTGTTGAGTTCAATCTGAGGTCTGTTGACGAATTCCTGTTGGCATCATTTTTTTTTATATATTACATGCATGGGATGTCCATTCGAGCATACCAGGGTCGACAAGTGTTACTTCGACGCGTCGCGCGGAAATTAGCTCAAATCGGCCCATCCACTCGCGAGCTTGTTCAGATGACTCGAACAATGAAACGTACCACGCGAGTGTGTCCGAACATCGATATTAGCTAGGAAGGACGTCTATTTTACCACGACCTTCGAGGCGGGGTAAAAATCGTGCAAATTATCGTTTTTAGCTCGATCGTCGAGATTTACTCGAACGACTTCGGATGACGAAACGGATCACACGATTGTGTCCGGACGTCGATTTGACCTGACGAGGATGTTCATTTTGCTACGACATCGCAAACGGGTTTAAAATACGCAAATTATCCTTTTTAGCTAAATCGCCGAGAAGTGTCTCAAGCGCCTGAACGACCTCGAGATGATGAAACGGACCGCACTATCAGCATCCGAAACGTCGATTTTAGCTAAGAGGGACATCTACTTCGCTGTGAGGACGTGTACATGCTAAAAGAACGGAGAGAATAATTATAATAATAATATTATTATTATTACCATTATTATTATAATAATAATATTATTATATTATCTTATAACACATCACATCCCTCCCTCTCCCAGCAAAAAAAAAATCGCACGCGAAACCCTTCCAGCGCCGCAACTTCGCGAACCCTAGCCGAAGCTCGTCGCACCTCGCGCCGCCGGCCTCGCCGCCGGATCTCCCTCCTCGCCGGCGACTCCTCAGGCGCCGACGCCCTTCTCCAGCGGCCTCTCCTCCAGCCGCCGGCAGAACCCGCTCCACCTTCCCTCCTTCTCGGCCAGCCGCACGCACGACCTCCCTCTCGTCGGCGGCGTCCCGCCGGTCTCCTCCAGCGCCGTCAACCAGATCCGGCCGACCTCAACTCCTTCCTGCGCAGAGATCCGGCCTTCTCGCCTCCTTCGGTGCTTCGCGTCCACAGCTCCTCTTCTCGGCCTCCCTCCCACAGGCTGAGCCTTCTCCGATGTGCAAACCTTCTGTCGGCATCCCACTGCCGGCCGTTACCTGTTCTGCGTGCAGAAAATGAGCCAGAGCTCAAATCTCTCTCATTGTGCTTTTTCCCCTGCGTGCCGCCGGCGAGCTCGCTCCTCCATGTCGTCGGCCCTCATTCCCCGGTGGTTGGAACGTCGTCGGAGTGTCCTACCGTCGATGGACAGCGACGGAATGACGACTTGAAGAGGCGTGGACGTCTTTTCCTTTGTGGGGAGAGCTTCCCCTCTTTCATCGTTGCCGTCCGATCCCTTCTCGGAGGTACATTTTGGTCATATTCTTATATACCGAAATTATTCATTTTTGGTGCTTTGCATACCTCACGTATTCCTCCCTTGTTTGCGTGGTTTTGTTGCGAGGCGTGTCGGCACGTGGATCGAACACCGGCGGTTCGCCGGAAACGTGGGCTCTTCTTCAGCATAAAGAGAACGCGTCTTCAACCTTCGCGGCGGTGAGATTTTCTTATCCCTTAGGCGACCCTAGGTTTAGTCCGGTCTAGACACGGGGTGTGTGCGCCAGCGTGAGTTGGCGTATTGACGTGCCTATGTGATGGATCGTTGATTTACCTAGAGTGAGCTATAGGTTAGGAATCTTGTGCGTTGGCCAATTCCTATTCGTAGCCCAGCGATCTTCCCTCGTTCGAGCTTCAGATATTAATCCTGCCGGGTTGGAATCCCACTTCTCACGGTTTTGGCGCTCCTAATCTCCCTCGGAGGATTAGTTGAGTTCGGATCTTAGAGGACGGAAAAGCTTCAGTAAGCTAGTCCGTCCTATAAGACGGGAGTGTTCGTAGAGCGGAAACAGACATTTGGAGTCTCACCCTCACGAACGGTGGAGAGTTTCCCCTACGAGAAATCGGAGCGTGAAACCCTCTACATGCCACGCCAGTGCCGGAGGCGGCGATGCCGCACATCCAAGAGCGTCAACCCTAGTGCATCTATGCGAGGTCGTGTAGGACGAGTTCGACATGCCGTCGAGTGTTGGGGTTGTGTTGCATGTACATGGTCCATCTTGCTGCATTTTGCATGTGGTCATTTGTTGCATTAGTATGCATGTTCGCATGAGCACTTCGGGTTGATCGAGCTGTCCTGGGCCGATCCCCGATCCTCAGTTGGGTTTGATCGACTGTCCCAAGTCGATCACCTATCCTTTAGGGTCGGATTGGTTACCCCGAACTAATCCACCCATTTCTTTGGTCTGACCACCCACCACGGTCCGGTTCGACCGATCATATTACATGTTCGTATGCTTCGCATCTTATTGCATGTTTATATGCATGTGCATGTTGGTCCGATCGTACGTCGCACCATATTCGCCTCTTTGCATTTACATTCGCACCGCACTTTTATGATTCTCCATAGTGAGAATTATTCCACCTTCGGTCACCGCCCCTCGACATACTTCATTTGCTCGGGCCGCCGCCGCTACGGCATGCCCACCTCCGGCCGCCGCCGCTACGGCATGCCCACCTTCGGTCACCGCCTCCTCGGCATACCCATCCTTTCGGCCGTTGCCTTCACGCGCATGCCCGCTCTTTCCGAGTCACCGCCTCACGTGTATACTCCACCTTCACCACTTTGGCGCGATTCTCTTTGCACGTAAGCATCCTTGCATTTTGCATGATGTGTGTGCTTGCCCTCTGGGCGCCTGTTATGATTGTTTCGTACTTCGGCCGAGCAATCACAATGCGAGCTTCTGCATGACTCGTTGCTTACACATTCCTCGATGGCTCGTCATACTCGTTAGGAGAGTGACCCCGTGTCTGGCCGCGATGTCTTAACGAGCATTGCTTCACGGGTTGATCCCAACGAGCAATGCTAGTTAAGTCATCGGGATCGGCACAAGTATGATTGTGCTAAGGATCCATTGGATCTAACTTGTGTCACCCCTCTTCGTGACGCCCTTTAGATCCTTCGGATCTTTAGGTCTGGGGCCGGTATGTGCGACCCCGTCAAAGCTCATACTATACCCGTACTTACCCCGCACTTAAGCACTGGGCTCTGTGCACTTTCGTTAGATGGTGTGCTGAAGTTGTAGACTTCAGGTTGCTAGGTAGTCTTTTTGATGCTCGGCTATTGTTCTTCGATGGATTGGTTGCTCCAGCTGTAGTATCTTTCTTCCGCACTTCGCCTATGATGTGATTGCATGTTTCATATGTATGGTAGCAGTGTTAGGGCGCTTTTTCGCAGGAGCCATGCTTATTTATACACACACACGCGTACCGTATGGGTGGGAGCAAGTGATGATTTCTAACATTTTTGTTTGCGCGTGCTTATTAGCTCCACCATTTATAAAGCATTGCTCATTATACGTCATTTCGCATGCGAGCTTTCCGCTAACACTTGTTTTCATGCAGGATTGAGTCTTTTATTTTCCTTTGTACTTTTAGGCCTAGGAGAGTCTCGTAGCGTGAGAATAAGATATGGGCACAGGTTCCGAGATGTTTGGCGTAGGAACCCTATGAAGAGGACCAGGATCAGATGCTCGTGCCCTGTATCTTAATTCTGCATTTTTATATCGATGTATGTAATTAGTGACCGGCACGTATATGCGGAGTCCAGCCGCATTTTTCTTTTTCCGGATTATGTTGCCTGGTCCAACGCATTTGGCCTCTTTTATTTTATTATAGAGTGCTTTCTTTCGCTTTTATTGCATATTTGTACGCTCGCATGTGTTTTCCCTTGCTTCTTTCGTGATCTCGGATTTCGCGATATCATTTAGTGCCTTTTAAGGACCCTAAAATCGTAAACTTTATATGTTTAAGAAGTCCTAATAAAATATTCAAGATAAATGAATTTAGTGATTAAAATATTCAAGATTTTAAAATACGCACTTTTACTTTTCGTACTGCGTCTTCGGTCGGATTTTAAATCGGTTGCAGATTGCATTGGCTATCACCTGTGCTCATACTATCAGTGCCTCCACATTACTTAAGGACCGCTCTAGATAACCGCATTCATATTTGCATGTCCCGAGGAGGAGTCCCCGTGCTTCTCCAACCCGACTAGCCCAGAAGCATACCTTTATAGTGTGGTTGTCTGCTGCGCCTGTGTGTTAGAAGGCTCCCCGACCTGAGACGGTGTAAGTCCTCTTGTTTCGGAGCGCTTGCGCCTTTGTAGCCGAACCTCCCTTTCTCTTCTTTCCCGAGGCATCCTCGCCACTTTCGTGCAGTGTGAGACCCACCTCTTGGAGCTCCAAATTATACCATAGTGATGTAGCTTTCCTTCCTTCGACCCTAGGGCTACCGAGGTCCTCGCGATAATCGCAATCTCGGATTGTCGACCGGATCTCGGTGACGTGTCGGGTCGACTACCTTCACGTTCGGCAGACTTAGTGGTCCTATCTGCTTTCGGATGACTCGGCTCGTGATACCCCGACTGCGGCTACTCTACCCCTTGTGATTACTCCTTCCTTCCTTTAACTACCCCCGTCGAGCCCTTTCGCTCCTCGACTTCGCTCGATATCATTTCGACGCGCCCGACGCCGACGAGCCGCCGCCCGTTCGGATACGACGATTCGTCCTCCGCCCCTTACGGCCCGGACGTGCTTCGACGTGTCGGATACCCCCATCAAGATGATTTAGGTTGTCTCGCGTGCTCGTATGCCGATGAGCCGCTACTCCATTTGCGGATGTGAGAGACTCACTTCCGCCCGACGGCCTACGAGAGCTTTGCCGTCGAGACTTTCCCACACGGAATAACTCCCTTCGATCGCCTATACCCCAGTCCATGATAATATAAAGCCGAAACTCCTTTATCGAGAGTATTCTGGTATCCCCTAAGATGTAATTAACTGGCCGAATACGTTCCTCCAGGAGTGCTCTCGACCCCGCATACACTCGACTCTCTCTGCTATGGGTAGTCTACGTAGATACTTCTTCGCAGATATCGGCTCAAGGCGCTCTCGCCCGATCTTGTTTCGGCGGACATGCTCGACTTATCCTTGCGAGGTTTATCGCATCGTACTCTCCATGTTTTTCTTCTCTCGTTTGCCACTTCGTCGTATGTCCCTTCTAATCGGTTCCTCTCCTCTTCGAATCACTTATTTGATTCGGGAGGGAGATTTATTCGAATAGAGGAAGTATACGACGACTGACAAGCTGGCGACTCCTTTTAAAATAAAAAAGAGAAAAAGAATGACGAAAACAATTCCCTCCGCTGAAACGAGTACTAGTTGAGAATAACTCTGCTGTTGCCGTGAAGTTCGATGCATTGAATCACCGACAACCCCAAGAATGTTTCGTCGCTCCAGCTGACTTGGTTGTTTTACGTTCGTCGTCGCTTCAACATTAACAAAGGGAAAGGGCGTCCTAGCTGATGCTTCGAGATATTTTTAGTGCTGAGTGTCGTATTTTTTTAAGAGAGTCGCCTACGTGGTTGCCGTCGAATTTTAAATTTAATTTAAATATAGATATAATTTAGAAAAGTAGCATTCGATTTTGAAAATAATTTTAAATTTCAAGATTTTAAGATATGAAATCAAACCGATCTCACATCCCAAATAAGCTTATATAAACGAGCACCGCATCACAAACCGTGTATCTATCCCTAAGAATAGACACACCGCTCGATGATGTGGGCTCGACTAAATAAACTGTAAGATTTCATGACATCCGTTCTGGTCCGCGAACCAATTTTATAAGCTCGACAAATTCCCCGCTTAATATAAATGACATTAAGCGTGGTTTATATTACTCCGGTTCTTTAAAATTCCCTATAAGGGCAAGCCCCTATAGTTAATTACATCTTAAGTGACGGAATCACCTAAGAAAACTCTCGATAATAATCAATAACTCCGCTCTCAAGAATTTCAAAGTTTAAGTTTTCAAAGAATCGAATTTTTGAATCTCAATATGGAATGGATCAAGTTTGGAACATTTTATTTCGGGAATTCAAAGGAAGAAAAGTAGGAGAAATTACGGATTCGAAGTCGAACTTCGATAATCTCCCGACTATCCTATTGTTTCGTTCGAATTTAGGAAGGTCCTAATGTTTATTTAGTATTTCGATCCCGCCAATTTTAATTAATTAGGACTTATATTCGTATGATAAAATCATACAAATAAACTTCGAAGATGTGAGGGTTTATATCGTATCTGACGACTACCTCGAGTCCTAAGACCTGCTAGGCTTAATTTGCAATGCAAATGCCTAACGAAGAGTCGAGGATTGATGTCGCACTGTGCAAACCACTTCGAAGTCCTATGGCTTTGTTGTTCAATTCTATGAAAGTTTTCGTCAAGTAGATTCAAGTTTTCGTCGACGACGATGGCCGTGCCGCCCACCATGCTCCGAGCTCCTCGTTGTTGCAGAGGTTTAGTTTTAGAAATCATAAATCGTGGATGAGAAAAGTGTTTTCGTTCAGAGAAGTCTTAATTTCCAAGTGTTTTTTGTGTTTTAATTAAAACAAATCTTAAAGTCGATTATAACAACACCTGCTAAGATCCCACTGTTCCATCCTTCCGCATCATTATTTTTATCGGATTCACTTACCCGTATGAATTCGCTAAACTCAACCGAATGAGTTCCACACTTTCATTTAGCACCGTGAAATCCTGTTAAGAACACGTAGTGCTACATCATCCGAGGTATTCCCGATCATCCAACAAGACGTTTTAATTTAGTTGTAATTGTAGTTTTGTGTTTTGTTTGTGATTAAATTTTGAGTTGTTTTATATTTTCGAATGTCGTGGCGGTGAATTTTATCTTCAGTAGTGTCTTTTAATTTAGTTATGGGTTTCAGTTTTAGGGACTATCCTAAAGGTGTGGGTTTTCATGCAACAGTTGTTTATCATGCAAGAAAAATAAGTGCGGTTCGATTAAATAAATTACTGTAAAGTAATTCGCAATAAAATAAAAGCGTACCTGGAGGGTCTTCCCGTCATCCCAAGTCGCACTTAAAACACAGCTAGAATATTTAAGCAAGTTCCTAGTAAAGCTAAGGTAAGGGTTAGTGTTTTCTACCAAATTCCTAATCCTATAACTAGTCATTTCCTATGACGTCTGAGTTCCTTGTGTTTTTAGTTCAAGACGATTTTCTTCATCAAAGAACAATTAAGTTCAATCGTTTTATAAATATCCTATCATATCAGGTAAGTCATTAAGAAAAATCTTAAACATCTTTTCAATATTTCTAGGATTGTTTTAAGTCCAAGATGAATTTAATTATGTAAATGAATCGATCGTCCGAGGTTTTCAAGTTTTGTTAACTTCGCTCAGATGAACTGTGATATTCGAACGTCCTATAAGTGAAGTAACATTTCACTTGATACTCCATTTAGGAGTTACGATAGTTAAAGCTTCTAAGGGCAAAATGATGTTCAAATGATTTGTGATTCAAATTTAATTTCAAATTAATGATTTAAATTTGGAATAATGTTCAAGTTATTTTAGATTTATTTTTGAATTCTTCATGTCTTTATATTTAATTTAATTTAATTTAATTTAACTTAATTTAATTTAATGTGGTTTAATTTAAATTAATTTAACTTAAGTTAATTTAATGTAATATGATTTAGTTTAATTTAATTTAATTTAATTTAATTTAGTTTCAATTTAATTTAATTTAATTTAATTTAATTTAATATAATATAATATGATTATAATTTAATTTAATTTAATTTAATTTAATTTAATTTAATTTAGTTTAATCTAATTCTTAATTTTTAATTTAATTTTTAATTTTAGAGGAATTTGTTTTAAATAATTTAACTTTAATTTAATTTAATGATTAAGTCTTTTAAGATTTTAAATCTTAAACTTCGATTATCATTTTAATTAGGAATTAAACATTAATGAAATGATTAATTTAGGGATTTTTTAAATTAAAGAATAAATTTCTTCCTAATAATATCCCTATTTTAATAATTCCAATTTTATTATTCTTCCAAATTTAATCAATTATTTAATTAAAGTTTAATCATTTTAAATTGCTTAATGGGTTTCTACCCTTCAATTATTAAATTTCAATCATCCAAATCAGATTAGGATCAAATATTTTACTTGTTAATTTTTTTATTAAACCTAAAGTTTTAATTAAGGATTAAAAGAAATTTAATTACCACTTTACCCTTTAAGCTTAATAATTTCATAACTCACTAAATCGAACTCAAATGAACTTTAAATTTTTATGTGACTTCACTTATGTGTCAATAAAGACATGAGAGGAGAAAATGTGATTTTTCTCGTATTTAATTTATTTATATAATTATTTTTGGTAGAAAATAGAGATTTCCAAGGAAAATTTAATAACATGACCAAGGGAAAGTTTCTGTCCTTAAGAAAATTAGGGGACATTCCTAATGACTAGTAGGACCACTTGGACCAAATTTTGTGATTTTTTGAATTATATTTTATTTATTAGAATTATTTTAAGTTCTGGAGTATTAATTAATTTAAAAATAAAATAAATGTTGAAAAATGAATTTTATATTTTTCAAAAATCTCTCCGATATCGAGGAAATCGGAGAAGCAAATTTTGCAATTTTCTCGATTTTTCTCGTGATTTATTATAATTATTTTAGTGAAAATGCTAGAAAATACATTTTTTTTAATTTTAAAATTACCCTAGAGCTTTAAAAATTAATATCTCACCAAATAGACCTAAGAAAATATGGGGTTTGTTCCTAAGTGATTAAAATTCAAAATGTGACATTTTGGTGAATTTTATTATTTTTGTGATTTTTATTATTTTTTAATTATTAAAAATATTAAAATAATATTAAAAATCAACTTTTTTAGAAAATTGAAATTTTAATTTTCTTAAATTCCCCGATATCGAGAGGCTCCAAAACCAATTTGGTGAATTTTTGAAAGGTATTTTGAAAGTTATGAATTTTTAAAGTTTAAAATGACTAAACTGGCTTAATCAACCCATTTAATAGTGCTAACCAAGTTCAATTGACCTCAAATTTTTATGGTGGGTTCCTCCGATCCTAAAGGTCAGTGGAGAATCGATTTCAAGTCAATTTGATCTATGGTTAACTCTAATTAATTGCAGACCTATTTTGAGTGTTTAAGCCAATTAGTGTTGTTTAAAATGAACTAACTCAAAACCTATTTTTCCTAGTGGTTCTCTAGTCATAATGAACATCACCAAATTTTCCTAGAATTTATTTCACAACATGCTATTTATTTGAATTAAAATACTCAAAACAGTGATACTGAATTCGAAAATCAATAACTCTTCATAGGATGACTCTCGACTTTGGAAAATTCAGTGAATGTTCCTAAATCTGAGGCTTCAAAAGCCTCTATTGTCTCATGCCATAGTGAATTGTATACATGCATTGAGAATTAAACGTATGCAGAGAGTAAATAAATTATAAAAAATAAAATACTGATAAAATTAAATGATTTCTTTTCCACATTATTCTCCTCTCGTTCACCGAGCAAGAGTGGTATTTTTATTTTATTTTTCTCGATTTTCCTACACAAAGCTTATGAATTTTCCAAGTTTAAGGAATTAAATAAATGAAAATACCCCTAATTTTCTATTTATCCGAGTCGGCGCCGCGTCATCCTCGAGATCTCCGAACGCACAAGCGTCGCGCTCCCATTCGACGCCGCCGCTGGAGTCGCAGCCCGGGCCCCGCGGTTCACGTACCATCTTCTCGGTCCGACGCCATCCGAGCCGTCCGTCCACGCGTGTATCGAATGGACGGCATCCGTTCATCGTTCCCGAGCGTCCTCACCCGAGAGCCGTCCACACTAAATCCCTAAGATCTCACTCGATACTCGACGGATTTTCGTGTTCTTATGCTCTATGGATTCGTCTCGAGAAGACGAACACATCCATACTGGCTATCATGCATCGAAATTAAAGCATTTGAAATGGAGAATCTCCGTAAGCTCTGGATGAAGAATTAGCTCATACCTTAGCTCGAGAGGTGAAGCCTCGATCGAGATGCTCGAGCACGTTCGTTGGAGCCGCAGGAGGCTGGGGATGAAGCTCCCGGGGATGTGGTGAATCGCCTAGGTGTGATTTCCACCAAGTGCCGATCACAACCTTCGGAGTCCGGAACAACCGGGTGGCCTCGGAGATGGAGCTTTTGCCGGTGGACACCTTCTCGGCTCCGGTGAAGGTGTAGGACCAATCAATCTCGAGGATCGATCCATCATGGAGTGTCGACTCTCATTTTCGACGAGCTCTTCTCTTCTTCTCTTTAAGATTTTGGTGATCTAACTTTTGCAGCTTTTCCCTTCGACTATCTTAGAGGACTAGAATCGGGACCCACCTTTTAGAAATTCAAACCACTTCTTAACTCCCCGCAAACTCCACAAACTCGACTATAGACCCCTAATCACCTGTGAGGGTCGAAATCAAATGCGAAGTTTAAAGGACGAGTTCCTATAGTGACTCTTCGGCCTTAGGATCGCCTCGGCGGCCTCGGTCTCGGTAAAGGGCCGACTTACACATACACTACACCTATGCACTACACTTTCACACACCTCCTAAAACACACCCTTACCCAACTTAACTTCCCCGACTCATGTAGGTGATTCACATGGATGGTCCTTAACCCCTAAGCCCTCGCAAGAGGTCAGGAACAACATAGCTGAATGCCTCAAATGAGTCCCTTCATGGCTCATGTGGCTTCGATATGGCTTCATGGCTCAACAAAAATGATTTCATTTCACTTACATCCACCCAATCTTCAATTTTCCAAATTTTCAATTTTCGACCCCCGGACCCAACACCCGCCAACCTACCCAAAGTTCTCGAATAATCCCAAATTTCTCAAAAAGTTTCCAAATTACCCAAAATTCTCCAAAATCAATCCCAAACATTCCCACATCACTCAAACTGATCATCCATATCCAAAAATATCAAAAATTCCAAAAATACCCCCCAATACCTTCCAAATACCCAAAATACCCCTTTTCGACCCAAAAATCCAAAAATTCAGAAAATTCCCAGAAAATTCCAGAAAATCCCAAATATTCCCAATTTCATTTTGTTCAACTACACCATGGGCCAATTTTGTCAATTTACCCCACTTTTGTCAAAACCCCCAATTCGACCCATTTTAACCCAAAATGAACCCAATGTCAAACCAAACCTACCCAATCGACCCAAATTCTGGTCCAATTCAATTCTAAACTTCAATTCAACATCCCAAACACCAATCTAGACCAAAGCCAAGCTTAATTTGATTGAAATTCGGGTCCAATTTCACTTTCGCCTTAAAGCCCAATTGGACCTATGACCCAAACCTAACCCAAACTCACCCAATTCAACTCCAATTAACCCCAAATCTTTTCCAAACCTTCCTTAACATCCCCATGAACAAAACACTAACATGATTTGCTCAAAATTTAGACTCCAAACCCCACTCAAATTCAACCCAAAATCAAAAAGCCCAATTTCGACCTAAACCTAAACCTAGCCCAAATGAGCCCAAACCCCAAAATCAAAACCCAACCAAAGCCAAAACCTCTTCAAACACTCCCAAAAACATTTCCCAACATTAATTTCACATCAACTTCAACTCTAGCCCAACTTCGGCCCATGGTAGCTCATTTCGCCCACTTTAGCCTCTTTACCAAAAAGCCTCATATCCAACCCAATTCAAACCCAAATCACCTCAAATTTGTTTCAAAACCACTCATGAAGCATCCCTAAACCAAACTCAACAATTATTTGGCCCAAGCCTTTACCAAAATTTCATCCCAAAAATCCATTTTAAAATTCAAAAGCCCACTTTCCTAAACCATTTAAAAGCCCATCTAAAACCATTTCAATGAGCCCAAAATTGATTCTAAAGCCCATATGACATTTTCATATGCTTGGGCCAAATAATTGTTGAGTTTGGTTTAGGGATGTGTCATGAGTGGTTTGAAACAAATTTGAGGTGATTTGGGGCTCGAATCGGTCGGATACGCCTTTGGCAGAAGAGGCTAAGGTGGGCCAAAATGGGCTACCATGGGCCAAAGTCGGGCTAGAGTTGAAATCGATGTAAAATTAATGTTGGTAAATGTTTACGGAGTGTTTCAAAGAGGTTTTGGCTTGGTTAGGTTTTGATTTTGGGATTCGGGCTCATTCGTGCTAGGCTTAGGCTTAGGTCAAAATCGGGCTTTTTGATTTCGGGTTGAATTCGAGGGGTTTGGGTCTAAATTTTGGGCAAATCATGTTAGTGTTTTGTTTATGGGGATGTCAAGGAGGGTTTAGAAAAGATTCGGGGTTAATTGAGTCGAATTGAGTAGTCTCAGGCTGAGGTCACAGTCCAAATCGGGCTTTAAGGCCAAAAGTGAAATCGATCCCAATGCCAATCAAATCGGGCTTGGATTTGGTCTAGATTGGTGTCGGATGTCGAATTGAAGTTTAGAATTGAATCGGACCAGAATTTAGTCAATCGGGCAGTTAGGCTCGACATCGGTTCACTTTCGAGTTAAAATGGTCAAATCGGGGTTTTGATAAAAGTGGGGTAAATCGACAAAATTGGCCTATGGTGTAGTTGAACAAAATGAAATCGGGAATATTTGGGATTTTCTCGAATTTTCTGGGAATTTTCCGAATTTTTGGATTTTTTCGCTAAGAGGGTATTTTGGTATTCGCGAGGGTATCGGGAGGTATTTTTAGAATTTTTGGTATTTTTGGTTATGGATGATCAATTCGAGTGATGTGGAAATGTTTGGGAATGATTTTGAGAATTTTGGGTGATTTGGAAATTTTTGAGAAATTCTGGCTATTCGTGCGCTGGCGAGCTGGCCAAGGGTCCTCGGGTCAAAATCGAAAATTTGAAAATGGAAGATTAGGTGAATGTAAGTGGAATAAAATCATTCTTGGTTGAGCATGAAGCCATATCAAGCCCACATGAGCCATGAAGGGACTCATTCGAGCATTCACTACGTTGTTCCTAACCCTCTTACCAAGGGCTTAGGGTTACGGACCATCCATGTGAATCATCTACATGAGTCGTGAGGTCAAGCTCAGCATGGGTGTGTTTTAGGATGTGTATGGAAGTGTAGAGTATGTGTAAGTCACCCCTTCATCGCACCAAGTCACCTTGGCATTCTAGGCCAAAGAGTCCCATAGAACTCATCCTTTAAACTTCCACATTCGATTTCAACCCTCAAGTGATTGGGGTCTACGTCAAGTTTATGGAGTTTGCGGAGTTAGCAGTGGTTTAAAATTCTAGATGATGGATCCCAATTCTAGTCCTCTAAGATAATCAAAGGAAAAGCCTAAGGCTAGATCCTAAGTACTCAAAGAGAAGAAGAGAAGACCTCATCAAAAACGAGGTCAACAAGTTGACCGATGAACTCGTAATCGAAGAAAGTTCGGCTTTCACTTCGCCGCCTTCGTTTTCGAAATCGGGTCCGCCTCTAACCGCAACTTCGACTAGAACACGAGAGGAGAAACGAAACAGTAGAAAATAGCCTAAAATCAAGAGATTGAAGCCGCTAAAGTTACCGCTCTCGCGGAAGTTTTCGAGGAGGAAACCGGACTTCTCGAAACCTCACCCCTTCTTAGAGGAAGCGTGTTTCATCCTTTGTCCGTTGCCCCCGCCGAAGAAGATGCTTCAAGAATTGTCGCCGCGTTACCGGTATCACCTCGTTGTAAGAATGAGAAAAAGAAGAAACCCGCTATTTTCCTCGAAATTCGTCGGTGTTTGAAAGATCGGCTCGTAGAGAGCGTTGTTCGCCTGCCGAGATACCGAAGAAAATTGGGTGTGCCGTCCCACCGCATATACAAGCCGAAATCTTAAAGGATGATAAACTCCACGCATCGACATTATAAGTCTCGATCGAAGGAACGAGACGCTATGACCCCGTGCTTCGCTAAGTTACGTCCTGGGAAACGTGTAGTTACTTCTACGCATCATATCTCCACCACCCATCGTAAAGTCACAGGACGCCAACCTCGCAAAATCTCGTCTCGGACCAAGGATAGTTCCTTCAATCGGATCACGGTGAAGTTCCGTTCCGAAAGGAGACTCGAGGAACGATAAAGGGTTGCTCGCTATAGTATCTCGGTTCTCGTACTAGGGAGCACACCACTTCTAGATGTGTTAGTGCTTTTAATAAGCCATTTGATTTTAAAGCACCAACGCTAAAGAAAATGGTGTGGCAACCTAAGGCTACTGAACCAATACCCATGGTGAAGCCCAAAGTCAATTACAAGAAGAATGATTCTAGTCCCGAGAGGATAATTGGTACTCCGTAAGCCGCCGTGCAAGGGGTTAGTAGTCGACACCCCATGTGGATTCAACAGATAAAGTGAATTTAATCAAGTTAAATCGGAAAGGTCGAGAGAAGACATTCAACAGATTGCTCTAAAGAAAGGAAAGAAGAATCGAACGATGAGGAAGATTCGACGGATTATATGGATGAAGATTTTGTCGAAATAAATATGGTCGAAAACCAGCAGCATCTTCAAATATACGAGAAGCCCCAAACATCAACCGAAGGGAATATTATTGAAACATTACTGGGAGTTATTCGAGATAAAGATGAAATAATCGAACTGGTTGGAAAGAAAGATGGAAGAAATGATGGTTGCAATTACGACTTTACAAAGTCAACCTCGTACTCCAATAAGTGGTTCCCGCCGAGATAAATCAACCGAAATAATCCAGCATTCCCGATAATAATAAAGAATCTTCCAATAATAATGAAGAGCAACCCATGAAAAATTCTGTTCCAGCCTACCATGCCGAAAAGGATATCAAAAGTTTAATGAACAACAAAGAGAGAAGCCTTGCACAATCTAAAGGAGGATCGTTAATTCCGAAGGGTAGACCTTATCCCGAAGAATTCGACGCCGTTCAATACCCCAAAGGCTTCGTACCATCTTCGTTTAAAACTTTTGACGGAACAGAAATCCACGACAACACGTCGCGCATTTTCGGCCACATGCTGTAATGCAGGAGGAAATGATGCACTATTGTTCCGACAATTTGTGAGTAGCCTCTCAGGTGTTGCATTTGATTGGTATGCAGAATTACCGAATGGATCGGTCAAGACTTTCGCAGAACTAGAAAATCTTTCGTTAAACGGTTTGCTGGAGCTCAACACCATATCACCGTTGGTGATCTTCGTGGTCGAGAAACAAAAACCGGACGAAACATTGGTGGAATACATTCTGCGATGGAGGAATCCGAGCATGAAGTGCGAACCTCAACTCCAAGAACAACACGCAATTGAAATTTTATCAAGAGCATTCATGGACCGTGGCATTCCTCCTTAAAGGCTTTACGATCAAGACATTCTGAGAAATTGCTCAAGCAAAGCCGCAAGTCTACAAGAAGAAGCAAAACAACTTGGTTTTATCGAAAAGACCGAGAAACGAAACCAATGAAAGCTTTTGAGAAGAAATCCGTGATCGTCGCAACTATCGATAAAGGCAAACAACCGATACAGTATAAAGACGAACAACCTCGACAGTAATCATCAATCTTTTCAACGAAGATAATTCGTAGCCTTCACAACAGAGAGCTCCTCTAATGAACGAGAGACCAACTTTGTCTTTAGCAGAACGATTAAGTAGGGTATATTCCTTCAAAGATGAAGCAGTCGGCAAGATGTTTCGGAATTTGGTTAAGAAAGCGGAATTCAAACTGCCCGAACCTAAGAAACCTGAAGAAGTTGATAAGAAGGATCATCCGCTATATTGCCCATACCACAGAATGATAGGACATACTATAGAGAACTGCTTTGTTTTCAAGAATTGGTTGGAGAATAATCTCATGAAAGGGAACATAACGATCCCGAAAGAGTATATGAGGGAATCTGAAAAAGGTTCAATCAATACAATCTCGGTCGATCCTATTGTTCCAATTGATCCATATACAACCGATGATGGGTGGAGTACAAGATGGACTAAATCTTCAAAGAAAATATCGAATCAGTCCTGAATGCTTCAACACAAGCCGTGATTCAAGATCCAAAGCCTCGTTGAACCGGTGTTATTGGTTGGAGCGTAAGATAAATCTCAAGAAAAGAATGAGCAAGTTATGGAAGATAAGATTGAAAAGTCAGCTCAGAAGATGAGAATTGTTGGTCCGAGATTAGTTGTTACGGATTTGGGAGAGAAATCTCTCAAACCGTTAACTTTGTATGATTGCTTCTTCGCTCCACCAGGGGCACGTAATACTATGGAATTTGATTTCAGCTACGTTTTGGCTGTTTCTGTTGGTGATGTGGTTGACAATAACCAACTTAACTCTGATACTAATTTCAATCATGATAACAATTCTCAAATCGTACAGAACACTGATATGTGCAATGATGATCCAGAAAGAGATATAGATAATGATAATTGTTGTATGGAAGATGAAACATTTATTCTAGAGTTTCAAGGATCGCCAATTGCAATAGAGCTAGAATTTTCCGATTCGAAGAGGTCTTGAAAGAGTCGACTACTTCAATTCCCGAGGTTACAACTCCCGAATTAATTCCGCACTCTAAGAGATAACGAAATAAATTTGAGAAGTGGAAAGATATTACCCCGAGAGTGGGTCCGAAGGATAAAGGAAAGCAAATAGACGATCCAGCTTCCACCAATCGATGAAGTGCTTGTTCAAAAAGAAAATGAAAAGCCAAACAATAAAGTGGATTATAATGTATTAGCACATCTTAGGAAGTTACCAGATAAGTTGAGTATATACGATGCTCGATCTTATCAAAGGAGATGAGAGAAGCTCGCAGTGAAAGCTTTACTCGATCCGTACATCCGTTTGGCTCGACTCGCCGGTGATTCCTTGGATGAGGTTTGTACATCGAGGAAACAGACAAAGATAACTTTTACGGATGATGATTTATCGCTTCGGCACCGCCGATCATAATCGCCCGCCGTATATTTCCGTCAACATTGGTAATGCTATGCTATCTAGAGTGTTAGTGGATCCGGAGCATCCATTAACATAATGAACCCGAGAACACTAGCATACTTGGATATTGATGCAAGACAGTCGACCGCCGATAGAATGATGTTAAGGGGTTTTAACCGTAAAGGAGAAAGAGCTTGGGATCGATAACTCTACCGTCGAGAATCGCTGAATTGACAACAACCGCAAAATTCCATATCATCGACTCGAAACATCATTTAATGCTCTTCTCGGGCCGACCTCGGATTCACGAAAACAGATTGGTTCCCTCATCACTACATCAATGTATAAAGTATCGCCGTGAAGGACAAGAATATTGTATAAAAGGAGATTTACAACCATTTTCTGTTCATGAAATAGTATTCATGAAGATGTCGCTTACTACACTCCTCCGAAAAGACTCGTTTTATCTCGAGATGTTGTTGTAAATAGAACGTAAAATCCGTAAAGCACACAAAGACAAGATTTTTCAGCCGCCATTTCAACAATCTCGTATCACCCCTCTACAACGAGAGGGTGAGAGTTTCTCCGTAACTCGCATCCGAGGTCGAGGCCGGGGACGAGGTCAAGAAAGGAACGATAGTGGTTGTTGAATCAAAGAATCCGATTATCAACATCGATTTAGAAGACAGTTCTGAAGATGAAAAAATTAAGAAAGATGCAATGACAATCAACCAAAGAAGACCCCAGTTCCAAATCAGTTTAGAAGATGAAGAAAAGTGTGAGCATAGTTCAATGTACGATCGAATCAATCGATATGTACAATCTATGGCCCTTACCCCAATTTATACTCATAAAATTGAGGGTTTGACGGTCAAAGAAGTACATAGTGCTGGTGGAAAACCAATAAAGTTTCACCGTGGCTCGCATCTTCTAGTTCCGAAACTAATGTAAAACTAGAAAACGATCTTTCTTCGTAATTAATGGAATTGCCCGTTGAATGGTATTCTCATCGTGTTCAAAATCTTGCACGACGTGGTATGGTACCCAAGCAATGGTCAAAAGAACAATCGCATTATTTTGAAAAACTTTGGAATAATAACAATCGTACATTCAATTCTAAACAAGGTCTTGGGTTCGGCACGGTAGGACCGACTGATGATGTGGAATTTTGCCTAGCTTGTTACCAATGGACAAAATGGAGAATGTTTGGAAACTTTGGATAATTATGAAGATTCTCTAATCGATGATGCCCCACCGTAGTTTGAAGAAGAGATTAAATCAACAAGAGATGAGCCGAAAGAGGTTAACTTAGGGACCGAAGAGGAACCAAGGCCAACCTTCATTAGCTCCCTACTTAATGAAGAAGAAGCTTCGTGCATGATTAAGTTGTCAATCGAATTTAAAGATTGCTTTGCTTGGAGTTATAATGAGATGCCGTGATTAGCATCGATGTGGCAAAGTACATAAATTGGGTTTAGATTCCGCGCGAGCTCCAGCTAAGGTGCTCCAAGAAGGATGCGCTGGATATCGAACAAAAAGTCATAACGGAAGTCAAAAAGCCGATAGATGCCAAATTCGTACGAGAAGAGCAATATCCTACATGGCTTGCCAAAGATAGTACCGGTTAAGAAAAAGAATGGTCAAATCCGAATTTGTGTAGACTTCGTGGATTTAAATAAGGCATGTCCAAAAGATGAATTTCCACTTCCTATTCCGTAATCGATGGTTGATATCGCATCATCTCATGCCATTTTCTCTTTTATGGATGGGTCGTCCGGCTATAATCGAATCAAGATGGCTCCGAAGATGAAAAGTTTACAGACTTTCGTAACGCCAATCGGAGTTTACCGCTATACAAGTAATGCCTTTCGGGTTAAAGAATGCAGGAGCAACATATCAACGAGCAATGACCAGTAATTTTTGATGATCTCATTCACAATCAAGTGGAATGTTATGTGGATGATTCGGTGATCAAAAGTAAACAGAAGAAGATCATACGTACGATTCGAGAATTGTTTTTGAACGAGTTACGACAATTTAACCTTAAAATGAACCCTCCGAAGTGCGCATTCGGTGTGACTTCGGGAAATTTTTAGGGTTCGTTGTTCGTCACCGCGGGATTGAAATTGATCCGAGAAAATAAAAGCGATTTTGGAAATGCCACCCCCTAAGAATTTAAAGCAATTACGATCTTTTCAAGGGAAGTCGGCATATTTAAGACGCTTTATTTCTAATTTGTCGTGAAGGTGTCAACCTTTCTTCGTATCGACCAAAAGGATGCCAAGTTTACTTGGGACGATAAATGTCAATATGCATTCGAAAGCGTTAAACAATATCTAATGACACCTCCCGTACTAGTTGCCCCGATCCTGTGTAAGCCTTTCGATACTTTATACCGCGGCTTTAGACGATTCCCTCGAGCTCACCGCTCGAGGTCAATGATGAGGGTAAAGAAAATGCTTTATATTACTTAAGTCGTCGTCTAATACCAGCAGAGGTAAAGTATCCACCAATCGAGAAGCATTGTCTGGCTTTAATTTTCGCAGTTCAGAAACTCCGACACTACATGCTCTCTCACAAGGTCAATTTGATTTCAAAGTTTAATCCGTCGCAAGTATTTGATAGCTCGACCGACGCTTTCCGGAAGGTTAGCAAGATGGGCCATGATATTATTGCAATTTGACATTACCTTTGTTCCGCTTCGAGCTATAAAGGGACGGATTCTAGCGTATTTTCTTGCGGCACATCCGTTACCAGCCGACTCTCTTCTTAATGACGATCCGCCAGATGAACAGATAATGAATTTGGAAAATTCCAATACTCGACGTTGGGAATTATATTTTGATGGAGCCTCTTCAGCACAAAAGAATAAAGAACTACAAACGATAATACCCGGTAAAGCAGGGACTGATTGATATTCATTACACCAGAACGAGGAATGTTGAGATATGCTTATCATTTAACCGCAGCCGTGTACGAACAATGAGGCAGTAATATGAAGCTCGATAACAGGATTACAATTAGCGATACTCCTGGATATAACCGATATCAACATTTATGGAGATTCACAACTAATAATTCAACAAGTTGCTGGCCGACATAAAATTTTGAAGCCTGGATTGGAACAAGTATCACCGTTATACAATGAGGTTGTTGGAACAAATACCTAATGTGACACCGTACGAATTCCGAGAGGAGAAAACGCTTCGCAGATGCTCTCAGCTAAACTTGCTAAAGAATTTCGCATGTCTACAGGAAGGTTCTATTGAAATAACAAGACAAGGACTTCAAGTTTTGTCTCAAATTGATACGGATACGTTAAACAAATTAAATGAAGAACAAACAAGTAGCGGCGCTTGCCGAAGACACGTAAGATCGAGCGTCAACCCTTCATAGAATATTTACAGAGCCGGAAACTACTGTATGATAAGTCGACAGCTCATCGGATAAAGAAAAGAGCACCGTCATATGCTTTAATCGATAATGTTCTTTATCGAAGATCCTTCGATCAAATGTGGCCGAGATGCTTAAACAAGCACGGAAGCTCAAGAAATTGTAAAGGAGGTACATTCGAGACTTTGTGGCGCTCATCAGTCAGGTCCTAAAATGAAAATGAAAATCAAAAGGCTAGGATACTACTGGCCTGCGATGATGACCGACTGTATGAAAATCGCCAAAAGTTGCCATCAATGTCAGATACATGGAGTGGTCTTACACCAACCCCCTAATGTGCTCCACCCGACGGTCGCGTCGTGGCCGTTTGAGTGTTGGGGCACGGATGTAGTGGGTCCTATAGATCCTCCATCTTCAAAAGGACATCGATTTATCTTAGCGGCTACCGATTACTTTTCAAAATGGCGCAGGCCGTACCGCTCGCAGAAGTGAAAGCGTATCATGTGTTACAATTCTTCAAAAATCGAGTCGTCTATCGTTTTGGCGTACCACGCGGAATAATTTCGTACAACGGGTCCGCTTTCAAGAGTACAAAAATTAATAATTTTGTCGAAGACATGGAATAGATCGGCGGTATTCTACAATATATTATCCTCGAGCAAACGGGTCGGCGAGGCTTTTAATAAGACTCTCGTCCAAATTCTAAAGAAAACTTTGAATGAGAACAAGAGAAATTGGCACGAGCAGCTATTAGAAGCCTTATGAGCCTACCGAACAACGTTCGGAACTCCAACACAAGCCTACTCCTTATGCCCTCGTGTACGGGTCCGAAGCCGTTCTTCCTTTAGAAGTGCAACTTCCGTCTCTCGTAATCCGTCGCCGCGTAAAATTACTACCGAAGAAAATTTTAAGCTCCGTCCGGAAGAGCTGGAAAATTTGGAAGGGAGACGACTATTAGCACAACAAAATTTGGAATTATATCAAGCTAAAATGGTTCAAGCACATGATAAACCGATCCGCCCTGTGACTTTCAAAGTTGGTGACCTTGTACTTGTTCTTAAGAGACCTATCCTCGCACATCGCAAGATAGGTGGAAAGTTCGAACCAATTTGGAAGGTCCATTTGTGGTGGAGAAAGTTTACTCTGAGGAGCATACCGGCTAGTGGACTCGTCAAGGGGAAAGACCTATGCTCCCTATTAATGGGCGTTACTTGAAGAAATATTATGTGTCGTGATGTTTCAAAAGAGCAAACTTTAGAAATAAAGTCTTGTTCTTAGAAGCACTGACACCTCAATTGTAACTGGGTCCGAACTTAAATTTGAAACAATATTGTTGAATAAAATTTCCTTTTCAATCTATAATAAAGTTCATATATTCTAAAATGTAATCTGATCATCATTCCTGTTCCTTTCATATGAATTTCAATTTTCATAATAAGCCCTATATTTATAAATAAATAAATAAAATATGTATATACACATATATAAATATAAATTAAAACGAATACATTCCAGATTAATACATATTATTCTTGCTTAGCCTGGCCGACATATCGACCGTTTTCCCCGTGTTTGTGCAGGAAAATGTCGAAGGAAGGCTGATTTTCGTCTTTAGGAATGGACTTGGTTTCGCTCTGAATAGAGAGAAGATTGAAGAGGGAGCAGTTATAGAATTTGATCTGGATTTTGAACAAATAAATTTGGAGTATGAAAGCTCGGCTCTGACGATTGTAGATCAGGAGGCATTCCGTGGTCAGAAGCCCATATTAACATTTAAAAGCAAAGATCAACGTTCTTCCGGAAAGAAGAGGAAAATAAATGAGGTTGAAATGGACTACACTACAACCAACAAGATTAATTCAATGGTGATGACTTCTGAAGGCGAGCTTGTTGGTGCTATCCCTACCAATGATCAGTTGGAAGGTAAGGCAACACTCACCCGCACTCAGAAAAGGAACCGGAATCGACGGATACACAAGATGTTGGAACAGATGAAAGAACAGTGGAGAGGATGAGGTCTGTTGTTGAAAGGATGGCGATCGTGCTTGAAAGAAAAGATTTCAAATCAACCCGTTGAGGTAATCCCACCAAAGCCGGAGAAGGCCGTATCGAAACCTACTCTTCAAAAGAAAGATATCGGAAAAAGAATATGGAGGTTGTGCCATACGTCCCACGGCTCGTGGACGTGCCTCGTAGATTGCAAATTATTCCGAACATGAATTAGAAAGATATCAAAGAGTAAGAAAGCAGAATTTCGAACATCTTCAAAGACTCCGGGAAAGTACATCAATATATTGGAAGGCTTAGAATTATACACCGACGTATTTTCCGAGCAAGAACAAAGAGAAATCGTGGATTGTGTTATCCTCGAACAACAAATGGGACAAGCGGGACGCCCGAGAAGAATAACTTACTCGAACCCGGAAAATGGAAACGTGGAAAGGGACGAATTACCATACAATATGGGTGTCGTTACAATTTCGCTAAAGACAGAGAAGGTAATCCTCCCGGCATAATTCGCCATGATGAAGTTGATCCATTACCATCATTCATAAAACGGATGATCGACGAATGGTAGCCCGGCGAGTGCTCCCGCCGATTGCATTCCAAACAATTCGTATTATAAATATATATAAGGAGGGTGACCGTATTCCTCCACATGTTGACCATCATGACTTCAAGAGACCTTTCGTACCGTCTCGTTCGTCAACGAATGCAATATCATGTTTGGCACGTAAATTCGGATTATTGGAGATGGAGAATTCCAGGGACCTCGTTGAAATTCCTTTACCGGTGGGCTCGGTATTAATCTTAAAAGGAAATGGTGCCGATGTGGCGAAACATTGTATTCTCGGTGTATCGTATGAGAGGATTTCGATCACTCTCGAAGGATGAATGAGGACAAGATACCGTTCCGTTATAAATCTGATCCGGAAATGGAGAATCTCCGACCATATGAACTATAAGTTGTTTAAAGTCAGCACACCTCTTTATATATAGGAAGGATCTTTCCAGATTCTCCGATGTATGTTGAAGGTGAGGCTAGTCTCTATACAGCTTACTGTTCAAGTACATGATAGACAGTGGTGGATGTTCAGAGTGATATACAGATTTGATTTGACATTCAAAGATATTGCAGAAGAAACATATAGATGTGTACGGATTATTGTTGTATGATGACAGTGATGTTCTTCATGTTTGATATTCGATGTAATAGCATTTCATCCACTATTATATGATATTCAGTTTCAAGCAAATATGATCAGACTCCTTTTGACAGTTTAAAAGCAAATCTGGTTGATTGTTTGTCGAAGAAACCAATAAATTTGGTTTATCGCAATTTTGAAAAGGCTAAGGAGCAAGAACGATGTGTAAAATAAGAAATATAATAATTCTTGAAATATATATATATATATATATATATATATATATATATATATATAGATACAAACAAATGCCTAATAAAATATTTTTGGAATAACAAAATCTTAAATAAAATAATGATAATATGAGTTTTGTTTCATATTCTTGCCAATTCTCATATATATGCATCTGCATTTCACAGACCTCACAATTCACACAATTCAATACTACGTCTCTACACAATTCCCACATTTACACCACAAGTCATCACATTCCTCCATAATTTTTCACAATACATCGTACACCTTTTGAGATCGGTACCCATATTCCGATTCTCATCCCGAGACTGATACCGATATTTCAGTTCTCTTCTCCTAAGGTCAGTGCCTAAATTCTGACTCTCATTTTTTTCGAGATCGATACCTAAATTTCGATTCTCATTCCGAGGCTGGTACCCGTATTCCAGCTTCTCATCCCGGGCCGCACTCATATTCGATTCCCATATCCTGAGATCGGTACCCATATTCCGATTCTCATTTCGAGACTGATACCAATATTTCAGTTCTCTTCTCCTGAGGTCAGTACCTATATTCTGACTCTCATCCTTTTGAGATCGATACCTAAATTTCGATTCTCATTCCGAGGCTGGTACCCATATTCCAGTTCTCATCTCGGGGTCAGTACCTATATTCTGATTCCCACCTTCTGAGATCGGTACCCATATTCCGATTCTCATTCCGAGACTGATACCGATATTTCAGTTCTCTTCTCCTGAGGTCAGTACCTATATTCTGACTCTCATCCTTTTGAGATCGATACCTAAATTTCGATTCTCACTTCGAGACTGGTACCCATATTCCAGTTCTCACCTCGGGATCAGTACCTATATTCTGATTCCCATCCAGCATGCACATGATTTATACATAATTATGCATATGATTTATACATATCTATACATATTGTTTATACATACCCTTTGGATAGGCTTAGCCCTATTCTTTCTCACCATACATTCATATTGTTTGAGATAGGTTTTATCCTACTCCCTCCTACCTTTCCAATACATATTTGGATAGGCTTAGTCCTATTTCTTCCCCGTCACATTCTCTTTGATCGAATGCATATTTCTGAATCATTTCCTTGCATACATGTTGGAAATTCAAATTCATATCGTTGAATTGAAGGTACACTGCTAATCCCCAAGTGGAATGTAACTTCACTTCAATTCCGATTCAATCTTTGATCCGTTTCAAGTACGATTACTTGAATATTCGTTTGCGATCGGGTTGATTGTTTCGGTCGATGCCGATAGGCGCGGTGTGCTTGCATAAGCACACCACACCTATTGGGGGTCCATTTGTTGACCTCATTTTCGAGGTCATTCATTCCCTCTCTTTAGAGCTCAGGGTCTAACCTAGGATTTTTACTATTTGGACTATCTTAGAGGACTAGACTAGGACCCACTATGTTTAGAAATTCGAGCCATTTCCTCGCTCCTCGAAGTTTCATATGGACGGTTTTAAATCTTCAACATCCAGTTGGATTGATTAAAAGCCGACATATTGAAACTCTTGTCGAGTTCCTATAGGGATTTGAAAGCCATAGATGGACCCCACTTTGTGCGTCGTTTGACTTTTTGCCACGAGCAATATGTTTGACTATGGTTCTCGCTTAGGCGAAGACCGGTCGTTAATTTGCTCGATAAATGGCTCGGTCGAGTCAAAGTAAATTTATTTTGCCACGTGACGCAAATTTAATTTAAATTGATGCGACCGTCGGCGAACTTGTCCGAACGGCCCCGGATGACGAAACGGACTGCCCCATTGCGTCCGGAACATCGATTTTAGCCGGGAAGGACATATAACTTGATGGGATTTCAAATCGGCTCGATTTGCGTGCAAAATTGACGAATTTAAATAAAATAATAACAATAGTAAATTTTTTTTAATATAATAATATATATTAAATCTTATAATTACATACCCTAACTCACAATCACTGTTCATTTCCTTCTATTTCACGCGCTCGCCTTCAGTCCCCTTTCCCGTGCCCTAACCGGACCTCGCCCCTCTCTTCTTCGGTAATGACCGTCGTCGAGGCTTATTACCGGTCTTCCGGTCACCCCCTTTCTCTCCGATCTTGACCGACATTCACTGCCGGTCATAACTTCCGGCCGCCTTTCCCCTAACGGATTTTCCCGCTCGGACGAGTCGGGTAACCTCCCCGCACTCTATCGCGATCGTGGCTTCTTGGTGAGATGGTTTTCTTTACCTCTCCGATTCTTACCGGCGGTGAGTGTATACCATTCGTCTGTGCCTATAAATGCCCCTTTACGGAGAGATTTTTTGGTTGGTTGGAGAATTTTTGATTCGTGCATTGGGAGAAAGTTTTCTGGCTGGTGTTCCTTCTTGTGATTTCAGTTTTCTTAAGTTTGTTTTCAAAGCTTCTGGAAGTAAGAATTCTCCCTTTCTCCCGTTTCTTTCTTCTTGATTGCAAGACGGAATAACTAATTCCGTTATAGTCTTCTTCACTCTCCTTAATCTGTTTACGAACTTTTCCTTATCAATACTTGCTTCATTTCTCATGAATTATGAAAAGAATCTTCGTGTTTATTAGCAATCTATATTAATTTATCGAGTTTGGATTTCTTCACTTAACTTACATCATTGATGGTACGAAACGTTAGAGCATGATTATACTCGTGGGGGAAAATGGACCAAGAATTCGTTATTAGTTGTTCCCGTTCTCTTTTGCATTGAATTTCAATAGAAGAACAGGGTTTTTTTTTTTTACCTGTAACACATATTTGTAGGATTGATGATATTTGATTACCGGAATTTGTTACAGTTCTTGTAAACAAATTAGTTCACTGTTGCTAGTTTGATTCTTGCATCCCTTTTCAGGAAATTCAAGAAATCAATTCCTCTTTGCTCGCTCATTTATTTACTTTATAGTTTAATTGGAGAAGCTTTTATACAGTGAACGTATACCGTGAGCTAGCTTTTGAGTATTACCTTGTATGGAATTTGAATTTGCTTATATCTTGAGTTGATTCATAAGCTTGAATGGGAATATGTGAACAGTTTTTTTTTTAAGATATGTGAGATGATGGATCTGAGAAGTCTTTGAGTTCTTTTGCATTTTTGCCCTAAGAGAGGATGTTTGATACTATTTCAATTATTGAGTATAAACACTTTCATGGCAAAAGTTAAATCCATTGTCGAGCAAGCTTTCAATTATGGGTTTTAACTTTTCATTATTGGATTCATCCTCTGTTTGTTAGAATTTAATTTGAAGGCTTCCTATTAATGATAACATCCGAACTGAGAAATCTTTTGGATTATTGGATTTCAGAATGAAGCAAGCTAGAGTTGATTCATTAAGAGTTAACTGTGTTTTTTTTTTAGCTGGAAATTCTTTCTTTGGGTATGTGAATTAGTGTTTCTTCTTCATTCTCTTCGAAAGAGTTTTGAGATTAAAAGTTCTTCTCCTCTCTCAATCATTTGAGACAAGGGGTTGGGATATTCTTCTTTTCCCTTTTTTTTTTCATGGCAATGGTCCAAAGATGTTAAAGAAGTTCTACATATATATATCCAGATTGTTATTTAAATCTTTCTATGTCTAATATCTACAGGTTGAATGGTTTTCATTCTAAATAGGCTGAAATGCTATACTTATTATTTATTAATCGATATCGTCCTATGTTTTATTTACTTCTTTAATTGTAGGTTGAGGTGAATCAAATTATATTTAAAAAAAAGGGGGGGGGAGCTGCTCCATGGCTTGTCGTTATGTTAACTGCTAGGGAGAGATTGAAAATTATTTTTAATATTGAGTTAATATTTGAATACTTTACCTTATTTATGCTTGTAATTATTTTATCTCCAGAAAGTTAGTATGTGCCCTATTCAATTCATACATATTTACATATGTAGCACACAAAACTATAAATTATAAGTGCAGAATTTTTCAGCCTTTTTGAAACATGATGCCCGAGTTGAAAAAAAGGATTATATTGAATCTCACAGCATTCTCATATATATACATAACTACACATGCTTGAATTTTAATATGAAACTTGGTAATTATCCATATGTTTGCACTACTCTGCACTGAGAACATGGTTTCCCGTGAATCCGTCTACTTGAAAAAATATATATATATTGTTCAAAAAATGGGGACAAAACTAAAGTAGAATATAAGGTGTGGAATCCATTTTGGGTCGAAAACTGGCAGCAATGATTCTCGGCGGTGTTGATCATATTTGGATTGTTTTTTTTTTTTTTTTTTTTGAAGGAAATTTGGAATTATGAAAATTGACATTTGAATGGTTTGGATAGAGCCAAGTTTTCTTTTTATATTTAATAATCCTCTTCACTTTATTTAGCTGGAATAATACATTGGGATATGTCAGCTTCATTTATTATGGATTATGGCTCTTTTCTAGAGGTCAATAATAAAACTTTATTTGTTTATGAGGTGTATGAAATGCCAAAGTCTTGAAACTTCTTTGGGCTGATCTGTTGAAACCCGATTTCCCGGATTTTTGGATATTTAAAATTGCAGTACTATAAGGAATTAATTTGATTTCATCTCCCTGTATTCCGGGTTTGCTAAAACAAGAATTCTGGAGGTTTATAAATCTTCTTTGGATCGGTCTGTATTGAAACTGAATTGTGGATTTTCCTCTTGTTGCAAGAAATTACACACTTACATATGTATACTTTGGATATTCATATTATCATGGTTTGGATATTTACATATTCAGCTTTTTTTTAGTTTCTCATATTTAGGGATTTTTGTAAGAAATATTTAATTCTTACGTTCCTGAACATACTATTCTATGAAATTCTTGTTGGTTAAACTTAAAAGACCATTCAGTTTTCTGATATGTAGAGAAATGGAAGCCTAAACACTAGGCTCAAATATAGGAAGTTCATTTCAGTCTTAAAATATAAAGTGAGTTAAGCATTTAAGGTGCATATGAAATATCAAAGTGGGGGCATAAGTTGGACATGCAGGGTACAGGCAATGATGCACACTCGAATAATCGTGCTTTTATAGCCGAGACAAATAAAAAAATCAATACTCAGAGATAGATGCCCATTTTACCTCGAGTTAGGTAGTTCTAATCCCTACTTTTAAGAAATCCGTGAACCAATAACAGATACTACGACGTCAGATATCGCACTGACACAGTAACGGATATTACAACGACAGATATTGCACCCGTACAACAATAAACACCTCGCTTGCACAACAGATATTACACCGCACTTGCACGACAATAAACACCGCACTCGCACGACAACAGATACTACGTCAACACATATCACTTCACACACATAGCATAACACATATCACATCACATACATAGCACAACGCATGTCACCTCATACATATATCACAACAAACACATATCACATCGAACACATACACATCACATATTAAATATCACACACAAATACCACACATAGCACATCATACATAACACATTTAGTATATCAAACCAAACACGACATATCAAATACATCGCATCAGACACAACACATATAATTATCAAACTTATCATGCACACCCTACACATTAAATATCACACACAAACACCACATATTAAATGTTATACATACACATCACATATTAAATATCACACACACTACACATTACACCTTATGCACTACACATTACCCTATTACACATTACCCTACTACACACTATACACTATACACCAGTTAACATACCTTGCACATCACAGAACAGATACTACAACGCATCAGATACTTCACTGGTAAAGAATTCAGATACTACAAACTGGTTCACTCACTAATTAAATGGTAGGGATTAGGATTGCCTACTCTAGGGTGATTTGCTGGTGACTTTATTTGAGATTGATACAGACTTCAATACTTCGGGTTGCCTGTGGGATCGAGATAAAAAAAGAAGTCTACAGACTGAGCCTATCCTCAAATAGAATTCTTATTCCCCCACTTTGATATTTTATATGTTTATGGCTAAACTTGATTATATAGTTGTTTGTAGCTTGCTTCTGAGGCATCGACGGAGTTGGCCAGGTACACATTTATTTATTGTACAGTTCATTTACTTTCTTTATTGCATGCATTCTTTTACTTTTTGTATATACATTTACTCGCATTTATACTTTTTCTTTCATGCTTGCCCTTTAGGATGAGCCATCTAGGGCATGGTTAGTTTATTTTGATTACTCGTTTCTCTTGTATACTCGTACTTGCCCTAGGATAGGCCATCTAGGGCATGGTTAGTTTATTTTGATTACTGTTTCTCTTGCATACCTGTACTTGCCCCTAGGATAGGCCCTTTAGGGCATGTCTGTTTTTTTCCTTTTCATTATACATGTTTTTCTCTTGTATATGCCCTTAGGATAGGTCGTTCGAGGCATGATTTGCTCCTTTCTCTCCTATCTCTATTCTTTCTCGAGACAAGACGACAGAGGACAAATGAAGGATCTTCGATCGGATTCTCGTAGATTTAAATAATATCTATAGGACGTTGAGGTTGTCATTTAATATGACATAAACCCTTCACACTATCCTTTAGGACTTAGTACGATCGTATATCATACGATACAAGTCCTAAACCGTTTAGGATTCCGAGGTAGTCATTTGACACGACATAAACCCTCCTATTTCTTTGGGCTATTTGCATATGATGTGCAAACATAAGCCCCAAATATCTAAATAATTTACAAGATTAAAACATAAAATATAACTTCACTTTCAAAGACATAAAGCCCAATCATAGGTTAGTTTGAGATGTCACTGAAGCTCCTTCAGTATCTTCGACATCTCCTACTTTTCATACCTTTGGATTCCGAAAATAACTGTTCCACATTGAACCATTCTCTTTGATTCTCCTACAAGCAATCGTGGAAACCTAAACATTGAAATTCTTGAAGACGAAGCCCATGATCCTTATCGAGAGTTTTCTTAGGTGACTTCGGTTGCTTAAGATGTAATTAACTATAGTGGGCTTGCCTACATGGGAATTAGGAACCCGTATTAATCTAAACCCCGCCTAATCGTGCATTAGACGGGGGAATTTATCAGCTATAAAATACGCAGACCAAAATAGAAGTCATAAACTTTTAAGTTTAGATAGTTAAGCCTTACTAACAAGTGGTACGCTCATCTTTTGGGATGATGTGTCACTTGTGGTATCGTGCTCAACTATTTAAACTATTTGATATGAGATCTATCTGGTCTCGTTATTTTCAAAATAAAAATAATATATCACCATTTTCAAAATAAAAAAATATATATACTTTACATATTACATTAAATTTAAATTTTAAAATTTTATTTTCAAAATAAATACGAGAAAAAATTAGCCGACAGTCTTTAATGTTTTATTAGGGGAATCTTAAAGTTGATTATAACAACACTGGTTAAGATCCCACGGTTCCATCATTCCGGCACCATTATTTTTATCAGATTCACTTAGTCCAGATGAATTTGCTAAACTCAATCGAATGAGTTCCACACTTTCATTTAGGCAAGTGGGAAATCTCGTTAGCAACACGTAGGTTACATCATTCGAGGTATTCCCGATCATCCAACAAGACGTTTTAATTTAGTTGCAATTGTAGTTTTGTTGTTCTATTTGTGAGTAAATTTTGAGTTGTTTTATATTTTGAAATATTGTGGCGGTGGATTTTATCTTGTTGTGACTTTTAATTTTAATTTTGGGTTTCAGTTTTGTGGCTATCCTAAAATGTTTCAGTTTTCATGCAACAATCTTGTTTAACATGCAAGAAAAGTAAAACACAGTACATGTAAGTAACTTGCAATAAAATAAAAGCGTTCCAAACTACACTTAAAGCATATGTTAAGGCATTTATATATTTGCAACATGTACCTAGGTAAAGCTAAGGAAAGGTTCTGGTTGTCTACCAAAGTCCTAATCTTATAGCTAGCAATTCCTATGACGTCTAGGTTCTTTTGTTTTGTTAAGGATGATTTTCTTCATCAAAGAACAATTAAGTTCAGTTGTTCTTCTAAAACACCTCATCATATTGAGGAAGTGTTTAGGACGAGTCCTAAACATCTTTTCAATACTTCTGAGATTATTTTAAGTCCAAATGAATTTTATTGTATCGGTGAATTAATCATCCAAGAATTCAATTAAATTTTGCTTCTTGCTCAGTGAATTAGGATGTTTGATTATCCTATGAGTAAAGTGACATTTCACTTAATGCTCCATTTAAGAGTTATGATAACAAAAGCTTTTAAGCGCAAATCAATTTATTAAAGATTTTAATGACTTAAAATTGGAATTGATGATTTAGGATGATTTAATTTAGTTATGAAATTTTAATAATTTTAAGTTTGGAATAGTGTTCAAGTTGTTTTAATTTAATTAAATCTTTACATTTTAAATGATCTCAATGTATTAGATTAATCTGAATTGAAAGAGGTGTTTAGATTATTCAATTTAGATTTTAATGATTTAATTTCAATTTAATTGAAATATTTTAGGTTAATTTTTAATTGGTTTGATTTTTTTTAATTATGAATTATTTTTTAGGTTGATTTTCTTTAATGTTTCGAATTTGTTTTAGATTTATTTTCAAGTGATATTTGAGATTAATTTTTAATGTTTTAAATTTAGTTCAATTTGATTGTTAAATTACTTAATGTTTTAAGCTTTAATTTAATTAAGGTTTATTTTCCTTTTAATTATTTAATTATTAATTTCAATTATCATTTTTGAGTTTGATTAAGAGTTGAATATTATTAAAGTGATTTATTTAGGGATCTTAAATTAAAGTGTTATAGTCTCCCTAAGTTATACTCCACATTTTAATAATTTAAATTTCAATTAATCTTCCAAAATTTAAATTATTTAATTAATTAAGGTTTCATTTTTCTTTTTGACTATTAGAAATGATTAATGGGTTCCTACCCTTTAATTTCCCAAAATTTCAATCATCTAAGAGAAAATTAAGATCAAATATTTTACCCTCCATTTTGATTAAACCTAAAGTTTTAATTAGGGGTTAAAATTCTTAATTACTTTTTAAGTTCATTTTAAGCCTAATTATTTCATAACTCATTAAATTAAGCTCAAATGAACTTAAAATTTTTATGTCACTTCACTCGCATGTCAATTAAGACATTAGAGGAGAAAATGTGATTTTCCTGAATTTAATTTAATTTATATAATTATCTTAATGAAAAATAGGGATTTTCAATGGAAATTCAACAACATGACCAAGGCAAGGTTTCTGTCCTTAAGAAAATTATAGGATGTCCCCATTAACCAGAGGACCACTTGGACCAATGTTGGTGATTTTTCAAATTATATTTTATTTATTATGATTATTTTGAGTTTTGGAGTGTTAATTAATTATAAAATAAAATTAAAGTTAAAAAATGAATTTTATATTTTTCATAAATCTCTCTGACCTCAAGGAGTTTAGAGAAACAAATTTTATATTTTTCTGATTTTTCTTTGATTTATTAATTTAGTCAAAAATGTAAGGAAATTCATTTTTTAATGTTAAAAATTGTTTTAAGCCTTTAAAATTCAATATCTTAACCTATAGACTTAGGGAAAATATTTGGTTTGTTGCTAAGTGATTAGGAAGCAAAAAATGACATTTTTATGATTTTTAATATTTTTATGATTTTTATTATTTTTTAATTATTAAAAGATTAAAAATGATTAAAAATGAAGATTTTTAGAAAATTTTAATTTTAATTTTCTTAGACTCCCCTAACATCAGAGAAGCCCCAAAACCATTTTGGTGAATTTTTGAAATGTATTTTTGGAGTTATGAATTTTAAAGTTTAATTTTGGTCATGTAACTTAATTAGTCCATTTAGTGAGGCTAATCATCTCCAATTTATTTCAAATTTTTATGTGAGACTCCTCTAACCCTAAAGATTAGTGGAGAATTGTTTTCAAGTGATTTTGATATATGGTTAACCCAAATTAATTAAAATTCAGTTTTGAGTATTTAAGCCAATTATGGTTATTTTTAATGAATTAACTCAAACCATAATTTTCCTAGGGTCCCCTGGTCCTAAGATACTTTCCCAAATTTTCCTAGAATTTTCTAAGTAATATGCTAATTACTGGAATTAAAATATCAAGACAGGCACAAAAATTTGGAAAATCAATAACTTGCCATAGAGATGGTCTCTGACCTTGGAAAATTTAGAGAATGTTCCCAAGATCAGAGGCTACAAAAGCCCTATGGTCTCATGTCATGGTGAATTGTGTGTGTGAGTGAAGAATTAAAACACTGAAATCAGTAAATAATTAATTAAAAATAAAATACTTATCAAATTAACTCAATTCTTTTTCCACATTGTTCTCCTCTGTTCATTGAGTAAGAGGGTATTTTTATTTTATTTTTCTGATTTTTCTATACAAAGTTATGGATTTTTCAATTTTTGGATATTTAAATAAATAGAAAATAGCCTATTTATCCACTTATCCAGCGCGGCGCTGACTCAACCTCGGCGGATCCGAAAGCCCACGCGGCGCGCTTACATTCGACGCCGCCATCTGACTCGGATGCCACGCGGCCCGCGGTCTCACTCCATCCTTCGATCCAGCGCAATCTGGACCGTCCATTCGATACACGCACGATCGGACGGCGCCTGGTCATCGTCTACGACTGGTGTGTCCCGTGAGCCGTCCACACTAAAACCCTAAGATCTCTCTCATTTCTCAATGGATTTTCGTGTTCTTAGGCTCTATGGATTCATCTTGAGGAGACGAACACATCCATACGGTTTATATGCTATGAAATTAAGCCAAGCAAAATAGAGAATCGCTCTAAGCTCGAGAGGAAGAAGGGGTCCATACCTTGGCTCTGAGAAGTGAAGCTTCAATCAGAGAGTTGTGGCACCTTCGATTGCACCCAAGGAAGCTCCAGATGAAGTCTCTAGCTCTGGGGAATTTCCTAGGTATGAAAGTGACCAAGGCCGATTTCAAAGCTTGGCCGATAGAGAGGATGGCTGGCTTGGTGAGGGGGCTTTCACTGAGGAACTCCTTCTCTAGGTCTTATGCAAGTGTGGGTGAGTTTAATTTGATTTTGGTGGAGGTTTCAGAGTTGTCCTGGTTTTTGGGTGGATTTTTGACTGAGAAATTGAGCTCTGTTAATGGGGATTAGGGCAAAGGGACACTGGGAATCAATTGCTCCGGGTTAGGAGAAGGTCCCGGAGCAATTTTGGCGAGTTTTGTTAAGCTCTGGTTCATCACCTTATTTGTCCGAGAGGGGGTGGAGTTTAAATAGAGCTGGCTGGAGGGCTTCCCAGGGGGAGTTAGGGCTTAGGATCAGCTGCCTTGGTCAAGGGAAGAACAACTAAGTGGTCATTGGGCATGGGGCAGCTCAGCCAGGGAGAATTTGGGAGTTTGACTCACATGGAGCTCTCGGCCATGGCGTTTTTCGGCGACCCAGGCGGCTGGTCGGCAGGGTCAGGTCACCATCTTGACTCAGTGAGTCCAGAGATTGAGTTTGGTGCAAGCAATTGGCTTTGGTCATGTGTAAAGGATTTGATTTAAGTGGAAAGGGGGGAAGGCTTATTTTGGCTTGATTTGGTCCAATGCATGGTTTAGGCTAGGTACACCTCCCCAAGGCTTGACTTTGGGCTGGGAGGAATCATTTGGGTCAGCCAAGAGAAGGTGGTGAAGTCCCTATCCAAGGTGAGGTGGCTAATTTTGGTTAAAGTGTATCATGAATGGGGTTAAAAAAGCTTAGTGAAGGCTTAAGAAAGGCTCCCTCTTCTTGCCATTAGTGGCATGGTGAGGTGGAAAGGGCTCCTCATGGCTTGCATATGGCTTATGCATGGCTCCATGGCTCCATTTGGCTTGGGGCCAAGCTTAGTCAATTTCATGGAAGTAGGTTTTAGGGATTTTTGATGAATTTTGGGGAGATTGTCATGAGGCTTGATTTAGAATGATTTAACCATTGATTTAAAACTTAGGGATGGCTTCGATTGAAATGGATGATGGAAAGAGATGCTATGTGGGCTTTAGTGGTCAATTTTGGGCTTTTGGAATTGTTTAGGAATGGGCTTTTAAAGGCTTTAGGCAAGTGGGCTTTTAGATTTTAAATCAAGTTGATGGATGAAAATTTTGGTAAAGATTGGGCCTTACAAATGTTGGGTTTAGTTTAGGGATGTGTCATGAGTGATTTGGAATAGATTTGAAATAATTTGGAGTTGAATTGGGTTTAATTTGGGCTTCCTTAGTGATAGGGTCAAAGTGGGGCAAATTGGGCTAACTTGGGCTAATGTTGGGCTAATGTTGGATTTGATGTAAAATTAATGTTGATAAATGTTTATGGGTGTGTAACAAAGAGCTTTCAACTTTGGATGGGCTTTGGTTTTGGGATTTGGGCCTATTTGGATTCATGGTGGGCTGTAGGCCAACTTGGGAATTTTTTATTTGGATTAGATTTGAGTGAAGTTTGGGTTCAAATTTTGGGCAAATCAAGTTAGTATTTTGTTTGTGGGGGTGTTAGGAAGGTTTTAGAAAAGATTTGGGGCTAATTGGAGTTGAATTGGATTGGGTTTGTCTAAGTTTAAGTCATGGGCCAAAATTGGGCTTTAAGCTTCAAATTGAAATTGGATTCACATATTGGTAATATTAGGCTTGGATTTGGTCTAAATTGATATTGGGGATATTAAATTGAAGTTTAAGATTTAATTGGATCAAAATTGAGGTTAATTGGAGTGGTTTGGTTTGACATTGGGTTCACTTTGGATTAAAAATGGGTCAAATTGGGGGCTTTGGTAAAAGTGGGCTAAATTGACAAAATTAGCTTATGGTGTAGTTGAACAAAATGAAATTGGGAATATTTGATATTTTCTGGAATTTTTTGGGAATTTTCTGAATTTTTTGGAATTTTTGGGTTAAAAGGGTATTTTGGGTATTTGGAGGGTATTGGGAGGTATTTTTGGAATTTTTGGTATATTTGGCCATGGATGATCAATTTGAGTGGGGGGAAGTGTTTAGGATTGATTTTAAGGAATTTTGAGTAATTTAGCCAACTTTACAAATTTTGGGCAATTTTAAGGGCATTTGATAGGTTTGGTGGGTTTAGGGCCCCCAGAGTCAAAAATTAAAATTTTGGAAAAGTGAAGATTGATCAAGTGTGAGTGAAATGAAATCATTTTGGTTGAGCCATGAAGCCATATTAAGCTCACAAAAGCCATGAGAGGACTCATATTAGGCACTTAATATGTTGTTCCTAACCCTCTTAGCCAGGGGCTTAGGGGTTAAGGTCCACCCATATGAGTTACCTACATGAGTCGAGGAGTCAAATTGGTTAAAGGTAGTTTTAGGGTTTGGAATGTGTGTGTGTGGGAGTGTGGTGTGTGCAAGCTTACCCTCACTGCACTGTGCCACCTGGGTAATCCTAAGGCCAAAGAGTCCTATAGGAAACTCATCCTTTAAACCTCCACATTTGATTTTAACCCTCCAAGTGGCTTAGGGGTTTACAATCAAACTTGTGGGGATTGAAGGGAGCCAAGAAGTATTTTTAATTTCTAAGTGATGGGTCCCATTTCTAGTCCTCTAAGATGGTCAAGGAGAAGCCCTATGGCTAGATCCTAAGTACTAAGAAGAGAGAAGAGAAAAGACCTCATCAAAAATGAGGTCAACAACCATACTACATAATCTATGGCAAGGAGAATTGAGTGCTACTGAAAATTTCAAAGATCTTACTTATTATTGGCTGCACTTAAATATGTAAGATGTTCAATCCTAGAAATGCCCTGATGACTTTACCTCGTATATGAGAATTACTTAATAACGAAGAACCATCAAATTTATCGGGGTCAAGCATCAAGTAGACATCCGAGGGACGATGCATAAGGGATGGTAGGGTTTTAGGCAGTAAGGGTTAAGTGCAAATACAGTGGTAATTTTAGTGGGGCCACGACCAAAAGTTTGTTGACAGCTGGACAGTCTACGGGAAGGCTTTGAGGAAGGCTAGGAAGGGACGACAGCCAATTAGAGTGTTGTGTGGTTTGTTGGGGAGGTTGACGGTAAGGTTGGCGGCTGGATAGAGGTGATACTAGTAGGTTGGCAGTTGGGGAGGAACTGAGGAGCAGTTTGGGGAAGGATAAACACTACCTCGAGACAAGTTACAATCGTAGCACTTTTTCTTCTTCGGATATAGCTTTTGAAAGGAAAACCAGATGTCGTAGACAATACTAATAGAAATATGAGTAAACAACTGCCCTAAAAAATAACAAAGAACATCTATATAGATATATATATATATATATATATATATATATATATATATATATATATATATATATATATATAGATATATAGTAATGAGGAATGGGCCCCTCTCCCAATAAGATGGAACACCATACTTGAAAGGATCAGTCAGTCCCTCCTTTGTCTTGACCAAAACATCCTAGTTTTACTTGCAACGTTCATCGTGACTGGGGTGTAAACGTTGCCACGTGTCAAACAAATATTCATCTTTTTTTTCCTAATGCCTATTATTTTTTATTCTCAATATTTTTATTCCTAATAGCAGATACTTTCGCCTTAGTTGTGACCTAGCATAAACTCTTATTCATTCTGACACATCTACTTCCAATCTGCCTAGGAAACTTTTTACGTTTGTTGTCTATGTTACAACTCCTTTCCTTTGATTGGAAAAGAACATAAGAATTTTTAATAATACATGCACTCCCACTAATATTCTTACAAATAAAATTACATTTCTTGATAGATAAAGAAGTAAGAAATTAAAAAAAATAAAAGAGAGCTTCCCCAATTATTTGTGATCTCTACTTTAAATAAGTGATATCTTCTAGCTTCATTGCTATATGTTTCACTAAATACTTGGATTATGATAATATTTTTTATTTCACTTTACTTATTTACGTTCTAAAACTTTTGGGTAAACCTGATGCTTGTTTGCTTGTATGGTTTATGTGCACTGTGACTCTGCATCAAATGATGCATTGGATGTTACACTTATTTTGGCTTTCTTCTATAAGCTATGCTATGTTTGCTTGCAACTACATATGACTTGGATCATAAGATTGTTATTTTTCAATAACTCTTCTTTTTCTTTGGGAATCAATGAACTGTCACTCTGCCATTTTTTTTTTCTAGTTATGAATAGATTTTACATTTGCTCAATTGGTTTGTTCATCTCCCTTTTGGCTAGTCGTTACACTTATGGATTAGTGTTGGCTATTTCTACTTTAAACTACGAATATTTATATATTTTGGTCCTTTTAGACATCTATGATAATACTCAAACTGATATCTTATTGCTATAAAGACATCCATACCAAGATTTGCAAAAAATTTGGCTCATTTTTGGGAGCAATGATGAATGCTTGCACATTCACTAAGGCTAAATCGGTGTTTTTGCTTATATCATATGATTATGGTAGTTCAACCTTCCGGATTGATCATGGAAAGTCTATTATCACCAATATGGAGTATAAAAATCGATAGTTTTATAATTCATCTTTCTATCTATTAATGATGACTTTTTAGTTGTCGTTTATATATGTATCTCTCCATTTTGATATCTCATACTCCTCGCTCTAACTGTTGTCATGCTAGCTGTTTGAATTTTATTTTACGAACTCCTCGAATGAAATTCTTAAAAGAAATATGGATGCAAGAAACCCTAAACTTTACATTTTCAACCATGAAATTTTTTTTTTATTTATTATTTTTCAATCTTCATTTTATTTTTGATATTTGTAAATTGAGTTCTTTTTGAACTTATGTAACATTTATTTTAATAAATGAAATGTTGGCTATGGCCTTTAAATTTCTGAAAAAAAATAAATAAAATAAAAGCAATGAACCACCATAGCATCACATCATATCCAAGTTGAATCACATCTTAATCAAATCAATTAAGGCTCAAATCAGAACATAAATGCAATGCATGTGCGCATGACTATTCCCATATGCAAGCTTGAATAATATTTTCAGAGGAATTTATCTAATTATATATTTACCTATTTAACACTTAAATCTATATACTTACTAAAATAAAATGCTAATAAAGAACCACATTATAAATGCCATTATCATAAAATCATATAAAATGACAACTTTGGAAATTTTTAATTATAGAAATAATTATAAGGATTTAAATATTAAATAGATAAATAGATAAAAAAATGTTATGTTATGCATGTAAATAGATAAATAGATAAATAGATTTTAATTGCATTTGTATATATTATAAGTAGATCTATGTACCTAAACATGTAATCTTAGAATATCAAGATGTCATTTTAATATATATTGCTATAAATGTGTCATACAAGTACCAACAAAGTGAAACTTGCAAAAAGAAAGGAAGATTTACATACATACCATGTTATTTATTACGAAAAGATGTATTTCAAATTTTTTATGTGACAAGAAAGATTTGGGAGGTATAAGGTTTAAAAATAAGAAACAAAGTTTAGGAGTTAAATATGTAAATACATAGTACGTGGATGGTATGTATGGAAATGGAGCGATATTTACATTTGAAAATGCGCCGGAGTCCAATGATAAGACACCACATGGTAAGTAGACCCCACTTTAATACACTGGACCTGATCAGTATTATAAGTTGTGGGGTCTACTTGTCACGTGACGCCCCGCTATTGAACTCCAGACGCATCCGAAGTCAATATGTAAAAATTTTGCATGTAAATGCCCCAAAAATAAAAGATTGAATTAAACCTAACCAATAATCTAAAAAGCATAACCACTAGAGTTCCGAAAGAACATAAGCATATAAGCAGAAGAATGACAGGAGGTAAAATATAAAAACTTCGCATATATATATGTCTCAAACTAGTCGGTCAAATCTTGAACCCATCATTTATTCAGTTGTTGGAGATTAAGAGTCTGTTTGGGGCAGCTATTGATTATTTATAATCTGCTGATAGATTATCAGAATAATCTGGCTTCATTGTTTGGGGGAGCTTATTTAGAATAACTTATTTGTAGCTGTTACTAGATAGATGATCAAAGTGCCCCTGAAAGTTGTTTACTATTTGAGAGACTTATTCAGAAGAACTTCTTTGCAACAGAATTGTATGAGAAGAAAAATAAATAGAACTGAAGCAACAGATCAAACAGAAGAGTCAAATCAGTACAGATCGCTTAAAAAAATAAACATAGAGTTCTCACTCATCCGGGAGTAACAAAAATAAAATAAAATAAACATAAATAGAATTACAAGTACAGTTAAAAATATTAAAATGTTCAGTTTGCAACTTTGACGATGTCGATCTTCAGCTGCGAACTTGTCTTGAGAAACCACTGCTACCCGATCATTGTCAGCAGTGCAACATGTTGGGTAATCAACACAACGAAAGAAAAAAAATTAACAAGAAACTCGAAATGCGGGGGAAGCTAAGAGAAAAATTCTCCCTTTCTTACATCTTTATCCTTGTACAGGACATCAACAATACAAAAAAAAATAACAAAAAAAAAAAAAATAACTTCCTCATTCTTAACAAAATACCACAAAATAATTCCTGGAAAATCGAAATGCGGGGAACCATACCTTACAGGAAATTGTTATCACGAAAATTCAAACAGTTAGCCGGTAGTATGAAATCGCCATAGCTGTCTGTAAGCTACCCCAAACGGGCCCTAAAAAGAAGGGATGATTACATATAGACCACCACCTGAAATATAAATATTTATAAATTATCCACCCAAATGTTATATTTTTTAACAACCGAACAAATGTATTTACACGTGCCACAATTAAACTCTTGAGAATTTTCCAAAAACTGTAAAATATGGGTCATTGTTTTACCATGAATTATGATAGTTGAGTTAGAATATAAAAAATAGATGAAAGAAGGCGGTTGATTTCTAAATAGCAAGTTTAGGGTGGTCTATACGTAATTGTCCCCAATAAGAAAAGAAAACACCTTCATCTGCATGATAAAGTAAAACAAGATAGCTTACACTATTTTCAGAAGAAATTGAAACTGGTAAACAAATTATTTGCACTGCAAGAACGAAAAAAAGGCTCAAAAAAGGACGATACAGACAATTGAACATCTCAAGTAAACTATGATTCCAATGACATAATCACAAAATATTATAAGATTCTATACATTACACCAAGCAACAACAACTTTTCCCCTCGGTTTCGACACCAAAAGACAAGTTGATAAACCTTCAAGTAGAGGAGAACTCATTAATTCCAAAATAATTTTGGCAAAATCATCCTTTTCGGTAAGTTTGAGGCATTTTTCAACAACATTGCTGCTGTACTTCTGCACTGAAAGATGGTCATGATTTCCCATTAACTGTTTCAGTACAACAGCGGTTGCCCAAGGGTCCTTTAGATCCAGGACATTACATAATTCCTGCTCAATGGCATAAGATTCATTGTTACATTGTGTTAGGGATTCAAGCAGTTTAAAATTAAAAATGTGATAAACAACACTATTAGAATGCAATCACATGCCCGTATTGATATTTAGAAAGTATCAGCGAGTAGGATGAGATCTCATCAATAAGCCTCTTCTTTTGCCCATCATCAGAATTTATGAGACATGTTTGAAGTACACAACAGCCTTGGCAATCTGTGGCCAGCTCAACACAATGAGCAATTGCAGCATCAATAAGAAGCTGTGAGATAATAGTTGATAGTTAGTGTAATGGAGTTCATAGGATAAGATTCATCTTCAATAATAACCAAGTGGTAGGTAATACAACAAAAAATAAAGGAATACAAAGAGGAAAAACTGTAAAAACAAATGCTAATTAGATCATATCATCTTTATCCATATCCCAATTCTTAGGTGTCAAGATTTATTAATCCTTTATTCATTCTAAACATTCCATACAAATGTAACTTGCCAAAAGCAAGCAGCATTTTTTATGGATCACAGGAATGATTTTGATGATCACAAGAGGAGGCCTTTTTTCAATTTATTTCACGTGTAATGAAGCATCAGAGAGCTTCTACATGCAATCAAGCTTATTTGGCATCTAGAGTTAAAAATAAGTACAAGAGAGAACCCAAAGATGCAATCTAAAATCAATGTGGGACTGCTTAACTAGTATTGTGTACCACCATATAAATTGCTAGAGCATATACATCGCCCAAGGCTGCCACTAATACAAAATGGATTAAGGACTAGAAGTGAAATAGATTGCACATTCTACGCATTTTTAGGAATTTAACAATTTAATACATATTTATAAAAATTAAAAAAATTGACAAAAAACAAATAGTAAATATTCTTCATACTTAAACCTAAGAATAATGAGAAGGGGTGGGTATGCTGGAGATTACAATAACACGAGTTTCTAAACGTTTAAGGCTACATATAATTTAGCAATGTACTGCCAATGACCTTGATTTCATTTTCAGGAAAGCTTGAAGCTAGAAAAATTTCTTTAATGATATTTAGGCTCTTTTTAAAATGTATTAATCTTTCTCAATGTTGGATTTCGCCTCTTATGTGGCTTCTGGAGTAACAAGATTGGGCCCCAAATGAAGATGGTTCAAGATAGAACGTTCCAGCTATTTTTGGTCCGTGTTAGAAAATGAGTTATGTTCTACCAATATTCAAATGTTTTACAGATCCAGACACTATTATCTGCTTTTAAATGTCCCTCAACAAAGTTCTGATTTATTAAATTGGTTTACAAAGAATACTTCTATCAGAAAAATAATGCAAGCAAAACAGAAAATACAAGGGAAACAAAAACATTGATCATGCCATGTTTCTATCTTTAATAAAATTTCAAGGCTACGAAAAAAATAATTTTCAAATTAGCCCTATGGAGTCAAGATGTAGAAATTGTTCAAGCAAGCCACTTTCTAGCAAAAAAAAAATTAACTCTTTAAAAATTTTAAAGATTGATTTGTGATGCAAGTCCCAATAGCTCGTTAATTATGAATTGGCCCAAAAATTAAGCATGCTTTGAGTTTAAACAGGTATTGTCTGTTACCCAGTCTTTTCATCACTAGCGTATCAAGGGATTTCTTCCCGAATATTTGAATATCAAAACCACGTTAGTAGCCCATTTTTACATTGTCAAGTTGATTGGATTATAGAAACTAAACATGCTCAGTACGTTCAACAATCAAATGAAAAGCAGACCCAAATAAGTACGCTGAGTTAGTTAACTAGATAAGAAATGCCAACTTTACTATTACTGTCACCTTTTCTCATCCTTGTTATGAGAGAGAAGCTTAAGGAATATATGGTAGTGTTCATAATAACAAATCAGCAGCACAAACGCAAAAGCCAAATCAGTGGCAAAACCATGCAATTGAGTTCACATATGCATCGTAGATATAGAAATGGATGAGCAAAGGTTGATAATGCACTTTTATTGTAATAAATACTTTTTTCCTCGTAACTTTATTTGCAGGACAATTAAGGAGGTTCACAAAATTGTGGATACTTCAAGCATACTGTCATTATGGTATGAAGGGAACAAAGACAATATTCCGTATCATGCAACCAATGCATCCAATAACCACTGAAAAGAAAAATGTTCAATTGTACAATAATTTAAATATCTGAGAGCTATCAAAAGGTTATCGAACATTTGAAAAAGTTTGAAGAGATGAGAACAGCTCAAACATGAACTGCCGGAAGCAATTTAGAGGTACACAATGCATGCTACGGTGCTTAGGCAGATTAAACATATCCTGATAATAAAAAAATTCACAGTGAAAATAAGTCCTTATGTTTCATCAGCTCAAAAGAAAAAACAAAAACATTCATGGTTGATTAAGCATCGATTCAAGCTTTAAATTGGATTTTGCTCCTGTTATTTTAAATGCATAAACGACCTTCAAAAGTAAACATTTCCATGACTAAGCGCTGTTCTCAATTTTCTAAACATGTTATTTATCTCACGAATTCACATACTCGAACATATGCAGTAAATACATAAACAATCTTCACAGGGTCTAAACTCCAAAGTTCATAGAAATGAAAAGGAAAAAAACTTAACAGCAATAATAAATTTCCAAAGAGCACTTAAAGTCTGCCACATTTGACTTGTGCATTAGATAATGATAGTGTTCACAAAACCTATAACTCTAAACAGTTAGAATTACATATATGTTAGCTCATCCCCGATATTCTTTACATAATAATTGAGAAAGTGAATAATAAAATCCTTATTGACAATGCATATAGAGATCTTGCTTGTTAAAAAAATATTCTTTACTTAACAAATATTATTATTATTTAAGCCTAAAACCAGATTATGTTGGCTACTGTAAGCAATGATAAAAGAGCGATTGGATTTTTAGATTATTAGAGAAGAATTGGATTTTCAGATCAAGTAAATTACCGAAATAAACAAATTAAATGCTATGCAAGATCCCCACATTTAAATGTTTAAGTATGCATAAAACATAAGTCTTCACTAATCCATCTGCTTTCTACAGAAATATAAAGGTTCAAGATTTACAACCAACATTCTACAGAAGTATCGAACACAATAGGATATTATGTATATTTAAAGAACAGGGTTTGCAACATAATTTCATGAAACAATAAAAAGTAATTGGATTATTTTTGTTAAAAGTGTAGTGAAGCATGCTCTTAAAAAGCAAAGAGCAAGATAAGTGTGAGATCTAAAGCATGCTTTGAAGCAGTGAAAAGTAAGCTACACTCTAAAGTGCAAATAGCTTCATGGTCACCCTTTATGTAGAAAATCTATTTATGTAATAGAGTTGCAAGCTTATTAACCCTTTGTGGCTTAGCTTGCTTTCATTATATTTTTCCTTCTGCTGTTAGAAGAAGCATGAACCCAAGAGTAATTAAAATTAATAGAATAGGAAAAATAAGTTGCAATAAAGAAGAAAATTTGCAGGTTCAGTGATATCTATCCATGTCCGTAGTCACATAAAGGGATAAATTTCCATCAGTCCAAAAAAAAATTACAATAAAAAATTACGCTCAAATTTTATCACGCTAGTATCCCCCCTCCGTTGACCATACTCATGAATGATAGAGGAAAGCACGTCTCCAATATCAAATAACTTCATCAGTCACAATTCTCTTTGAAAAGGCCTATAGCTAACAAATGGGACATTCAGCCCTTCAATGACTATTATTGCCCATCCACAAAAAAAGTTCCTCGATACAACAGTAACCAAGATAAATACAAACTTCCAATCACTCCAATGAACATTACACTAATCTCCACCTACACCAAGTTGAATGAAAAAGAATGAGTGATGCCCTTCAACCGAATCATCTCCGTATATAATGCTTATTAAATGTAATAGTTATGAAGGATTAGATGTTAATAAGATCTTGACTTACTTAAAAGTAAAACCAAAATTGGTATAATTTTTTATATTGTAATTCGAAGCAATGGCTAGCATATCAAAAAAATCAAACTATCATCTCCATTACTTACTAGTTTGATGGCCAAGATGGACAAACCAACACGTGACTAGATGCCAGCATTGTTTAAATACTTGATTTAGGTAACTAGAAATTTTATTTCAAAACCTTAAGCCAAGAAACTAAACCGGATAACGGTGTCTTGTTGTATAGGATGGTAGAATAAAAAAAAGCTTGAATCAACATAAGTAAGAAAACTTATAAAGTTACCACAAATCTCTGCAATTTAATGTTCAAGTGAAAGACCACACCATTACCAGCAGATGCAGATGTGTATGGCAAAGATTGTCAAACCACACATCAACAAGTTAAACAGCAATATTTAAGTGTCTCTTTCACATTGGATAAAGTATGAATTTAATCCCACTCTAGACATTGATATATAGAGCATTCTGATATGTTTACATCAACAATAATTCCAACTCAGCGGAAGAAAAATATTGATCTAAGAAAGACATTTAATAAGATGGTAAATTGTTAAAAAAACATTTCATAAAGTGACATTAACAATTGGGTGATGAACACGGGCAATCAAAGGGCAAGGGATGTAACAAATAATATTTGTAAAAATTGACCATTATTAAATGAATTTAAGTTTTGATGACAACAATAGAAGCATAAGTCCATGTTGTGATCATGTTTGTTACCATAAGAGTTCAAACAGTTACCTTGCTAAACTTAGAAAGATATTGCAAGCACTTCTGTGTAACATGATTGCCATTGATATGCTTCATTACTGAGATGATATTAGGCGCTGAAGATGACACAATCATAGAAATCTGCTCTGGAGTCTTCACAGTTTCAATTATCTTTTGCACAACACGAGTCCTGCATTTGATGGAAAAAATTAACTAAAAATAAAAAATGAACAAGCAATATTAATAACTTCTTCCTAAATCATAAAACGAGAAACATACCCATGCATATCACATGAGATTCTATTAAGCTCATCATTATTTCTGGTAATGACCTTCAGTATAAACATTATTTTCTCTTCATTGCATCTTCAAGAAGCTTTTGAGTGAGAAAATTTCGAAAAGGATCAGTCATGAGATCAACAATGTGGAAAATAATATTTGAAAAGATCTTGTCAATATCTTCCTGACTGCCTTCAGCAAATTTTCTCTGCAAGAAACGACAGCCATGCTGATCCTTTGATATCAAAACTATTCTCACTGATATTTCATCGACTGAATTAAATTTTCTCTACATTAACTTTGAAGCAAGCCCAGAGTAAAATACATCAAGACATGCACCTTCATAGCTTTGATCATCAAATTGCAAGGATCTATCATTCAGACCATAAGACAGATGGGCATCGCCATTCAGACCATAAGACAGATGGGCATCGCCATTTGACCATCTCAAACTGTTTTCATCAAAAGAGCAATCACTGATCAGGTGTAGAAAGATTGGACCTAAGAACTCCAATTGAGTTCACACCATGTGACCTTGTTAAGAACTTTTCAAGAAAGCTTTTCTTTCTAACTTCAAAACTCTGATGCCCCAGAGAATCCTTGACAGAACAACTTAAGACCACTAATAGATAATTCTGCTACCGGTAATATTGAATAGTTTTAATATTTATATTTTAATTAAGTATATGAGAAAAGGTGGAAGTAAACGGGTGTATGTGAAACAATTAATTGTGAGTGAAAGGGTTAATTGCGACTGAAAAAGTGTATGTGAAAGGGTACGTTTTCATATTTCCTTTTATGATACTATGCCCTATCAATGTCTGTTAATGCTTTTAAAATTCGTAACAGTTTAAATATTTTTCCTCTAGTTTTTCTAATAACGAAACCAGTAAAGAATTAATACACGCTAGAAAAGTAATTGTTGGACTTTGATTAAAGACCAAACCACTATCTTCGACATTGAGAACTTTTGAGTGATCTTACAAATCAAGACCAACCTTAGATAACATAACTTCCATAAGCATAGTGAACAATCAGAGCCTTCGAATAGTGAACCATTCAAAGGCAACAACACTTTCCAACTATTATGAAGACGTTGGAAAGCAAGAGGAACTCTAGAACAAAAGAGCTCAATAATACCACTACAGACAGGGAAAGTAGACAATAGATAGATATACTATTGTCCATGAATCTGTTGAGCTAAATAGATATCGGCAGGTTCAGGAATTAATTTATGCTATTTCCATTATCTGGTAGAGAGCTTGATATGAAATTTTATCCTGAATATGACTGTAGAAATGCAATACGGTGAAAAATAGTTCATAGGTTATATAACCCCACATAAAATAATCTATGAATTGAAAAAGAACATGTCCAACATAAACATAAATACTCTCAACAAGTTCAACACAATATGATCATTAAAATGCTAAAGGATTTGACTATATAAATACTCCCACCAAGTTCAACTCAGATCATTCCACTAAAGACTTGACCATTAATCTTCCCGCCCCCATCAGAACAAAGAAAACTTATGAACGGCACAATACTTGCCGTTTTCGCTGCTATCTTTGCATCCTCCTCCGCCTTTCCTGCAAAAAACATATCCGTCGCCACTGGCCCCGTTGCAATACAGTTGGCTGTGATTCTCTCTCCCTCATGTTCCTTCTCTAGAGTCTTAACCATCGCCTCTACCGCCGCCTTTGAAGCCGTGTAAGCCCCGTACCCGGGCTGATTCGTCTCCACCAGCGTCGACGAGTGCGCAATGATCCTTCCGCCGCCACCCCGTACAACTCGATTGGCGGCTTCTTGAAGCACTAAGAAGGCGCCGCGTACATTGACTGACATGATTGAGTCGAATATAGAGAGAGGGGTGGAAGAGATGGAGTGGTAGTTGGGATCGTGGATGGCAGCGGAGTGGACGACGATGTGTGGGGGGGATTTGAAGGTTTGTTCGGTGAGATCGAAGACTGAGCGGACAGCGACAGGATCGGAGACATCAGCGCGAATGGGGATGGCGCGGGGGATGGAGGCTGAGGAAGAAGAATTGATTTCTGCAGCGAGGCTATCGGCTTCGACGGATCTGGAAGAGAAGACTAGAGAGATGGAGGCGCCGCGTGAGGCCAGGTCGAGGGCGGTGGCGCGGCCGATGCCGCGGGTGGCGCCGGTCACGATGGCCGCACGGCCATTCAAGAAGAAAGACATCACCGTTGTTTTCTGCTTGAGCACCAATTTATAGGAGTAATACAGTTAATAAAAGTAATACAGTTAAAATATAATCAATTTTATATCTGCAGAATTCTTAATTTTTTTTCTTTGATTTCGTTCCAATAAAGAAAGAATATGTATAATTAATATAAATAAGGAAACTCTTAATTCTGTCCGATTTCAGCTGATTTCAATTAATCTTGATTGATAATATTTACATAACCAATATTATATATATTATTATTATTATTATTATTATATATATATATAAACATAGAAATTAAGTGGTAGATATGTAAATCTTCCAAATTTAGTTTAGGCTCTCCTTCCCTGTTTAGTGAAGCTCCTAAAATATACTTTCCTTGAATGGATAGCTACAATTTAAAACAATAAAAAAATAATCTTTCTTATAAAATAATTTCAGGAGATATTTCAAAGACTGATGCCCCTATCAAATAAGTCTTTTCAAATTTGATCATGCACTGTAGCGGACAAAGCTTTGAGATTTACTTTATTTTTAATTGCCGATCACAAGACAAAAACTATAGCAAATGTCTTTGATCTACAATTTATACGTTTGTTTGCCTGAATTTTGGTTAAATTTATGGCTAAATCCTACTGTCAAACACCTCGAAAGTGTCTCTCGTATGATTGAACTAACGTCTCTTTATCTTCTTGATACTGGAGAGAACTCACTCAATTGTTGTTGCTATTAGTAATGTCTAAACAGACTTCGAAAAGACACCGATAAAAAAATAATCTTTCTTTAATGTTCATCCATTTTTATCTGTTCATTATTTCATCTCAACTTCGAATAATATTTTATTGAATCTCATGCCAATGATAAATATTCTAGGCTAACTGGCACCCACTTTTGGTTACTCCTAGCCAGCGAGTCGTAATTGAGAGTGTAAGATGAAGAAATGGTCTTCAAGATATATTAAGATCAAACTAACGAAAAGAAGCAATGCTAGTAATTTGATCAATAAAGAGGAGCAATTGTGATGTATAATCGAAGTAGAAAAGTCTAACAAGATGAAGGCCAAATCTAGAAAGAATGAAAAGAGTGATTCATAAAAAAAAATTAGGAAGTAAAAGACAAGTAGCCCATCTTTATATAGATCCTATAAGAAGATATCGCAATTGTAGATGAATGGATCACACTTTTGAGACTATTTACTGAAAATGTTGGACAAGAAGTTGTAGATACTTTTATATAAAATATGAGCAAAAAATGTACCGTCAAGCTAAGCACATAAAACTAAGCTAAGCTATTGTTGGAATATATATATATATAATAATTTCGATTTTCTTTCTTTTATTTAAGTATTATTATTATTATTATTATTATTTTAAGTTAAAAATACTAACAAATATTTAATAAAATATTAATAAACCTAAGTATAAATAAAATATCCTAAACATTAAATAAAAATATCAAAAAAGTAAAACAATATTAAAAAAAAATTTTGATACGCCGTCAATAAGTTTTTGTCATCTAAAGCTCAGATCAAACCGTTAAACCATTTTGTGAGCTTTTAATACATAATTATTAAGGTCAAAGAGATTATGAATCAGAAAAGTTTATCGTCAAATCGATATTCTCGACAACATTACTTCTACGCCACATATCTATGTCATGCGAAAATGTAAATTTATTGTTGGTGTATCAATGTTTTTTTATAATATTCTTTTTACTGTTTTCATATTTTTACTTATTGCTTAGGATATTTTAATTAAATTTTAGTTAATTAATGTTTTGTTAAATATTTATTAATGTTTTTAAGTGTTTTTAACTTAAAATACTAATAATATTATTAATTAATTATTGAAAAAAGAAAATCAGAATTATTAAATAATTCTAATAATTTATTAATAATAAATTTATTAACTTAAAAAAAATAAAACCCAAAATATAAAATAAAAATAAAAAACCAGATATAAAAATATCAATTTTAATCTTAGGAAGGCTGATATCGATATTTGTTTACCGATTCTGCCTTTACAGTTAAATTTATTTTAAATCTTCCGTTTCCTTTTAAACAATATTTAATGGTGACGTCTCTTAAACTTTCTTTAATAAAATACTACGAAAGTATCTCTCTCCATTTAATAATAATAATAAATGAAATTCGCTACACACATGTAGGAAAAAATCATACAGACGAAGTCTGGATGTAGCTTTGCATCTGGATTTTAATAAAATCTTGCAACTGGACTCTCTAAAAAAAAGACTAAAATATGCTTATTGTGATGTTTTTGTAGAACAACTTGAATAACACCACAATACCGCAATACCACAGGTGAACAACGTCAATAACACCGTCCGGAAGACAACTCAAATAACATTGTGGTTTTGCTTCAACAACCCATAAAACAGCTCGAATAACGCCACAATAACACCGCAATAACATTGGTGATTAGCACAAATAACACTGCTCAAATGATCACGCAAATAACACAACGGTAACACTGCAATAACCCCGACAAAATATAAGTGAAGGAGAAAGTGATCAAAATTATTTTTATTGTGTATCAATACTTGTTAATTAGATGTGAACATCCAGAGAGCAGATATCTAATGAAAAAATTGTTTTCAAAGTTCTAAGAAATCTTTGATAAAAAATTGAATATGTTATAGTAGCTACAGAGGAATCCAAAAGTCTTGATGGATACTCATTTTATGAAATGAAGAGTTCGTTGATGGCTAATATGGAGAGCTTAAATAAAAGGAAAGAAACAATATTTGATAAGGCATTTTAAGTAAAACAAGTCTTTGGTGGTAGTGGCAAAGAATGAGGTCATGTTAGAGGAACTAGAGAAACTTAAAGAGGAAGAGGTGACCATAGTGAATTCCAAGGAACATGTGGAAGTCAAAAATAGTGTTATTATTGCAATAAGTTTGGTCATATATAGGTAAATTGTTGGAACAAGGCAAAGGAATCAACAAGGCAAAGACAAAGTGTGGTGTGATTCTTGTAAAATGTTTAGGCATTCAGAAGATGGAGATTGGTTCAAATAAAATTAGGTCGATGTTGTAAAGAGTTTAGCAACAAAAGCAACAACGAACCCTTATCTCATAAAGTGGGGTTGGCTACATAAATCCTTTTCCCCATTGTGTCCTGTTTAGTATCATATTTTCATTTAATTCTAATAAATTAAGATCATTTTTTATACAATATGCCCAAGTTTTATTGGGACTATCTCAACCATTCTTGACATAAATTGAATCTAAAACATTTATTCTCCTAACCAAACCGTCTAAGAAGAATCTCAAATTTTTTATGCAGCTGGAACTACATCAACCCTTTCATGGATACATTTGTTTCGCATTTTGTCTCTTAAGAATCAAACCAGTCGTCCACCTAAACATTCTCATCTCAGTAACACTTAACTTAGGCTCAGTTTGGGGCGATTACGGTTTATCGAGCTTTTCATTACTAGTTGTCTATCTGCTTACGCCATAAAGTTTTTGTGGGGAAGCAGCTGTGGGGAAGTTGGCTGCCTGTTTGGTGCAGCTGTGTGAAAACAGTTGTGGAGCAGCTGTTTTTGGGAAAATGATCATGTTGCCCTTATTTGGTAAAACTGTTTAAAAGAAGACTGTAACAACCACATATTTGAAACTTCAGAAACAATAATTCTTTTGTAACAAAATATTGGAACTTCAAAGAGTCCAGAAAGTGCTAAAAATTTTTGTTTGAAAAAATTACACATACAACACATTCTTATATATTTACATATGTAGCACATAAATTTTAATTTTTGGGGAAATTTGCATCAAATTTTTCGGAGGTCATACGAAAGGGTTGGGTAGCATAAATGTAATAAATTTAATTTAAGTGTTAGATATGTGTGTGTGTGTGTGTGTATATATATATATATATATATATAATTTATTAATATATGTTAAAATTTTAAGCGTTCAATAGGTAAATGTATGAAATACCTGCCTCGTTAAAAGAATCTATTGAATTAGGTAGCATAAATGTAATAAATATATTTTCTCGTTCATGTTCTCAAATTATTTATATATTTCTATTAAGAAATTTACAAAATTTTCAAATATTTATTAATGAACTAATTAATTTAAATAATATTTTAAAATACCAATCAAAAGTTAAACGCGACATTAAAATTAAAGGGATGACTTGCTATTTACAAAATAACCCCACCTCTTTCATCCATTTTTAAGATTCTCTAATATCAATATTCATAATAAAACTCTGAAATATAAAAAAAAAAAGGGGGGGAGTCATCCCTTTAATTTTATTTCGCTCCATTTAGATGAATCTGGCAAACACAATTTTATCCATCAAAACATGATGACAAACTAGCACAAAAACTCAGCAACGAATTTTATATAAAGAACTGCAAGATTGCTGAGCAAACAACATCATCATCACAACATCTATGAGAACGATATTAAGAAAGGAAATTTACACATATATTAAAATCAGTAAAAAATTACAGATATACATTACAGGATATATAAAAACAGTACAAAATTACATACATACATCTCATGTAACAGTGAGTATCAAGAGAGAAAAAAAAGTCTAAAACAATTACAATGACAATTAACAAGATAATTATATTATTTTTAATATTCACACGATGTAGCTCCCGTGCTAAACTTTTCTCAAGTGATGTTCTCCATTTCCGATCATCGTCATCAGGAGAATCTGCCGAAGTGTCTACCCAATGGAAGAAGTTGCACTATTCTGCGATGCTCCGAGGGCAGCTATAGAACTTTCTCCCGTATCTGTGCGTCCGACGTGACGTAAACAGAGAAGTTTGGACGCCACAAAGACAGAGCAATCGTTGGGGTATCCCGAAAATCCTTGAACTCATATTATTCTGGTTGCAACAGAAGATAAAACAACATATCATATTACTTGTACAACAAATCACAACTTTTTCTTTATGTTAGAACTTCAAATTGCAGTCATAATGCATCAATGAGATGCATCAAATTGCAGCCATAATACATCAAGGAAATGTTGAACACTTATTATTAATGTGAAACTACATAAATATCTTATTTCATAAGAAAGTTCTATATGTAACTTTGCTTAAATGCCATTTTGTTTGGATAAATAGATTCTCCTCTGAAAAGATTCACATCCAAATTTAGCTTGAATTTTGAAATCCAAAGTAGCAAGCTCGGCAACAGTTCACATAAGTTCTTCATACAATCGACTAAATAATGTAGATATTGAAAAGTAAAGGGAATAGATGCGCTACTATGTCTATTCAGAAAAGGATAAAAGTACTATTTTTTATCTCCCTCAAATGTTGGTTCTGCCTTCTTTTCAGTTTATAAATGTGATATCCTTTTTGTCCAGAAGATATTGATGTTGCATTGAACTAGCAAATCCTATGTATTTTGGCTCATCAACCTTGCAACTCTTAATTTTCTTATTTTTTTTTCCTTTTTTTTTCCTTTTTAAATTGACAGTGATAGTAATGCATTATTTATAATTACAAATTAATCAAATATATTGGAAGGTGGCATTGTACTTTCAATTGCATGCTACTTAGTGTAAAATATATAAACTTTAAAATGTTTTACAAGAAAGTTGGCCATTGATTGCTAGTTATATTGTTTCCTCTAATATGCTACCTTAAGATTCTTCCTTATCTTCTTCAGTTCATCTCTCTCTTCTTCACTATATTCGGAATCTTCTATAATCAGGTGGTTCAAATTCTCTTCCAAGGGTGGAAGCCCATCATCAGCATCTGAATCAGATCCTGTGTTTGTGTTTGTGTTTGTATTTGTGTTGGTAGCCTTATCATCAACCCCTACAGTTCAATACACGTTATCTATAAATATATTATAGATTAAGAACTCTCTCTTAACTTAACCGTCGTTTGACTAGTTATTAAAGTTATTGCATTCACCTACAGTTGACTTGTTGGCTTTTGAGTTGTTTAAAAGCCAGGTATTCTGAACTTATATAATCTAGGCGCCACTCTCACATTTGGAATATGCCTTCAGAAGCTCTCTGGAGATTGAATAAACAATGTAAAGCTCAGCCGAAAAAATTTGTGATAGCTTTAGGAAATAGTTAACTATACTAACATAAATTGTGATAACAGGGATGAGACATAAACAGGTGAAAAAAGATTTGAATACAGGCTTTATAGCACTTTCCAAGAGTGATGGTTGTTATCCATTGAAAGCTGTGCTCTGATTCTAAAGAGCCTGGCTTCTGACAACAATTAACCACCCCATTGGTACAAATCTCAAATCTCAGGAAAAAAAAAAAGATTTTTTTCCCCAGAGCAGAAATACAATCTTCAACATGCAAATACAGGGCTCTAGCAGAGATTTCTTCTAAAGATTAGAGAAAACGTAAGATTCTGGGAATCCATATGGGTTCCACAGTTAGCGTGACAGAATCACTAATGCATTCTGATCAATGGCCTCATAGATAAAGAAAAAGATAGAAATTTACAAACCTACAACACAATTCTTATGTATTCACATATTTAACACCAAAGATATTTATAATTATAACATTTTAGTACCACAAACCTATGCATGAATAGGTGTATTATTTCACTTTTAAAAAATTAACAGTAGTGGTATTTTTTATGTGATGTTAAGAGTTTGATTGTTATACATGTAAATATATGATTGTATAGGTGTTAGATAGGTAGATATATAAGAATTGTGTTATGTAAGTAAATTCCTAGATGATACCCTACTTCTAAGAAATTACTATCATGTACTCATTTTCTTCATGGAGGTCTCACCAAGAGTCTAACAGCTATAACGTAGTTTCAAAGAACTGAAGTATTCATACAACGTCAAACAGGAGCCAGTCAACGAACATTCACATTATCAGAATACCACAGGATGCAAACGAATATCCATTTTGTCAGGTGTGAATGTAAATGATAAAATTTATATAACCTAACAGAAACTAAATCCATTTTTGAAAGTGCATGCCTGTTAAGAGATAGGAATGAATGCCCCCATTGGAACTTGCCTATAATCAAATTTGTCGTCTCTTCTTCACCGCTGTCAGAAAATCAAGAACTTTATCAGTTACGAGAAAATCTAAGGTGCCTAACTTGAGTCTAAAAATTTCTTGATGGTCTGGCTCAGAGAGAGAGAGAGAGAGAGAGAAGCAGCTTGTTTAGTGGTGACTTGCTTTTTAGTCTATCTTTCAGTAAAAGGAACACCATAAATTTCATGGGTATTTCATTCTAAAATACTAAAACAAACATTTTTATTCATTTCAAACTCCTTTTTAATCAAGGTCATCAAGGTGGCTATGAATTTGAACTACAGTACATGAAACTAGAGCACATGTACTGCAACACTAAATTCTTTATCCAGACATTTTATTTAGTTGTCATCTACAATTAAAATATTAAACCATTTCTTACTCCAAGCAAATGACTTCTAATTAAGTTTTCTAAAGCTACTTAGCAACGACGATTACTAATACTCCTGAAATTTAAAAAAAAAAAATCATCCACAATTGAAATATATCAGCACACGAGATTGAAGAGTTGTTTTGAGAATAAAAAAAAGATGAACATTATATACTTAAAAAAATAAGGAAACATGGACGGTAACATATTAACAAAGCTACTGCAAAAGCTTCCACATAGGATAACTCATAGGGGCGGCCGTAATTTATGGGGTTTGCTGCGACTAACCATGGCACTGCAACACAGAAAAATAATAATTAATTATTATGCTATAGGGGGAAAAGGGGCATTTCTAGCTCCCCTCTAACACTAATATGAGATAATAACAAAACATTGAAATCAAACAATAATAATGAAACTAGCTGTGCAATTCCACAACATAATTTGACTTATATAAATCAAGCACTGAAAGAAAACAATGAGATCAAACATGATAGAAAGTTAGTATTCAATAGAAGTTTAACAGGACAATTATTTGCTGCACATAACGCCGGTAGAAATGAAGCCACCGCTGCTCCTTGGTATCAAAGTTGGATCGTAAAGTTAGATTATTGTCATGAGACTTTTCAAAAATTTAAATTATTTTTTATTAGCATTTACAAAAAAAAAGGAAATTTACATACACAGCACACAAGTCTTCTGTATTTACATTTCTCACAAATAAAATTTCATATTTAGATGCATAGCACTTTGGTGTCTTAAACCTATGCATGAAAATGCGTATTCACTTGAAAACATTAACAATAGTGCTATTTTTTATGTAATATTAAAGATACGAGTGCTATTTGTGTGAATATGAAAGTTTAGGTGTGAGATATGTAAAATTGTAAATACATTAGAATTGTGTTATGTATGTAAATGTCCCAAAAAAACTAATACGGAAGTTTTTCCATTTGAAACTAATATAAAATTTAACCAAATCAATGAACAAAAACTAAATAGTTTGGTTCCCAACAAACTGCAACCTGTGTTAATAAACATTATAAAAGAATTAAGAGATAAATGACTTGCTATACCCATATTGTTAATGTGTATTTGAATTATAACAAAATAACGTGTAAATACATTATTTTGTTTTGGTCAACCCATGATCTGTTCCAATCAATTTATCCTACACTATGATTGTGTCTATGCGAAAAATAATCATCATTGGTTCATAAACTAGTGAGCTTTGTACAATTCTTAACATATTTGAATGAGCAAGGTCAATTAATATTACTGCTAGTCTAATTTCTAGAAAGATTTAGCTTCCAGAAGAATAAAATTAGCTAAAATTCTTAAGAAAAAAAGAAGAAACAGCAAAAAGGCAAATTTTAATTTGAATTGACATAAAATACTATGGAATTCACTTTTGTTGAGCTTACAGCCAGTGGCGTAGTGAAAGACTAGAGTAAGGACATTCATGCACCACAAAATCTAGAAAAGTAGGCCACGTATTTCCTCAAATCATCACGCAAACAATGGTGCAAGAACAGTAAACACTAGAAAAAGAAATAAATAATTTTTTACTCGCCCTCTTAAACCCAGTTCCATGCTATCAGAAAGAACCACAACAACAGGATATTCACTCGCAGTAACAAATATAAGCCACTTCCATATTATCAATTCCAATGCAACAATCAGACCTGCAACAAATACACACAGAAACCAATACCATCAGCAATAAATATACCAATTCAAACTCAGAAAAGGAAAATAAAACCTAAGAAGCCCTGACCTAGCTTCAAAGGCCTACTTAAAGAATATAAAACCTAAAAAGCCCTGATCTAGCTTCGAGAACCACAAATGCACAGGAGGAGAGGGAACGGGATTAACCGAGGCTGACAGCTTGCGAGATGACCAGCTGACATCGAATAGAGCGATTTGATTTCAAGCTTTCGCCGATCCATCCCGTTGTTCTTCCGCGCCTCTCTCTCTCCCTCTCGTCGGCACCGCGGGCCTTCACTTTGGCGTAGCGAATAGAGTCAGGGCAAGGAATTTTTATTCGGTTCGGATCGCGTACGCAGCGCTGCGTCCGGTACGCGCCACGTGAATTTCTGGACCCCACCATGACACGTTTGAAAAAAAATGCTTTTTTATCTCAATTCTGCCGACCCGACCCGACCCGAGCAGAAATTTGCCGAAATTTTTGCCGCTTTATTTTCCCGCCAAATCATAAAGGTATTTTTTGTCTCCATTATATTTAGGATGCCGACATTTAGGGTTTTTGTCTGACCTACCTTGTCGTGGAGCTGCGGAGCTGAAATTTGATTTTTGGAGGGACGACGCAGTAATGAGTTGGATTTTTTATTCCTGGAGGTGCTGATATTCCTGGATGAGGGTAGAGCAAGTGAAGATGAATTTTGAAGATGATTATATAAATTATTGTTTACGTTCTGCATTCGTAAAATTTAGGTTTTATTGTCTTATAAGTTCTGTTTTATTTAGAGAATTTTGTTTTTGGTATTATTAGAGTTTTATTTAAGTTGTAATTCGGTATTATTCGAGTAACATCTGAAAGAGACAACTGTAAAAGTTTTCTACGAGTTTTAATTTAATGTAGGAGTTGGCAATGTTTTGGTTTGATTTTAATAACATTTTGGCTTGTATTGCGGATTATATTTACGTTACAGCTTTGTAACATCTAGGTTTTATTTTCTTATAATATTTGTTTTATCACGGAGTTATGTTTTCTCGCAAAAAATACAGTTATAAAACACTTATAATATTTCTCAAATACAACGACGTGCGAAGAAATACGGACTTTAAACGTGTTGTATTGTAGTTTATTTTGCTTCTGTGCAGTATATTGGATGATTTTTTACCGTGTTTATGATAGTTTATTCCAAATTACCCCGTGAGGTTTAACGATCAAATCGGAAATGCTCTAAGAGTGTTTTTCCAGTTTATTACGTCATCGAAAATGCTTTATTACGGTTTATTTGAAAATCAAATATTGTCATTAACGAGTATGAAGGCGAAAATACAACTCTAGAATAAAAAGACAATAATACAAAAATATAACAAAAATAAAATTGAACGGTGCAGAAAATACAACTCCGAAAATACAAGAATACATCAACAGTACAACCGGAGATATCTAATACGTCCATCTTTACGATTTAACTTTATTGTATTTGAACAATATCTATGTTGTTTTACGGTCGTATTCAGTAACGTTCCGCCCAAGTTGTTGGAATAAAACGCGGAATATTCTAATACAACCGGCGCGGTAGTATTAGAGATATTCCGCACTCCTATACAATACAACAGTTCGACTTAACTCTGTTGTATTTGAACGATACCTATGTTATTTTAGGGTTGTATTTAGTGATGTGACGCCGAGTGGTATTTTTTTTAGTTGTATCAACGGCGATATAGTCGGAACTCAACACAGTTAAATCGTAGATGGATGTATCATAGATCTCTACTTGCATTGTGGAAATATCATGGTATTTTTTAGTTGTATGAGTAAACGAGTTTCGAATAAATAGTCAAAGCATATTCGGTGTTGTTTTGTTAATGAAAAAAGTTATATATTTATGTAATACTTAAAAGTTTATATTAGAGAAAATAATAATTTCAAAAAATTGCATTATTATCAAAATTTTAATATTACTAATTGCATAATTTTAATACAGGTTAATAAACTCTAAAAACAATAAGAATATCACTCAGATACAACCACAGTCGGGCATAAGTGGAGTAAAAGCGGTTGTATTCGAATATTCCTTGTTTTATTCATGAACAAAACGAGGTTGTATTGGAATATTCCGCGTTTTACTACAACTCGTTGGAATACGACAGACTATACGACGGAGATATAATTTGAATACAACGAGTTAAATACTCCGATTCGATCTTGTTTTGTAATCGAGAAAAGTTATATACTTATGTAATACGTAAAATTTTATATTAAAGAAAATAATAATTGTAAATAATTGCATAATTATAAAAAATTTAATATTACTATCTGCTTAAATTTAAAAAAAAATAATACACCATAAAAACTATGGGAATATTACTTAGATACAACCACGCTCGGGCGTAGGTGGAGTTAAAGCGGTTGTATTGGAATATTCCTTATTTTATTCCGAAAAACGCCGGTTCTCTTTGAATATTCCGATTTTTAATCCAACTCGTCGGAATACGACCAAAATCCAACGGAGATAAAAGCGGAGCACATCGGTGTTAAATACGCGAAATCGGTATTGTTTTGTTAATGAAAAAAGTTATATACTTGGTAATGCTTTTATATATCGACATATTGAATAAAAACAGAGAGCATAACAAAAGATGTAGAATAAAAGATCTATAAAAACTGTATTTTTATATGAAATATTTATAATAATTGATTTTTTATTAATTATACTAATTTCAATAAAGAAAAACAGTACATTTTTTATGCTTATTATATATATATATATATATATATATATATATATATATATATATATATAATAATAATAATGTAAGGATGTAGTTATAAATATTTAATATTTTTATTAAAAAATTATAATTCTGATATTATTAAAACTTTATTTATATGAAAATTTTCCAACCAACCCCTTTGGATTGTGGTCGTATTCCGACGAGCTGGATTAAAAATCGGAATATTCCAATACAACCGGCGTTTTTCATGAATAATACAAAGAATATTCCAATACAACCGCTTTAGCTCCAATCATGCCGGAGCTCGGTTGTATCCAAGTAATATTCCGATCGTTTTTAGAGTGTATTTGATGATATTAAATTTACGCAGATTGTAATATTAAAATTTTCATAATTATGCGATTGTTTGTAATTATTATTTTCTTTAATATAAACTTTTACGTATTACATAAGTATATAACTTTTCTCGATTACAAAAAAGAATGAATTGGAGTATCTAATATCGTTGTATTGCGATTATATCGCCGTTGGATTACGGTCGTATTCGTTCGAGTTGGTGGTTATTGGAATATAGATCGTTTATAAAACTCTTGTAATATTTCTTAAATACAACGGCAGCCGAAGAAGTGCGGACGTTAAACTGGGTGTTTTGAAATATTCCGTGTTTTTCAAGAAGAACTATGGTAAAAAATATTTTTTTAAAATTGTCTTGCCCTTTTGAAATTCGGCGCCAATGCCCAGGAAATACAAATTTGGAAACGAAACGTCTCGTCGAGTACTTTTCCGGAGGAATACTACGCACCACTTTTCACCGGTCCAAAATTAAAATTTCTAGGGTTTCGAGTATTTCGTTCTCTAGTCGAGTAGAGAAGAACGTTATCCGAGCTTCTCAAATTTACGTCGATGGAAGCGAGAGAACACGGCGATGGAATCGGAAGATATGATGGAAACGAGAGGTTCGAGCTGAATGAGGAGCAACAATCCGATCGACCTACGCGAAGACCAAATACAAGAAAAAGAATAAGGGACCGGCATCAAAATGGTCACGGCGACGGTTCGTCGAGGTACTAGTCGTAATCTACCTTCGTATTTTTATTAGAAGATATCATTATTATACTTAAACTCCAAACAATACTTGAAGTACAAGCCGAATATCCGTAATATGATCCGAATACGACCCAAATAAAATCGAGAAACTTCCAGGTGTGTAACCTAACCGCAAGCCAAAACATCTAAACACAATAATATTCATATAAACAATAAATATTACGAAAATAAAACTGAGTGTAGAAATAAAATTGAAATAAAATCAAAAAACAACCAGAATAAAACTCAAAAACTCTTAAAACTACAATAATACAACTAAGGCTTTTATTTATTTATTTTTTCTACAGGTTTCTTAACTCGAGAAACATGAGCTGTAGATGTCGGCCGTCCGCTGTGAGGAGGTACTTGATGTGGTCGAGCCTGCGGTCTACGAAGTTGTCATGAGTAATCTCAGTCGACTGAATATTCGCCAGTTCTTTGATTTGCCTCCGTATCCCCAGGACAATATTCTCACTCTGCAAATACTACAGTGTTGGAGGCATGACAAAATGTTGTTCAAATTAGGTGGGAAAGAGCTTAGATTGCTGCCTGATGAAATTGCACTTTTGATTGGGATGCCAAACAGAGGACCAATGCCGAAGTGGAAGCTACGTCCATCGGCGACAATGAATGCTGTTAACATAAAGGACAGAATATTAGTGTATGCAGAGGGGATACTTCGATCCCATTTGAGAACCTCTACATAAAATATCCGTTGTCAAACTTATTTTTTCCATCGAAGTAATTTCGGTTTTCCTTCGGACCTTGATGCATACGGTGATAATTTAGAGTCATTCTCCTCATACAACCGGCTCGCGGCTCTCGTGAATATCTTATAGAGCGGATCAACGCGATTGCCATTAAAATTAGATCGAATCGCTCAATTGGCTACATAAATGGGTTTCGTTTTTGTTAACGGTTAGTATCTTATTTAATCATTATATTTACTTTATTGATTGATCGGTAATGGTAATGTTACATTGATTCCACGCAGCTTTGGTTTTTGAGCACACTTCTCCGAGTGCCTCCCGCAGCTCCCAATGCTTAGACCAAGAATGTTGCGGTGGCCAGAGGTACCTTAAGTGGAACGCGTCACAAGTCGACCTATTCTTGAGCGGTTAAACACCGAAATAGTGAGTCACTCCCGACTTTCTAACCAAGTACTAGTCGTGTAATGGTTAATAAAACATTTCATACCTTGTTGAAACTGTATTTAGGTGCAAGACAAATTCGGTGATGTTACCGTCTAATGAACTTATGTGGATTGCCAACCCGGACGAGGGCCTTCCAAACCCGATCCAAGTTCAACAACTGAACTTCTATCCCCCTCTTCACCTTCATTTTCTATTGGTGGAGTTGCTGCAGATAATAACACCATTTCTTCGCTCCTAGCTACCATGACTCGCAACATCGAAGTTATGAATGAATTAGTCAGACGCCAGGAACAATGTGTCCAGCAATATCAAGGAAACTTCGAGACCGTAAATGTTGGGTTGACGGGGATGCAGGTGCAAATCTCTGAGCTGAGCCAAAAGGTTGATAGGATTGAGCAACATTTATCAATCAAAGAACCCAAAATGGCTAGAGAATTCTACCCAGTGGCCAGCCCAGAAGTCCCTGCTGCTGAATTTGATTCTTTGGGAGACACTACGGCTGTACCAGAACAACCTACTGCTGAATTTGGAGACCCTACTTTTGGAGACCCTGCTGCTGAATTTGAAGACCCTACTGCTTTACCAGAACAACCTGTTGAAGTCCCACCCAATGCAGATGAAAATATCATGGGAGGTCACACCTCCCAATCCGGAGGGGGTGAGGAGGAGGACACTGTCATACCAGAGGTTGAAACTGATGTTCATGATCAGGCTGAGGTAGCACTATCCATACCTAGCTTGATGCAGAGGGTGAAGCGCCGACGGAGTCGGGTGAAGAAGGTTGTGAAATCACCTTTCACATCCTTTCAATTCAAAAGAAGGAAGACGGTGAAGGATACAACAGACCAGGAGACCCCCTCACCAGGAACAACACCCCTTGCCAGCAGACCCCCTCACCAGGAACCACTAGAGAGCAAGGAACACCATCATCTGACAGAGAAAGAGCCCTCCTCACCAGGAACAAAACCCCTGATTGAAATTGGTTTATTGCTTTAAGTCTATTGTTGGTTGTCAGATACTATGTATGTTGGTTGTTTTGATGGAAAATTCCAATGCTTCATTTCTTTTGTCATTTTTTTGGTGTATTGGAGAAATTATATCATTGTGCCTTGACTTGGATTTGCAGTTTATTTGCAGTTTATTACAGTGTATCAGATCAATTTTTACAGTATTTATTACAGTTTCTTCCAAATCAAGACCCAACTCCAGAATAAAACGAGAATAATACAAAAATACAACTAAAATAAAATAGTAGAGAGACGGGACTTTTAATGGTTCACGAGATACAACTACGAAAATACTACGATACATTTACAGATCTTATTATTTATTTCGGTGTATAGGGATGATATCGGCGTCGTATTCGGGTTGTAGTGCCGACGAGTTGGAGGAACACGCGGAATATTCCAATACGACCGGCGTTGTCCGGGAATAAAACAAGGAATATTCCAATACAATCGCTTTACCTCCGATCGTAGCCGAGCGCGGTTGTATCTAAGTAATATTCCCATCGTTTTTAGAGTGTATTATGTGTTATTAAATTTAAGTTGATTGTAATATTAAAATTTTAATAATTATGCAATCTTATCTAAAAATTATTTCGTTTCTTATAAACTCTTAAGTATTACGTAAGTATGTAAATGTTATATATTACAAAAAACCGAATACGGTGGATCGTATCTTCGAAACATTTTGTCGAATACAGCTGAGCGTAAATTTAATAACACATAATACACTCTAAAAACGATCGGAATATTACTTAGATACAACCGCGTTCGGCCATGTTTGGAGTTAAAGCAGTTTTATTGGAATATTCCTTGTTTTATTCATGGACAACGCCGGTTGTATTGGAATATTCGTCGTGTTCCTCCAACTCGTCTTGCTTTGTTATTGAATAAGATCCAAAAAAAGAGTTTTTTTATATTAAATATTTATAATACATTTTTTTTATTAAATATACTCTTTTGAATAAAGAAAAAAAGTGTATTTTTAAATTAAATTCCGCGCCACTGCCGAGGAAAGCTACGCACCTAATACTGCTCCAATGCCGACGAAATACAACTGGAAACGAAACGTCTCGAGTACTTTGCCCGGAGGAAAGCTACGCATTTATACCGCTCCGATGCCTAGAAATACAATCTGGAAACGAAACGTCTCGAGTACTTTGCCGGAGGAAAGCTACGCATTTATACCGCTCCGATGCTAGGAAATACAACTCGAAGCGAAACGTCTCGAGTACTTTGCCCGCTACGCATTTAATAGCCCTCAAAAATTTAAATTTTGAGGTTTTCAGAGTATTGCGTTTTCTAATCGAGTAGAGAAGAACATTAGAAGATACGATGGAATCAGAAGACCAAAAAAAGAAGAAGGGGACTAGCAGCAAAATGGTCACCGGCGACAGTTCGTCGAGGTAATAGTCTTAATCTACATTCGTATTTTTATTAGGAGATAGCATTCTTATACTTAAACTCCGAACAATACTGAAGTACTGATACTGGATAAGCCGCCATACAATCTTTCCTCTTTTAGAAATAAACTCTTAATTTATTGCAATCTTTCCTCTTTTAGAAGCCTACTCTATAAGAAAGCTTTCCTCTTTTGGGTGATATCCGGATAAGCCGCCCTACAATTCAACGTCTATATATTACATTGTTATTTTGTTGCGATTCTACATTAACCTTATAATTTTTGTCTTCATTTTCTAAACAACAAGGGAGCCTCGCATTTATTCACTACCACCTCACCTTTTGGAGGAAATATTGCTGAAAATGATCTCTGTCTCTCCATCACCTATCAGAGATATTAGAAATTTTCGGAAAACGTGAGTATAATTTATTATGGAATTATCATTTTTACTAATTTGCCATACCTCTTTCAATCATGTAACTATGATATAATTAATCAAAATATTGGTCTCTTTATAGGTGCAAAAAATTTCATGCAGCATCTTCATCAAAAAGGGTAGGAAAATACGTGGTCTTTGAAGATTGGGGCATGAATTGGCACGACAAACAAGGATATTTAAGATTTCTTCAGAGTTGTGCTGATAGCGAAAATAGTAATGCTCTCTTCTTGCTTGGATTGGTAAGCGATAAATATTTTTAACATTTTAATAATACAATTCTCAATATTCATTTATACTTTATATATGTATTATAAAGCAATGTTCATCGAGCATAAATATCTCGATATTTTAGGAGGAGATGTGGATTCGAGAAAGAATTGAGATTGGTTTACATTATCTCACGATAGACTGCAAGTCGAGGACATCTTTTTTCCAAATATACCGCGGGCTTAGTGTTGCTACGTGAAGAGACATCTCGCGCGCATGGGATCGATCTTTTGAACGAGATATCGAATAAAGTACATCAGTGTCGAGAAAAGGTTTCAAGAATCTTCCATAAAATGAGTTGGAAAAAATGGTACGTTCTACCATTTATTCATTGCAACAATTTGTTATGTGGAAAACCAACTTTGGAAGGCGATAATAGATGGCTAAGTGAAGACTCTCGTGGAAAGAAGATTCGCGGTGATCTTTGCAAATGGAGGCATGAATATGTATTGTTTTTCGATATGAGTTTTTTATCGATATGATGTAAGCGGGGGCTCGAATTGTAAACTTTTGATCTAATCTAATCATGCCCTATCGTGGTTGTGTCTTAGTAATATTACCATCGATTTTAGAGTGTACTTATCTAGTATTAGAATTACGCGATTCGTAACTTTTAAGTATTGCGTTAGTGTATAAATCGTTTCGATTACAAAGAAGGCGGAACATGTTGGACTTCTCCTTCGAAGCTTGTTTGCTTGAATACGACTCGAAAAATTCCCTGATATATCCGAGATCCAGTCGAGATCAATGATAAATCGACGTGCGATTTTTACGTGGTGTATTGGGATTATATCTCCGTTGTATTACGGTCGTAGTGTCGACGAGTTGGAGTAAAACGCGGAATATTCCAATACAACCGCTTTACCTCCGATCATGAACGAGCGTGGTTGTATCACTAGTAATATTCCCGTCGTTTTGAGAGTGTACTTATCCGGTATTAGAATTACCGATTCGTAATATTAAAATTTTGATAATTATGCAATTTTATCTAAATATTATTTCCCTTATTGTAAACTTTTAAGTATTACGTTAGTGCGTAAATCGTTTCGATTATAAAGAAAGTTGGATATGTTGGATCGATCCTTCGAAACGGTTTGTTGAATACAACTCGAAAAAATCCCTGATATATCCACGATCCAGTCAGGAAGCAATGATAAATCGTTGTGCGAGTGATCTACGAGTGTATTGGGATGATATTAAAATTTTAATAATTGTGCAATTTTATCTAAAAATTATTTCCTTGATTATAAACTTTTAAGTACGACATAAGTATGTAAATTTTCTTTGATATTTTCACGATGTAGCTGGAGATCGATGATAAATCTTTGTGCGAGTTATCTGCGAGTGTATTGGGATGATATCGGCGTTGTATTCGGGTCGTAGTGCGGACGAGTTGGAGTAAAACGCGGAATATTCCAATACTGACCGGCGTTGTCCACGAATAAAACAAGGAATATTCCAATACTGACGGCTTTCTACCCGATCATGCCTCGGCGCGGTTGTATCTAAGTAATATTCGATCGTTTTTAGAGTGTATTATATGTTATTAAATTTAAGTTTGGTTGTGATTTTTAAATTTTAATAATTGTGCGATTTTATCTAAAAATTATTTCCTTGATTATAAACTTTTAAGTATTACGTAAGTATGTAAATTTTTCAATTACAAAAAAAAGTCGAACAACGTTGGATCATTTCTTCGAAACGGTTTGCCGAATACTGACTCGAAAAATTCCCGATATTTTCACGATGTAGCTGGAGATCGATGATAGATCTTTGTGCGAGTTATCTACGGTGTATTGGGATGATATCGGCGTTGTGTTCGGGTCGTAGTGTCGACGAGTTGGAGTAAAACGCGGAATATTCCAATACGACCGGCGTTGTCCACGAATAAAACAAGGAATATTCCAATACAACGGCTTTCTACCCGATCATGCCTCGGCGCGGTTGTATCCAAGTAATATTCAGATCGTTTTTAGAGTGTATTATATGTTATTAAATTTAAGTTTGGTTGTGATATTAAAATTTTAATAATTGTGCGATTTTATCTAAAAATTATTTCCTTGATTATAAACTTTTAAGTACAACGTAAGTATGTAAATTTTCTTTGATATTTTCACGATATAGCTGGAGATCGATGATAAATCTTTGTGCGAGTTATCTACGAGTGTATTGGGATGATATCGGCGTTGTATTCGGGTCGTAGTGCGGACGAGTTGGAGTAAAACGCGGAATATTCCAATACAGCCGGCGTTGTCACTGAATAAAACAAGGAATATTCCAATACAACGGCTTCTACCTGATCATGCCTCGGCGCGGTTGTATCTAAGTAATATTCGATCGTTTTTAGAGTGTATTATATGTTATTAAATTTAAAGTTTAGTTGTGATTTTAAAATTTTAATAATTGTGCGATTTTATCTAAAAATTATTTCCTTGATTATAAACTTTTAAGTATTACGTAAGTATGTAAATTTTTTCAATTACAAAAAAAAGTCGAACACGTTGGATTGTTTCTTCGAAACGGTTTGCGAATACTGACTCGAAAAATTCCCGATATTTTCACGATGTAGCTGGAGATCGATGATAGATCTTTGTGCGAGTTATCTACGGTGTATTGGGATGATATCGGCGTTGTGTTCGGGTCGTAGTGCTTGACGAGTTGGAGTAAAACGCGGAATATTCCAATACGACCGGCGTTGTCCACGAATAAAACAAGGAATATTCCAATACAACGGCTTTCTACCTGATCATGCCTCAGCAGCAGTTGTATACAAGTAATATTCGATCGTTTTTAGAGTGTATTATATGTTATTAAATTTAAGTTTGGTTGTGATTTTAAAATTTTAATAATTGTGCAATTTTATCTAAAAATTATTTCCTTGATTATAAACTTTTAAGTATTACGTAAGTATGTAAATTTTTTTCAATTACAAAAAAAGTCGAACACGTTGGATCGTTTCTTCGAAACGGTTTGCCGAAATACGAGCTCGAAAAATTCACGATATTTTCACAATGTAAATGGAGATCGATGATAGATCGATGTGCGAGTTATCTCTGCTGTATTGGGATGATATCGGCGTTGTGTTCGGGTCGTAGTGTCGACGAGTTGGAGTAAAACGCGGAATATTCCAATACTGACCGGCGTTGTCCACGAATAAAACAAGGAATATTCCAATTCAACGGCTTTCGACCCGATCATGCCTCGAGCGCGGTTGTATTTAAGTAATATTACGGTGGTTTTCGATTGTATTATACGTGATTAATACAATGATGCAACGAATTGGGGATAAAAAACACAACTTAAAGGGTAAAACACAAGAGACCAAAAAAGTAACTCGATAAATCAACCATAAGCAATCTGTACATGTCATTCGATAAAATCAAAAACTATGTTCAAACAAATTATCCTATATGTTCATTAGCATCGGTAGAACAATTCTTTAGCGATCTAGAATTCATCGTCCGGATTCATTAGCATGCTTGTGTATGTCTCATGTCATGTTGTGATGGAGGCGATTCTGGAGTAATATGAATAAAAAAATTTTAAACATCACGGATTGAATAGTAAATAAATAGCCTCGTCCACATTATAATTTACACGACTTAAGGGAGCCGACGTTCCAAACCAGTTTGCCTCGTTTTGGAAAAGCCGTAGCATCACTTGGACCGGCATCTTTATCCGTTCCTACATAAAATTTGACACTTTATGACGGAGACGAGTATAAGTTTTAGAAATAAAAAATATTTCAACAAACTAAACTTACTTTTTCTTTTCATATTTTTTTCCCAATATCCTTTTAATCTTGAATTAGATATCCCTTTAGGACGCACCTTTCTTTGGGTCATTCGATTTCTCTCTTTACATGGGGTCTTCTTCTTAGTTGTTTTTGCCTTTTGTTGGGGTTCTCTCCCATGTAATATTTCATTGGCGTCAAGTGTTAGTTTGTTTAGTGTATCTAGCACAAACTTCTCAGCAACTTCATGGCCTTGCGTTCTTGTACTTATACGGTACGCTAATTTATGAACATGTGTGTGATATATAAGACCACTTGAGACGATTGGCGACATTTGAGACCCCTTAAGATGTTGATATTCCAAACTTTTGTATATGTCCCTTTTTGCATGTGTACACCATCGAAGTAATATGTGTTTCTCGAAATTTTGTACACGTTATCATGTTGAAGAACCCTTAGAGCGTGAGCACACGATAACCCCATCATTTCAAATTTTTACAATTGCACGCGATATCCAAATTAGCTCTGTCTAGTTTCACGATCCGGTATTTGTACGTGTCTACTATTATCGAAGGTTCTTATGTGAAATTCTGAATCATTGTTGGCAAATCCTTCCAAAGCAAGTCCACCGAAACCATGAAGAAACTCGACTCGAACTTCGAGTATAAATTCCGCGTGTAAAGTAAAGCGACACTGCCTCGGAACAGGCTGCATTTCTCTGCGGGGACAATAGCAGATTGCTCGCATCGGAAATCTTCATCCTTCTCATTTCTTCGCCAAGTTTTAGCAATATGTTCGAGGGCCGAGAAAACATTCGGTTACCGTGCTTGTTGGCTTGCGAAACTATGACAGATGTTATTAGTCGACTCACTCCTCTGCGTAGATAGGATCCCCATTCCGAAAATGTCTTTATTGAATGCTGTTGACCAGCGATGCCTTATATTATACAATTCATCCAACCATACATTTTCCTGAAGTTCTCCTATCTCAATCATTTCGCCCTAAGTTTATTCGAATTCGACTACGAGTCACATCTACGCATGCATTTAAAAAAGAGATCGTGTCTTATCTTGTTTTTCCCCGAACCACAATGCACTTTTGAAGATAATTTTTTGTATATATGCCATTGACATAATCTATGTCTAGTGTGCGGCAAGCACTCTTGGATTGCTCTACTCATTGCTTGATCTTGGTCAGTGAATATTGTGATTGGGTGCTTGTTATTCATTATACGGATAAGGGCTTTGAATAACCACTTGAAGGACTCGATCGTTTCATCCGACAAAAGCCAACTGCAAAAAGCACATTCACACGATGGTGGTTCACACCGACGATCGGCGCACAACATAGGTTGTATTTATTCGATCTATAGCTTGTGTCAAATATTATGACATCACCAAAGCAATCATAATCGAGTACGGACATCCCATCACTCCATAAGAAATTCAACAAACTGCCGACTCATCAATTTGGACGTCCCAGCAAACATTGGATCCTCGGCTTGCCGTGCGGTGAATAGTTGTAGTAAGGAATTAGCATCCCCGAGTTCGATGTGTAATCTTCTCTCTCTTTGTAAGAGATTATATGCATCCCTCTTCGTACGGTCTAGGTTCTCCACTCCACCAACTTCGTGGCTAGGAAGGCTAAACGCATCGGTGGTTCTAATCCCTGCTTTCGACATTGATGCGAGGACATCCGCGCGATGTCACTCATCTTTCCGTCGAACGCAATAGGTGAGTGTCGCCAACATTCGCCAACGGATGGTTATGACTTTCTATGAATTTCTTTACCGACCGGTTCCTCGGACATCAACGGCATATCGGATCATGGCGGGACAACCGGTCCTTGTATCCGCTCGCTTGTACCTCACCGATACATTGTCCTTCAATTCTCTCTTCATACCAGCCTTACCACAAACAAACTCCATTGTCTTGATCCTCCTTGAATTCGGCCAATAACTAATGTGGTCCTTTCGCACAGTAAATCGAACAATGTGTGCATAGGCACAATATTTTTCATGTGCCGCCTTCTCATTATTGATAACGACTTGAAGCAACATGTTTACAAGTGGATCATTGGAAGCGCTGTGATCATTGGAAGCACTTGTGATCATTGGAAGCAACTTGTCTCTCTCGGGTATCACGCAATTGAAAATAGATTTGAATGTCGGTATCACTATACTTAACAACCAATAATACAAAAATAATATCATGATAGCACCACGAGTAACACCATAATAATAACTATAAAAGCATTGGTGTTTTTCGGGTTTTATCACGAATAATACACCGAACTAGTAGAGTATCGCCTTCAAATTACCTAAATAAAACCACAACGAAATCGAAGCAAAGTTACTCTTAAGAAACGCCTTAATACCACCACAAAATTCCAAATTAACACCACGTAACGCTAAAAAAAAAAATTAACAAATATACTTTTCTCAAACTACCTCGATACACCCATAATATTACCATAATACCATCATGTCCCACTATGAAAGAAAACTTGACGTTACTCTTTTGAAACTACGGGCATACTACCGTAATAAAACAGTAAATAGAACAAATTTTATTAAGTTTTATTTAGGTAATTTGAGGTACTTAATCCAGCGTTTTAATAAATATAATAACGAAAACGCACCCTCCACCAAACTACTAGAATACTACCTTCAAATTGCCAAAATCGAAGCCAACTTAAGTTACTCTTAAGAAACTATCGAATACCACGACAAAACTACTAAAATATGACCACGTACTGCAAAGAAAACTTTGGCATATATACTTTCCCGAAACTACCCGAATACAACCATAATAATACCAAAAAAATATCATGGCTCTTTAAGAAAGATCACTTGACTTTGTTCTTCGAATCTACGGGCATACTACCTTAATAAAACTTAAAAACAATGAAACACCGATAAAACATTGCATACAACTAAATTTAACAACCCGAGGGATTTCTTCATCGCGCCTAAACTAAAGTCTGAGAATCTTGTTCGTCCAATATATTTTGAGATTCGAACTCGATGTCGACTTGATCGGTAGTTTTTACTGCAACGGTAGCGATTCTTTAGCTTTAGGTTAAAATCAAATTTCAAATTTCGCTCCTCAGCTCCACGACAAGGTAGGTGAGTCGAAAACACTAAATGTCGGAATCCTAAAGATAATGGAGACAAAAAATGCCTTTATGATTTGGCGGGGAAATAAAGCGGCAAAAATTTCGTCACTTTTCACCTCGGGTCGGGTCGGGTCGGCAGAATGGAGATAGAAAAGCTATTTTTTTCAAATGCCGACGTGGCGCGTATTTTTTTCAAATGCCGACGTGGCGCGTTTTTAATGGCTACCGGACGCAGCGCTGCGTACGCGGTCCGGACCGAATAAAAATTCGGGGCAGCAATGTAAAAGTAAATCCCGAAAAGCCGGTCGCAGGGTATAACCCGCGGCCCGCTTTTTGCTGAAATCCGCCGCCGCGCCAAATGGACGAAAACAACAGCAGCTTGCCGTGCCGCTCTCCCACAGCTACGCCAAACGGGCCCTTAAGCTTTCTAAGCTTCTCTTTTAAAAGCCAGCATTCTGCAATATAAAGCATTGCACAACTCACCGCCATCTTATAAAATATTTCTTTTAAGTCTAAAGGATACTTTTCTATCACAATAGGCCCGCTGCATTCCTCTTCAACCAATCAACTTGAATTCTACTAATAACGTCTCATCTATATCAGTATATGACCATCACAATGAACAACCAATTTCAGAAATCTAAATGTTCACAGTTTTTATAATTTGATCTTCACACATTTTTTATGATTGGATCATCCATAACTACAACTACTCAACTACTACTACAAAAATTATATTCCATGTAAAAAGGTCAGCAGATCAAAACATTTTATTTATGACACATTTTCAAGGTGATTGTGATACTTCAAAATTTTAATTTGTTGATAGTAGTCGTTTTAAATAATAGGACTGGAGTGAAATTTATTTCCAGAGAGATTGATATGTCCAAGAAATCTGAAGCCAGATTTGGTGACAGTAATATTATTAGTGTTGAAGGTGCGGGGTATTGTTATTAGGAGAAATGGTGATAAAGTAAAGTTCTTAGATGATGTGATTTATGCTCCAAAACTTACATATGATTTTATAAGTATTGGGAAATTGATTGAGAATGGATATAAAGTTAAATTTGATGAAAAAAGTTATCACATTGAAGACATGAAAAGCAGGTAGCAAATTGCAAAAGTTCTTATGATGCCAAACAAGATATTTTCTTGTAAAATTTTTATAGTTCAAGTGAAGGCAATGATGACTAAAAAGAAATTTGAAGCATAATTATGGCATTTTAAAATGATCATTTATATATGGGAGGATTAAAACTATTGCAACAAGAGAAAATGATTTAGGGTTTGTCTATAATTGACTACAATGGAAGTTATGAAGCCTGTGAGAAATCATTTTAGAGAGTCATTGCCAAAGAAAAAATTATGGAGAGCAAGAAGATGTTTGGATTTAATCCACGCCGAACTGTGTGGCCCAACGAATACATAATCATATGGATGAAGCAAATATTCTTTTTCTATTTTTGTATGATTATAGTAGAATGAATTGGGTCTAGTTGTTGAAGCATAAACTAGAAGTCTTTGAAATGTTTATACACTTTAGAGCATTGGTGTAAAATCAAAGTGATAAACATATTAAGAGTCTATGTATTAATAGAAGTCGAGAGTTAATATTGTGATAAGCATGAATTTTTTTGGCGATTAACAACTTCTTACACACCACAACAAATTGAAGTGGCGGGAAAAAAACAAAAAAAACAAAAAAGTAGTAGAGTTGGAAAGAAATATGTGGAAGTTGAAGAACGCATCAAATATATTTTAAGTTGAACATATTGCAACTGCATTTTACATTTTGAATATATCTCCAACAAAGGTTATCCAAATGTTACACCTTATGAAGCATGGTATGGTAGAAAACCTATAGTCAGTCATTTGAAAGTATTTGGAAGCATTGCATTTGAATTAAAAGATAGTCATAATATAAATAAATTTGACCAAAAATTTTAAAAGATGATATTTTTTGATACAACATTCAATCAAAGGCATATAGGCTATTTGAGGAAAAAAAAATCTGAGAAAATCATTAACCAGTAAAGGCATAATTTTTTATGAAGTTGCTACCGAAGAGAATCTATTCGTCATGAAAAAGAAGAATCAATAGTCGAATTTGAAGGGAAACACCTTATTGAAATTGCTAATAATTAAGCAATTAACATTGATTCATCATCTAGTTCATCATAATCAAATGATTCACCACATAATCCAACACCATCAAGCCCAAGGTCAATGATTGAAATATGTCTAATAAAGGACATATTAAAAGAATGGTATCGTACATGAACAATATTATTGTATATTTGCCCTTAAAGCTTTAGAGGCATTAAATTATGAAGATGCTTGTGGGAAGGAAGAATGGGGAAGTGCTGTGAAAGAAAAGATTGAAGCTATTAAGGAAAATGATACTTGAAACTTGTTGATATGCCATAAGAAAAAGTTCCAATTGATGCAAAATCATTTGAGTCTAAAAGGACACAAAGCAAGACCCGCTGCCAAAAGTTAAGCATAAGAATATGGTATTGATTTTTATGAAACATTTCTCCCATTGTTAGATTTGAGACTATTAGATTATTACTTACCTTAGCTTCACTAATGAATTAGAAAGTTTTATAGTTTGAAATTAAATCTGGATTTTCGAATGATATTTTGAAAAAAAAAATATGTATATATAGATCAACCACAAAGTTTCATTATTAAAGGCAAAGAGGAGAAAGTTTACAAACAAAAAATGAGACTTTATATGCTTAAACAAACACTAAGAACATGTATTGGACGTTAGATTAATACTCCTAAAAGTAAGGATTTCGTAGAAGAAAAAGTGAACCCGCCTTATATGTGTTGGCTCAATACACTCATTTTATTCTAGTTTGTATTTAAGTTGATGATATCATCTACATCGAAGCATCCAAAATGTTGAATGAAAAATTCAAGACTAATATAATGAAAGGATTTGATATGGCTGATTTGGGCTTGTTGCATTATTTTTTGGGCTTATAAATTATTCAAGCAGATGATGGATTTTTATTTCTTAGAAAAGGTATGAATTGAAGTTAGTAGAGAGGTATAATATCAAAATTTGGGTTTCAAATATGTATGGTATATATGTAAAATGTCCTTTTAATTTCAGTGTGCCAAAAAAATATTTGAAAACCTTAGAATGAGGTCATAATTATTTTTAACCTAAAATGCCCTTCTATCATAACGCAAAACTACCAACAAGCAATATATTTCAATGTAGCATAACTAACCTCGGACAAAAGATGACCAGAATGTGATAATAATTTACCCGGGCCAATAATAGGAGCTTTAAGATTGCGAGCGCGGAAAGTGGTGAGAAGAGAGATGCCGAGCATCACTATTTTATTTGAAAGTTCATTTGTCTTATCATTAAAGAATTGTCTTATGTTTATATAATAGAGACAGTTCAATCCAAAATGGAGTTCCAGAGATTTTTTTTTTCAAAAATTAAATAATATTACGAGCATACAAATCATATATAAATGTATAATTTCTGCCATGGCTATATTAATTTGTGGGATTAAAAATAACTGAAAATGAATTTAATAAAAAAAAAAAATCGTTTTCCCTATTCTCAAGTTCTTTCTTGGTTGCCTGCATCGCAATTCGCAAATAATAAAGGAGTATTGGCATCTAATACACAAAGCGAAATTAGAGAAGAAAATCGAAATTAGTACATCTTCTGAAAATACCATGCTTTAATTATAAACGTAAACTAGATTAAAACAAAAATACCTTCATGGATTGCTAAAACATTTAGTTAACGTACTTTTTCAAAGCTCTACACACAAAGACAGAACTCACGAAAATCAAACTAACAATGACTTCTAAACTGTGAACTATAGCTCTGTATAGTCTTCTTCAGTATATTCCTCCTTCAACGCTAATAACTCTTCCATTAACCCATTCCCTCCAATCGGAAGAAATAAAACCTACGATCGGCCCGACATGCCCCACAGGCAATCCTGTCTTCGGATCCTCCTTCATCGTCCCTGCAAATTGCACATCCATCTCCCCTGGCCCCGGTGCAATACAGTTTACTGTGATTCTCTTTTCGTGAAGTTCTTTGGCTAGCGTCTTCACCATGGCCTCTATCGCCGCCTTTGAAGCCGTGTATACCCCATACCCCGGCCGATTTATCTTCACTAGCCACGACGAGAGAGTAATTATTCTTCCGCCGCCATCCCGTACCACTCGATTTGCGGCTTCTTGAAGCACTATGAAGGTGTTGCGTGCATTCATTGACATGATTGAGTCGAATACAGCGAGAGGGGTGGAGGTGATGGGGTGGTATTCGGGATCGAGGATGAAGGCGGAGTGGAAGACGATGTGCGGGGGGGATTTGAAGGTTTGTTCGGTGAGATCGAAGACTGACCGGACAGCGTCAGTATCGGAGACATCAGCGCGGATGGTGATGGCGCGGGGGATGGAGTCTGAGGAAGCAGAATTTATTTCCGCAGCGACGCGATCGGCTTCCACGGAGCTGGACTCGGTTTCGACGGAGCTGGAAGAGATGACTAGGGAGATGGAGGCGCCTAGGGAGGCCAGGTGGAGGGCGGTGGCGCGGCCGATGCCGTTGGTGGCGCCGGTCACGATGGCCACGCGGCCATTCAAGGGGAAAGGGATGGAGTTTATTCTGCTTGCCATTTGGCTGAAATACATGCCTGGCTTTGCAACTTTCTACCTAACACGAGGATAAAAGTGACGGGTAATGGATTGTTCTCTGCTTGAGCACATATTTATAGTTGTAGAAAGACTTGTTGTTAACAATGTAGCCCAAACATCATCTCTTTTTTAGGGAAGGTTTCTTTGAAATCATTACCAGCAGCGATCGCAGTCCACCACTCTGCGGTTACGGTCGCGACTCATCCTGCTCCTCCACCCCGACAGCGACGCTATCGCAGTCCACCACACAGCTACGGTCGCGACTCATACTAGCAGGCCTCCACTCCACCCCGACGCCAGTTTCACCAACTGTAGCGCCGTCATCCTAGCAGGCCACCACCCCTGTGATACCGATCATATCTTTCTAAGTTTAGCAAGGTAACCTTTTGACTTATGCTTCTATTGTAGTCATCAAAACTTAAATTCATTTAATATTGGCCAACTTTTACAAATATTATTTGTTACATCCCTTGCTCTTAGATTGTCCGTTTTCATCACCCAATTGTTTATGTCACTTTATGAAATGCTTTTTTAACAGTTTACCCTCTTATTAAATGTCATTCTTAGATCTATATTTTTCTTGTGCTGAGTTGGAATTGTTGTTGATGCACACATTTCAGAATGCTCTATATATCGATGTCTATAGTGGGATTAATTTCATACTTTATTCTATGTGAAAGGAGGCACTTGTTGATGTGTTGGTTTGACAATCTTTGCCATACAGACCTGCATCTCCTGTTAATGGTGCAGCCTTTCACCTGAACATTAAATTGCAGAGATTTGTGCTAACTTTATAAGTTTTCTTACCCATGTGAATGTTGATTCAAGCTTTTTTTTTATTCTACCATCCTATACAATAAGACACGGTTATCCTGTTTAGAAGTTATAGGTTTTGTGAACACTATCATTATCTAACGCAGAAGTCAAATGTGTTAAGTGCTCTTTGGAAATTTATTATTGCTGTTAATTTTTTTTCCTTTCATTTCAGTGAACTTTGGAGCTTAGACCCGAAGATTGCTTGTATGTATTTACTTTCTATTTTCAGTATGTAGTTCTGTGAGATAAATAGCCTGCTTAGAAAATTGAAAGAAGTGCATAATCATGGAAATGTTTAATTTTGAAGGCTGTTTATGCATTTAAAATAACAAGAGGAAAATCCAGAATTTAAAGCCAGAATTGACAGTTTTAATAACCATCTTTTTTTTAATTATTCTTTTGTGCTGATGAAACTCAAAGGCTTATTTTCTCGATGAATTTTTTTATTATCAGGATATGTTTAATCTGCCTAAGCACCTTAGCATGCATTGTGTACCTCTAAATTGCTTCCAGCCAGTTCATGTTTGAACTTTTTTCATCTCGTCAAACTTTTTCAAATGTTCAATAACCTTTTGATAGCTCTCAGATATTTAAATTAGTGTACATTTGAACATTTTTCTTTTCAGTGGTTATTGGATGCAGTGGTTGCGTGATATGGAATATTTTCTTTGTTCCCTTCATACCATGCATTGACAGTATGCTTTTTGTGAACCTCCTTAATTGTCCTGCCAATAAAGTTACGAGGAAAAAAGTGTTTATTACAATAAAAGTGCATTATTAACCTTTGCTCATCCATGTCTATATCTACGATGCATATGTGAACTCAATTACATGGGTTTGCCACTGATTTGGTTTTCGGGTTTGTGCTGCTGATTTTTTATTATGAACACCATCATATATTCCTTAAGCTTCTCTCTCATAACAAGGATGAGAAAAAGTGACAGTATTAGTAAAGGTGGCATTTGTTATCTGGTTAACTAACTCAGCGTACTTATTTGGGTCTGCTTTTCATTTGATTGTCGAACGTGCTGAGCATGTTTAGTTTCTATAATCCAATCAACTTGACAATATAAAAAGGGGCTACTAACGTGGTTTTGATATTCACATATTCGGGAAGAAATCCCTTGGTATCCTGGTGATGAAAAGACTGGGTAACAGGCAATATCTGTTTAAACTCTAAGCATGCTTAATTTTTGAGCCAATTCATAATTAACAAGTTATTGGACTTGCATCACAAATCAATGGGTCAGCTTAATATTTTTTAAGAGCTATTTTTTTTTTGCTAGAAAGTGGCTTGCTTGAACTATATCTACATTTTGACACAAAGTTTGTCCTGCAATTTAATAGAATTTTTATTTATTGTTTGCTTGCATGGATGTCTCTATTGTAACAGGGCTAACTTGAAAATTTTATCAAAGATAAACATGGCATGATCGATATTCTTGTTTCCCTTGTATTTTCTGTTTTGCTTGCATTATTTTTCTGATAGAAGTATTCTTTGTAAACCAATTTAATAAATCAGAACTATGTTGAGGGGCATTTAAAAGCAGATAATAGTGTCTGGATTTGTAAAACATTTGAATATTGATAGAACATAACTCATTTTCTAACACGGACCAAAAATAGCTGGAACGTTCTATCGTGAACCATTTCCATTTGGGGCCCAATCTTGTTACTCCAAAAGCCACATAAGAGGCAAAATCCAACATTGAGAAAGATTAATACATTTTAAAAGGAGCATAAATATCATTAAAGAAATTTTTCTAGCTTGAAGCTTTCTTGAAATTGAAATCAAGGTCATTGGCAGTACATTGCTAAACTATATGTAGCCTTAAACATTTAGAAACTCATGTTATTGTAATCTCCAGCATACCCACCCCTTCTCATTATTCATAGGTTTAAATATGAAGAATATTTACTATTTGTTTTTTGTCAAATTTTTTTAATTTTTATAAATATTGATTAAATTGTTTTTTGACATTTTTAATTGCAGTCAACTTTTTGCTTTATTGCATAGTACAGGTATGGCTTACAGAAAGGAGAAGTGTAAAGAAAGAAAAACTGAAACTGCATTGGGGCTGTATAGAAGCTAATAATAGGAATTGTTCTAAATTTAAATGATTTTATCACCCAAGAAGTTTTGCATAATGGTTGCCATTTATTTTTGGAAACCAGTTTCTTCTTGAAGGTTTATTAACTTGTCTTTTGGTGTCGAAACCGAGGGGAAAAGTTGTAGTTGCTTGGAGTAATCTATAGAATCTTATAATATTTTCTGATTATGTCATTGGAATCATTGGTTACTTGAGATGTTCAATTGTCTGTTTCGTCCTTTTTTGAGTCTTTTTTCGTTCTTGGAGTGCAAATAATTTGTTTACCAGTTTCAATTTCTTCCGAAAATAGTGTAAACCATCTTGTTTTACTTTATCATGCAGATGAAGGGCTTTTCATTTCTTCTTGGGGGGCAATTACGTATAAACCACCCGAAACTTACTATTTACAAATCAACCATTCTCTTTCATCTATTTTTCAAATTCTAACTCAAATATCAAAATTCATGGTAAAACCACGACCCATATTCTACAGTTTTTTTTTTCAAATTCTCAAGAGTTTGAATGTGGCACGTGTAAATACATTTGTTCGGTTGTTAAAAAAAAAATAGCTTTTGGGTGGTAAATATGAATGTTTCATGTGGTCTGTTATTATCCCTTCTTTTTAATCTAGAGCAACTGAATAAAGGATGTGTTCAAGATTTGACCAACTAGTTTGAGACATATGTATACGAAGGATTTACATTTTACCTCATGTCATTCTTCTCCTTATATGCTTTTGTTCTTTTGGAACTCTTGTGGTTTTGCTTTTTAGACTATTGGTTAGGTTTAACTCATTCTTTTATTTGTGGGGGCATTTCCATGCAAATTTTTACATACGGACTCCAGACGTTAAATTGCGTATGGTGTTCAATAGCGGGCGTCACACGGCAAGTAGGCAATACAAATTATAATACTGATCATGCCCAGTGTATTAAAGTGGGGTCTACTTACCACGTACCATTGGACTCTGACGTATTTTCAGATGTAAATATCACTCCATTTTCATACATACCATCCAAGTACTATGTTTTTACATATTTAACTCAGTAAACTTTGTTTTTATTTTTATACCATATACCTTCCAAATCTTTTTTACCACATGAAAAATTTGAAATACATCTTTTCGTAATAAATAACATGGTATGAATGTAAATCTTCATTTCTTTTTGCAAGTTTCACTTTTTTGGTACTTGTATTATGCATTTATAGCAATATATATTAAAATGACATGTTGATATTCTAAGATTCCATGTTTAGGAACATAGATTAAATGTTAAATAGGTAAATATATAATTAGAGAAATTCCTCTTAAAATATTTTTCAAGCTTGTATATGGGAATAGTCATGCGGATATGCATTGCATTTTTGTTCTGATCTGAGCCTTAGTTGATTTGATTAAGATGTGATTCAACTTGGATATGATGTGATGCTATGGTGGTTCATTGGTTCTATTTTAATATTTCATTTTATTTTTATTTTGTGAGAAATTTAAAGGCCATAGCCAGCATTTCATTTGTTAAAATAAATGTTACATGAGTTAAAAAAAAAACTCAATTTACAAATGTCAAAAATAAAATGAACATTGAAAGATAAAAAAAAAATCATGATTGGAAATGTAGAGCTCAGGATTTCTTGCATCCATATTTTTTTTAAGAATTTCATTCGAGGAGTTCGTAAAATAAAATTCAAACAGCTAGCATGACAACAATTAGAGCGAAAAGACTTTTTTTTTTTTGGGAAAATTATGAGGGCTTAACTAAAAGACGATTACAAATAAACTGCATCAAATATATATTAAATCATCCAAAATGTTTAATGAAAAATTCTAGACTAATATAATGAAAGGATATGATATAACTGGTTGGGTTTGTTGCACTATTTTTTGGGCTTATAAATTATTCAAGCTGAAGATGAATTTTTATTTCTTAGAAAAGGTATGCATTGAAGTTACTAAAGAGATATAATATGATGATTTGCAAGACCTCTTGAATAACCATGAATGCAAATGAACATTTTCTCATAATGATGGTAACAACAAAGGCAAATGATAAAATATTTAGAGAAGTTGGAGGTGGTTTTATGTCCTTACTCCTACCAGGGCTGAAAATATGTATTCAATCGATCTTCTTTTAAGAATTATTCATAATCTTTCTGACATCTTCTTGTATCATCCAAACACATTCTTTGCTACATTGAAAGACAATTAATTATGAGATTTGGTATAAACTTGTTTCAAACTTTAATTTAGTGGATTTTACTAATAATAATTGGGCATGTTTCAAAGAAGATAGAAAAAATACAAGCGGATTATATTTAGTTTTGGATTTGGCACGGCATCTTGGAGCTTAAAGAAGCAACCAAAAACTAAATTATCATCTTCAGAGGCCAAATATATTGCAACTTCAATAGCAACATGTCAAACAATTTGGATGATGAGAATATTAGAATATCTTTAACAACCCCAATAGAGAGCGATTCAAATATTTTTGTGATAATAAATCTATAATATCTGTCACAAACAATTGAATGTTTAATGGTAGATCAAAATATTTAGAACTTCAATATTATTTTGTTCGCAAAGTTGTTTGCAACGGAACCAATACAATGAAGTGTTATTTTACGGAAGAGCAAGTTGTTGCTAAATTTACAAAGGCTCTCAATTTACAAAAAAATTGCGAGATTTTGATCAAATCATGGAGTAGGATTTTTTGCATTAAAGGGTTATGTTAGACTTTAATGCAATAATAGTATTAATATTTATGTTTTACTTAAGTATATGCAAAAAGGTGCAAGTAAACGAGTGTATGTAAAACAATTAATCGCGAGTGAAAGAGAGATTAGCGACTGAAAAGTGTATGTGAAAGGGTGTGTTTTCAAATTTCTTTTTATGCCACTATACCCTATCAATGTGTGTTAATGCTTTTAAAATTCATAACAGTTCTAATATTTTTCCTCTAGTCTTTCTAACAATGGAATCAGTAAAGAATTAATAGGCGCTAGAAAAATAATTATTGGACTTTGATTAAAGACCAAACCACTATTTTCGACATAGAGAACTTTCAAGTGATCTTACGAATCAACACCAAACTTAGATAACATAACTTCCATAAGCATAGTGAACAATCAAAGCCTTCGAATAGTGAACCATCCAAAGGCAAAGACACTTGCCAACTAACATGAAGCCATTATAAACTAAGAGAAACTCCAAAACAAAGGAGCTCAATAATACCACTACTGACAGAGAAAGTAGACATAGATAGATATACTATTGTCCATGAATCCGCTGAGCTAAATAGATATCCTCAGGTTCAAGAATTATTTTATGCTATTTTCATTATCTGGTGGAGAGCTTGATATGAAATTTCATCCTGAATATGGCTGTAGAAATGCAATATAGTGAAAAATGGTTCATAGGTTATATAACCCCACATAAAATAATCTATGAAATGAATAAAAAAAAAAAAAAAAAAACATGTCCAACATGAATACTCCCACCAAGTTCAACACAATATGATCATTAGACTGCCAAAGGATTTGGCTACATAAATAGTACCACCAAGTTCAACTCAGACCATTCCACTAATGACTTGTCCATTAATCCCCTCCCCCGCATCAGAACAAAGAAAACCTATGAATCGCGCAATATCTTCCGGCACAACAAGCCTGCCCATAAAATTATTTTTTGCTGCTATCTTTGCATCCTCCTCCGTCTTCCCTGCAAAAAACATATCCGTCGCCACTGGCCCCGGTGCAACACAGTTGGCTGTGATTCTCTCCCCCTTAAGTTCCTTCTCTAGAGTCTTAACCATTGCCTCTACCGCTGCCTTTGAAGCCGTGTAAGCCCCATACCCCGGCTGATTTGTCGCCACCAGCGTCGACGAGAGCGCAATGATCCTTCCGCCGCCACCCCGTACCACTCGATTGGCAGCTTCTTGAAGCACAAAGAAGGATCCGCGTGCATTGACTGACATGATTGAGTCGAATATAGTGATAGGGGTGGAGGAGATAGAGTGGTAGTTGGGATCGTGGATGCCAGCGGAGTGGACGACGATGTGTGGGGGGGATTTGAAGGTTTGTTCGGTGAGATCGAAGACTGAGCGGACAGCGACAGGATCAGAGACATCAGCGCGGATGGTGATGGCGCGGGGGAGGGAGGCTGAGGAAGAGGAATTGATTTCTGCAGCGAGGCGATCGGCTTCGACGGAGCTGGAAGAGAAGATTAGGGAGATGGAGGCGCCTAGGGAGGCCAGGTGGAGGGCGGTGGCGCGACCGATGCCGCGGGTGGATCCGGTCACGATAGCCACACGGCCATTCAAGGGGAGACACATGCCTGCTTTTGCAACTTCCTACCAACACACTTTAAGGTTTGGTTGAGGATAGAAGTGACGGGTAATATATTGTTTTATGCTGGAGCAGTTATTTATTGGTGTAGATGCGGACTTAATTGGAATTTAATTATATTGATTGAATTAATACAAATAATACAGTTAAAATAAAATCAAATTTATATGTGCAGAATTAGTATCTAATAATAATTTTTTTTTGAGCAAATAGGTTGAATGCCTTTTTTATTTTTATTTTGATTTCATTCCAATAAATAATAGTCTGTACAACTAATTTAAATATCTTTATGATACATAATAATTTATAATAATACATATACCAAATCTAAGGATCCTGCTATATGGAAATAATATGTACAATTAATATACGAAATTTAATTCAGTAATTTTAATAAGAGAACTCTTAATTCTGCCCGATTTCAATTAATCTTGATTGATAATATTTACACAACCATCAAAGTTGAGCAAAATGATAATTTAAGGGGCATTTACATACATACCCACCCAATTCATATGTATTTACACATCTACTAGTTCAATTTTACTTTTTACATGCATACCATCTAAATCTTTTAAATGACCTGAGAAATATTTTGGCGTAAATATTTTCGAGCAAATAGACTGAATACATTTTTCTTCTGATTTCATTCCAATAAGTAATAGTTTGTACAATCTAATTTAGAAATCCTAATAATACGTAATAATTTGTAATAATATATATTCCAAATCTAATCATTCCGCTATAAGGAAAGAATATGTACAATTAATATACTGAATTTAATTGAGTAATTTTAATAAGAAAACTTTTAATTTTACCCGATTTCAATTAACCTTAATTTAGGGTCCGTTTGAGGCATCATATTTGGTGCGGTAGCATTTTGAAAATGCACCTGTCTTGCTTGGGTAAACCGTGTTTTGATAGCTTATGCATTTTCAAAATGTTAAAAACAACGTTTTCACATCCCACCTACCTAGGTGTGGTGGGAGTTTTCTGTCTAAGGTCTGTTTTTTTCAAAAAAAACAAAAATTTGTAATAGCTACCGCTCATAGCTTATCAACAGCTTATTTTTATCCACCCAATTCATATGTATTTACACATCTGACAGCTAAAATTTGATTAAATTCATGGCTAAATCCTATTAAAGTGTGCTACCAAACACCCCGAAAGTGTCTCTCATATGATCGCACTAATGTCTCTTTATCTTCTTGATACTGGAGAGAACTCAGTCGACCGTTTGTTGATATTAGTAATGTCTAAACAGACTTCGAAAAGACACCGATAAAAAAAAAAAAGAAAATCATCTTTCTTTAATGTTCATCCATTTTTATCTCTTCCTTATTTCGGGTCTGTTTGGTTCAGCTGCAGTTTCAATTTCTGATGCAGAATTCATATACTTGAGAAGCAATATGGAAGCAATTACGAAGTAGTAGTTATCTGTTTAGTTCATATGTATAGGAAAAGCAATATGTAGGCGAAAAATGACTAGATGCCTCTATTTATTAAAACTGTTTGAAAATTTTGATTTATTCATATGGTATATAGTATTTGCAACTGAATTTTTTTAAAAAAAAATTTATATTTTAAATATACAAATTAATAAATATAAATTATATTTTTAAATTTTTAAATTTTTAAATAGATTGTTCAAATTAATAAAATAAAATATGACAATAGTAACCTCAAACTTTGACAAAAGGGAAAAATCAAATCTTTGAACTCATGATAAGAAAATGGAATTACTCTGTGTTTCCTGCAGAAGATTCCGACCAGTAGATCCAAGGCACTAGGAAGACAACACCTATGGAAAATTATCAAAATCCAAGAATAACGGTCAAATAGGCCCAACAATGCTAACTATACCATAGAAAACCCAAATGGCAATGTGAGTGAGCAGAGATTCGCACCGGAGATGAAGGGAGCAGCTGCCGAAGAACTGGCAAGGAGAACGAATAGTGCGGCTCGCAAGAAGAAACATCGTCTTAGATTCATCAGAAAATTCTCCCTTTCACAAACCTCGCTCTTTGTTTCTCCGAATCAAAACCGCGAGGAAGGAAGCGAATCAATAACGGAGGAGCTTCGAGGGCGCGGCGGAGGCGAGGGCAGCAAGAGAAAACAATGTTCGGAGCCGCGTCGAAGTCCCGGACCGCGGGGGTTATCCCGCGGTCCGCTTACGGGACTTCGCGGCAGATTGCCGCGAATCCGCCCCACCGTAGCCCGCGTTCGTCCAAATTATGCGGTGCGTTGAAGCGCCGCATCTCAAAAAGCTGAGCCAAACAGGCCCTTCATCTCAAACTTCGGAAAATATTTTATTGCATCTCATGTAGGGCTGTAAACGAGCCGAGCTTGAGCGAGCTCAGACTTGGCTCGTGTTCGGCTCGTTCGAAATTAGCTCGGCTCGAAATCGGCTCGTGTTCGAAATGGCTCGTGAAAGCTGTGTTCGTGTTCAGCTCGAATTAAATATTCTTGTTCGTGTTCAGCTCGTGTTCGGCTCGAAATTGGCTCGTTAAAATTAATTGGAAAAATATATGTCTAGCGCCAGATTCAAATCCGGACTAAATGAATGGAAACGAAGCAAGATAACCACGCTACCACACAAAGAATTATGATTTAAATTTAAATTTAAATATATATAATATATTAAAATATAAATAATATATATAATAAATTATTATATAAATAATTATATGATTATTTTTTTATTTCGAGCCAATTCGAGCCGAACACGAGCGAACAAACAGTTGTTCGTGTTCGGCTCGTTAACATTTCGAGCTTAAAAATTTGTTCGTGTTCGGCTCGTTATGCTTAACGAACGAGCCGAACACGAGCTATATATATATATATATCATGTGTGGGTGTTACAATTGTAATTTTCATTTGTTTCTTTTGAAGCTCTCTTTTACAAAAACGTAATTATTACATATTGTTTAAAAGGAAAAAAGGAAAATTTGCAATAAATTTAACTGCAGAAGCAGAATTGGTATATAAATACTGATTTTGACCTTCCTAACCCCAAAATCGATGTTTCTATACCGATTTTCTTTATTTTTATTTTATATTTTCATTTTTTATTAATTAATAATTAATATTATTAGAATTATTTAATAATTTCGATTTTCTTTCTTTTGATTAAGGATTATTATTAATATTATTTTAAGTTAAAAACACTTAAAAATACTAACAAATATTTAATAAAATATTAATAAATCTAAGTGCACATAAAATATCCTAAGCATCAGATAAAAATATCAAAACAGTAAAACAATACTTTAAAAAAAACTTTAATATGCCGTTAATAAATTTTTATCATCTAACACAAATCTCAATGCATGACAGATCTCGAGATAGTTTTTAAGCAAAAAACATTCAAACTTCGATTAAAAGTACTTTAGAACTCCGATTTAATTTCAATAAACTTACAACCAAATTGATCGGCTCGACGAGACGAATCTAATGGATACAAAGCTGCTCCTATCCGAGTCAAATAAAACCCAGATCAAACAGCTAAACTATTTTGTGAACTTTTAATACATAATTGTTAAGGTCAAAGAGTTTATGAATCAGAAAAGTTTATTGTCAAATCGATAGTCTCGACAACATTACTGCTACGTCACATATCTATGTCATGCAATAATGTAAATTTATTGTTGGCGTATCAATATTTTTTTATAATATTATTTTTACTATTTTCATATTTTTACTCATTTTTTAGGATATTTTAATTAAATTTTGCTTAATTAATATTTTGTTAAATATTTATTAATGTTTTTAAGTGGCTTTAACTTAAAATAATAATAATATTATTAATTAATTAATTAAAAAAAGAAAATCAGAATTATTAAATAATTATAATAATTTATTAATAATAATATTATTAATTATTAAATAAAAACATAAAACCGAAAATATAAAATAAAAAATAAAAAAATCAAATATATAAATATCAATTTTTATTTACCGATTCTGCCTCTACAGTTAAATTTATTTTTAATCTTTCGTTTCCTTTTAAATAATATTTAATGATGACGTCTCGTTAATTTTCTTTAATAAAATACCGCAGGGAGTATTTCTCGCCATGTAATAATAATAATAAATGAAAAACGCCACACATGCACGAAAAAATCATACATACGGAGTTTGGATGCAGCTCTGCATCCGAATTCCAATAAAATCTTGCAACTAGACTCATCTAAAAAATGACTAAAATACGCTCATCTTAATCTAAATAAAATTTTCAAATAACGATTAAAATTTAAACATGACATTAAAATTAGAGGAATGACTTGCTATTTACAAAACAACCCCATCTCTTTCATCCATTTTTCATATTCTCAAATATCAAAATTCATGATAAAACTCTCAAATAAAAAAAAGGGGGAGTTGTTCCTTCAATTTATTTCACTCCCTTTAGATGAATCTAACAAACACAATTTTATCGAGCAAAACATCACGACAGACTAGCACAAAAACTCAACAACAAATTTCATATAAAGAACTGCAAGATTACTGAGCAAACACCATTATCATCACAACATCTATGAGAAGGATATTAAATAAAGGAATTTACACCGTAATTCAGATATATTAAAAACAGTACGAAATTACAGATATACATTACAGAATATCTATACAAAATTATAGATACAGATGTAACAGTGAGTATCAAGAGAGCCAAAAAAAAAAAAAAAAAGTCAAACAATTACAATGACAATTAACAAGATAATTATATTATTATTAATATTCACACGGTGTATCCCACGCTAAACTTTCCTCAAGTGATGTTTTCCATTCCCGATCATTGTCATCAGGGGAATCTGTCGAAGTGTCTGTCAAACAGAAGAAGTTGCATTGTTCTGCGATGCTCCGTAGGAAACTATAGAACTTTCTCACATAGCTATGCGTCTGACGTGACGTCGGCAAGGAAGTTTGGAGGTCACAGTGACAGAGCAGTCGTCGGGATGTTTCGGAATTCCTTGAACTCATATTTTTCTGATTGCAACAGAAGACAAAACAACATATCATATTACTAGTACATCAAATCATAAATTTTTTCTTTTTGTGATAACTTCAAATTGCAGCCGTAATGCATCAACGAGATGCATCAAATTGTAGCCATAATACATCAAAAAAATGTTGAACACTTATTATTAATGTGAACCTACACAAATTTCTTATTTCATAAAAAACTTCTATATGTAACTTTGCTTAAATGTCATTTTGTCTGGATAAATAGGTTCTCCTCGGAAAATATTCACATCCAATTTTAGCTTGAAATTGGAAACCCAAAGTCGCAATCTTGGCAGCAATTCAAACAAGTTCTTCTTCATACAATCAACTAAATAATCTAGAAATTGAAAAGTAAAGGGACTAGATGCGATTAAAATAATGAATGATAAATTTACTATGTATCAGAAAAGGATAAAGTGCACTTACTAACTTTTATCTCCTTCAAAGGTGTTGGTTCTGCCTTCTTTTCAATGCATAAATGTGATATCCTTTTTGTCTAGAAGATACTGATGCTGCATTGAACTAGCAAATCCTATGTATTTTGGCTCATCAACCTTACAAATCTTAATTTGCTTGTTTTTTTTTACTTTTTTTCCTTCTTAAATTGTTAGTGATAGTAATGCATTATTTATAATTACAACTTAATCAAATATATTGGAAGGTGACATTGTACCTTAAATTGTATGCTACCTAGTGTAAAATATATAAACTTTAAAATGTTTTACAAGAAAGTTGGCCATTGATTGCTAGTTATATTGTTTCCTCTAACATGCTACCTTAAGATTCTTCCTTATCTTCTTCAGTTTCATCTCTCTCTTCTTCACTATATTCGGAATCTTCTAAAATCAGGTGGTTCAAATTCTCTTCCAAGGGTGGAAGCCCATCATCAGCATCTGAATCAGATCCTGTGTTTGTGTTTGTGTTTGTATTTGTGTTGGTAGCCTTATCATCAACCCCTACAGTTCAATACACGTTATCTATAAATATATTATAAATTAAGATCTGTCTCTTAACTTAACCGTGGTTTAACTAGTTATTAAAGTTATTACATTCACCTGCAGTTGACTTGTTAGCTTTTGAGTTGTTTAAAAGCCAGGTATTCTGAACTTATATAATCTTAGCGCCACGCTCACATTTGGAATATGCCTTCAAAAGCTCTCTGGAGATTTGAGTAAACAATGTAAAGCTCAGCCGGAAAAATCTGGGATAGCTTTAGGAAATAGTCAACTATACTAACATAAATTGTGATAATAGAGGTGAGACATAAATAGGTGAAAAAAGATTTGAATAGAGGCTTTATAGGACATTCCAAGAGTAATGGTTGTTATTCAATGAAAGCTCTGCTTTGATTCAAAAGAGCTTGGCTTTGATTCAAAAGAGCTTGGCTTCTGACAACAATTAACCACCTAATTGATAAAAATCTCAGAAAAAAAAGATTTTTTTTCCCAGAGCAAAAATACAATCTTCAGCAGCAAATATAGGGCTCTAGCAGAGATTTCTTCCAAAGATTAGAGAAAACGTAAGATTCTGGCGATTCATATGGGTTCCGTGGTTAGTGTGACAGAATCACTAATGCATTCTGATCAATGGCCTCATAGATAAAGAAAAAGATAGAAATTTACAAACCTACCACACAATTCTTATGTATTCACATATTTATTACCAAAGATATTTATAATTATAACATTTTAGTGCCACAAACCTATAAAGGCATTTCTAGCTCCCCTCTAACACTAATATGAGATAATAACAAAACATTAAAATCAAACAATAATAATGAAACTAGCTGTGTAATTCCACGACATAATTTAACTTATATAAATCAAGCACTGAAAGAAAACAATGAGATCAAACATGATAGAAAGTTAGTATTCAATAGAAGTTTAACAGAACAATTATTTGCTGCACATAACGCCAGTAGAAATGAAGCCACCGCTGTTCCTTGGTATCAAAGTTGGATCGTAAAGTTAGATTATTGTCATAAAACTTTTCAAAATTTTAAATTAGTTTTTATTAGCATTTACAAAAAAAGGGAGATCTACATACATAGCACACAATTCTTCTGTATTTACATTTTTCACACCTAAAATTTCATATTTAGATGCATAGCACTTTGGTGTCTTAAACCTATGCATGAAAAGGCGTATTCACTTGAAAACATTAACAATAGTACTATTTTTTATGTAATATTAAAGATTTGAGTGCTATTTGTGAGAATATAAAAGTTTAGATGTGAGATATGTAAAATTGTAAATGCATTAGAATTGTGTTATGTATGTAAATGTCCCAAAAAACTAATACGGAGGTTTTTCCTATTGAAACTAATATAAAATTTAAACAAATCAATGAACAAAAACTAAACAGTTTGGTTCCCAACAAATTGCAACCAGTGTTAATAAACACTATAAAATAATTAAGAGATAAATGATTTACTATACCAAATAACATGTAAATACATTATTTTGTTTTGGTCAACCCAAGATCTGGTCCAATTAATTTATCCTACACTATGATTGTGTCTATGCCAAAAATAATCATCATTGGTTCATAAACTAGTGAGCTTTGTACAATTCTTAACGTATTTGAATGAGCAAGGTCAACTAACATTACAGCTAGTCTACTTTCTAGAAAGATTTAGCTTCCAGAAGATTAAAATTAGCTAAAATTCATAAGAAAAATAGAAGAAACTGCAAAAGGTCAAATTTATGTTTGGATTAACATGAAATACTACGAAGTTCACTTTTGCTGAGCATACAGGCAGTGGCGTAGTGAAAGACTAGAGTAAGGACATTCAAGCACCACAAAATCTAGAAAAGTAGCCCGCATATTTCCTCAAATCATCAAGCAAGCAATGGTGCAAGAACAACAAACACTAGAAAAGAAATAAATAATTTTTCACTCACCCTCTTAAACCCAGTTCCATGATGTCAGAAAGAACCACAACAACAGGGGATTCACTCCCAGTAACAAATATAAGCCCCTTCCATATTATTAGTGCCAATGCAACAATCAGACCTGCAACAAATACACACAGAAACCAATACCATCAGGAATAAATATACCAATTCAAACTCAGAAAAGGAAAATTATAACAACAGCATGCGTTTTTTTTTTTTTAATTATTATTATTATTATTATTATTTTTATTTTAACGGGATTATGAACACAAAAACCTACTGAAAGAATATAAAATCTAAAAAGCCCCGATCTAGCTTCAAAGAGAACCACAAATGCACGGGAGGAGAGGGAACGGGAATAACCGAGGCTGACGGCTTGCGAGATGACCAGCTAGAACCGAATAGAGGGATTTGATTTCAAGCTTTCGCCGATCCATCCCAATGTTCTACTGTGCCTCTCTCTCTCCCTCGCCGGCACCGCAGGCCTTCACTTTGGAGTAAGGTACAGAGTCAAGGGAAGGGATTGGGGCAGCAAGGTAAAAGTAAGGGTCTGTTTGGCGCAGCTGCAGCTGCGCTGCCCCAGAAAGCTGGTTGTTTGTTTGTTGCAGCTGTGTGAGAACAGCTATGGGGCAGCTGTTTCTGGAAAAATGATCATTCTGCCCCTGTTTAGTGAAGCTATTTAAAACAGAACTATGAATGTGATGTATTTAAAATTTAGAATTAGAAATTCATATTAAAACATAATAAAAGTACGAATACACCACTCACTTAACAGTGAGTATCAAAAGTGATAAGAAATATGAATTCAATCAACATTCTTCACTTCTAACTTTTAAAGGTGTATTTTGATTTTTGATAATTATGCATGAAATATGAAGCTGAGTTGTTACATACTGTAAAATAAGGGTCTGTTTGGCGCAGCTGCAGCTTCTCAACTTTTCAGCTTCAGTTGCGCTGTCCCAGGAAACTGCTGCGGGGAAGCTGGTTGCCTGTTTGTTGCAGTTGTGTAAAAACAGCTGTGAGGCGATTGTTTCTGAAAAAATGATCATTCTGCCCCCCATGATTTATTCTTAGGAAACTGTATTTATATATTTAATATCTAAATATATATTTTTCATCTCACATTTAAATTATTAATATTTTAAATTTAAATAATGAAATAAATTTTTAACGTAAGAGGGCACTTACATAAATACCACCCAACTATTGTGTATTACAAAGCTAACACCTAAGCTATATGATTTACATTTGTACAACCCAAATTTTTCTAATCACATACAAAATATTAGACAGAAGAAAGCAAGGAATTTTTTTTCCTTTCAATGGTTTAAGAATTCTGCTTACAGCATAAAATTTGCAGCAATAAGGCATGAAGTAAAGATTACCGTATTTCACCCATTATCTCCCCGTCAAGCTTAGCGGTGACGTTTAAATTAAAAAAAAAAGAGACTGCACTATAAATGTGAAAAAAAGAGGTTAACAATAACATATAATAACAACAGTTAAAAGAGGCTTGACCCAAAATTTTCTTTCAATATGCTTTGTTTTTTAATTATCCATATCCAGCAGGTTCAAAGCATAGATAAATTTTGAATTAAAGTTTATCTTCACCGAAAAACAAATTACAATTTATCTAAGAAATTCAATCTGTTGTTTCTTCTACGTGCTAAATAACTAAATAATCCACCTTTTCAAAGTTCTATGTACCATTTTAAGGATGACCTAAATCTTGAATTCATTCAGTGAGACAAACTAGTTTCCAGAATATCGGTTTTTCTTGGAAATGAACCTGTCCAATAAGCAGGTACATAATGCCCGAGTAGACTCGTACAAACACCCCTCACTATTAAGGGGTGATATTTGTATCATTCAGTGAGATAATTCACAAGCCATTTACGATCCGGTTACGAATAAAAAAAAATTCAAACTAGAGAAACACGATTAAGCCTTATGCTTGCTCAAGCTCGGTTCATTTACACCCCTATTGACAGCCCTTTAACATAATACTTTGCTAATCAATACAATCAATTTATCTGTAAAAATTGCGAAGGCTTAATAAATCTGTCAATAATAACTAATGTAATATCTTGATTTTTCTATGATTTCAGCGATCCAACCACAAACCTTTTCAATTTCATCCAGCTTTCATTCTGAAATAGGGAGGGGCTTAACACTCAACTCAATTTTTGTTTTAGTCTGGCCAAGTTCTTGATGTATGTTTTTTCTTACTGGATGAATATTATAACATGAGTAATATGTTTTATAGGGAATTTTCTTAAGCTATTATTTTTTGAAACTAAAACTCTACCCGTGCATCTTAACATCTCATTCTTGTCAACTCATAACCTTTCATATGGTTTGCTCTTGCCAAATTTGTCGAACCGGTTCGGTCTCAACAAATTCATGTGAAAATGATCATAAAATTAATTGTAAGTCTTAGCATGTGTGATACCTGAGTAAGCTTCCACCATAAAGAAAGAAGTTGTCATTAAGGATACAGGTTTTAAGCAAATAATGGAGGAAGGGGCATTCAAAGAATAAATATGAATAAGTTTGACAAAGAACACATTGCAGGTTTATATGAATCCCTCTCTATAAAAGAATGTTATTTGTTTTCAAGCCATCAATAAAATTTCTACACACAGTGATAGCAATTCCTAGAAAATAACAAAAAAAAAAAGATAATAAAGTTACAACAATAAGCAAAACAAAATTATAAAATAGCCATCTCATATGCACCCAAATTGTACTCTGTCACCAGATTCATCAAATGTGGAGCCAGTAACTAATTAATAATTAAAGCATTTGACATAAAGGCGCAATATTAGCACAGCCTCACTCAAATAACATCAACAATCTTGCATATATATATATATATATATAACATTTATATCTAGCCTAATCGAGCCGTAAGAATGGCAAACCCGCGCTTTTTCTTACGGAGGTGGACACGAACATTCTAGCCTCATCGTGCCGTCTGGTTCTAGTGGGAAAATTTCTGTACGGGCGTCCAAAGATGGACACTATACGCCATTTCTTCGACATTTTAAAGCTTACGGGATCCTGGAAAGTTGGCTCCCTTGACGGTAGACACGTTCTGATCCATCTCACTACTGATATCGACTACACTTCTATTTTCTCCCACAAAGTGATAAAAATTGACAACAGATTCATGAAGGTTCTCAAATGGACAGTGGATTTTGATCCAAAGGCCGAATCTCCTATTATACCAGTATGGGTTAAGTTTTCTAGGCTTAAATATCATCACTTCAACTACGAGATTCTCTTCTCACTTGCCAAAGGATTTGGGAAACCACTACAGGTGGATAATCCAACCTTAGAAAACACCCGTCCATCTGATGTCTGTTTCCTAGTTGAACGTGATGTTACCGAGCCATACCCCGATGAGGTTTGGATTGGTTCTGGGCATACAGGGTATTGGCAACCAGTGGTGATGGGTCCTCACCCTCCTTATTGCTCGCACTGTTCCATGTTTGGTCATAGCCTTATTGCTTGTTAAAAGCTAAAAAAACTTAAAGCCGCAAGCTCCTTCGTTGGGGAACAATTTTGGGTCTGTCTCCCACCCCTTTCCTCCTGCTGTCCCAGCTGAAGTGCCACCTCTTCTAGCCACGGACGTCTCACGGCCCTCCTAGCATCAGCCTGAGAATTTAGTCGTTACTGCAAAGCCTCTTAACTCTACTGCTGATGTCCCACAGAACACTGAAATCCAGTCTGAAATCCTAGAGGCCCCACCGGCACTCGTACTTGATCCACATGATGATCATTTCATCCCAGATCCTATTAATGCAATTGATGCTGCTTCTCCTCCTCTTGCTCTCCACCCACTTACGGAAGACACATTTTCAGGGGGAGGAGGTGGCTCCTAGTGCCGCGGTTATCACTAATGTCTCTCCTCTCGGCGCAGAAGTGACTATTGAGAGAGATGAAACTAAAGTTCCTAATACACAACTAGGTGACATAAATGCTACCCAGCCCTCAGAAACCGTCGAAGATGAAGAAGAAGAAGGTGAGACCGAAGAAGAAGAAGAACGACAATGGCAAGTTTATATTTCCCGGAGAAAGAGAAAGATAGGTGGTACCTCTAAGTTTCAAGGTTTAATTGACGATACTTTGGCTCCCCATGGAATGGGTCAAGCACTTAAAAATTTACTCGCTCAAACCGCTCCACGTCCTAGCAGAGGAAGGCTTAGATGTCTTTAGCTACTACTTGTGAAAGTAGAAGACTTACATTTCCATTTTCCTTTCTAATACCTTTGTATGTTTTCCTGTTTGCACCCTGTTTCAGAGTGCCTATGTTTTTTCTGTTTTTTTGTGCTCTTGGGAGATGCCCCAGCTACGGGGTTTTCCCATAACTCTTGTATCGTTGCTTTATTTCAATGAATTGGCCGACGGCCTTTTCTAATATATATATATATATATATATATATATATATATATATATATATATATATATAACATTTATATCTCGAGTGAAATTTCTTGGAAGAGAAACTGCTCCAAGGGGGATGATTCATCATTGATCATAACGAAAATATGATGTATATTCTCATATTATCGACAATAATCAATTCACATTGCAGTTCAAAATCTGGAGAAGAAAAAGCTGAAAGCTGAAATGAAGAAGAATCAGGCAGGAGAGACAGAACTCTCCACAGAATCTTTCAGGTCACGGCCCTTGGTATCAAAAGGAAATAAGACTACAGCCAGGGCTGTAAGAAATATGACACCTTCAAACAGAAGAACAGCTGCTAAGAGATGGCAGTCATCTACCAAGCCAACCGCAACAATGGTACATATGATCCCGCCAATTTTACCAGATGAATTCGCAGTCCCATAACCGGTACTCCTTACTGATGTAGGATAAATCTACCTAACAGAAAAATATGAAGATGAACGTAGGTCAATGACTCTTAAATGTACATAAATACCACCCAAATCTTATGTATTTAACATATTTACTGCCAATACTTCTGCTTTTTACATTTATATAAACCAAATCTTTTATATCAAATCAAAAATACCACCATTGTAACTTTTAAAAAGTGAAATTCATCTTGTCATGCATAGATAAAGGGTTATAGGTGTTAAATATGTAAATAAAGTATAGGTGTTAAATATAGGTGTTAAATATGTAAATACATAAGAATTGAGTGGTTTGTATGTAAATATTCCTATTATCATAGCTAAAGGGAATTCATGTGCTTCATTGTAGCTTTCTATATATTGCTTCAAAGGACAAAGTCTAATGGAGATTCAATACCTAATTTAAAGCTAGGGAGAGGCGTTTAGAGGTTTTTCTTGTCAAATCACCCGCCCCTGGGGCTGTCTGGTAACAACTTTAGTAAATCTTGTAAATCCGGATTTACTAGATCCTGCAACCTTTACTAAATCCTGTAAACACGGGATGCTCAGTAAATCCGGGATTTAAAACAAAACGAAGAGGAATTGAGAAGAAATTAGATTTACTAAAAATCTAGAAATTAAAATTTGTCCTTTTTTTCTTTTGGGTAGATTCAAGTTAAATCCCACATAAATCCATCACCAGACTGCCCCTTAAATAGATTTTTAACTCGTTTTTTCTTGCACAACTTCATAATTGCCTGTGTTTTAAATTTCCATTGTTCAACTAGTTCAAAATTTCTTGTTTAAAACTACTACTGCCATTCATATGGAATAAAGTAGTTCAAAAAAGCCAACTAAAACAAAATACGATTGGAAACTAAACTTCGAAATCAACAAAGCATTAGGTGTTTGGAAAATGATTCCAACAGAAGAGCTGTGTTCTAGATGCTAACCTCTGGAGCATATATCGAAAGAGTGGTGATGCTTCCTGTTATACAAATCTGAGCCCCAAATAGAAGAGCTGTTGTAGTCAACTCTTTATAATAAAAGATCAAAGGAAGTAAAAAACCAAAAGTTACAAATAATAAGGCTGCAAGTGAAAGCTTTCTACCGATTCTGTCAACACAGAGTTTCATTAAGCTGCATCAAAAGATCAATTTTTTATCTCAGTGATGAAGGAGAAAGAAGAATAATGATTCTATAGGGTTAGGTTTACTTTTTCCGTGGATAGAAGTTTCAGCGGGGGAAAGGTTGGGAGGAAGAGAGCAGAGGCAGCCGTTGGCGATTAGAACCGCTTGCATCGTCTCGCACCACGCAAGCTTCTCTGCCTTAAGGAAGCCAAAGATCGGCGGGAAAGGGAACAAAAAATGTGAAGGCGGGGAGATCAAGAGAGGGCATATGCGTAAAAACGGGAAAGCTCGACCATGGGAGGGATCCGGCGGCCCGCTTTCCGCAGCGCGTTAGGACCGCCGCGATCAAAACCTCGTCCCAAACGGGGGGAGATTTGCGGGGGAACGCCGCGCCGCGCGAAAAAATCTCCCCCAAATGGGCTCTAAATCTTTTTTTTTCTTTGTTAAGGTCTTTTCAATTCAATAAAGAATTCTTCAATTGGAAAAAGAAGGCATTCAGCACTTTCGATTAAAGTGAATACCAACGACCAAAGCCTAATCTCTTCTCCTGTTTTTATGTTAGAAATATTTTTAATACCATCAAAAAGATATGAGAGAGCCCAGCATGCATCAGTGAGGAAAACTTATCAGTAGAATGAATGTGGTGTTTAAGCAATAAGGGAATAAGTTCCAGAATTGAAAGCCTTAAAGCGTATAAAATTTATTCTGGAGCACAAAATTAACATGCTCCTATATCTTACACTTTCCAAACAACTTATATATAAATTGTCAATTAATTGGGACTAAATTGAACTGCTGAAAATAAGCCCTATTTACAGATCAGGAAAATTAATCACTGAATGAATAATATTCAAAATATGATCTGAAGCCTGCAATACAAGCTGTACAGCCCAAATTGAAGAACAACCAAGTAAATCCAAGCCATAAACTAAGAGAGCCATAGTTTAAAGTAATCATCGTCCCGAACGGGGGAGATTTGCGGGGGGAAGCGCCGCGCTAGAAATTCTCCCCCAAACAGGCTCTAAATCTTTTTTTTTTCTTCTTCGTTAAGGTCTTTTCAATTCAATAAAGAATTCTTCAACTGAAAAAAGAAGGCATTCAGTACTTTCAATTAAAATGAATAACAACAACCAATGCCTAATCTCTTCTCCTGTTTTTATGTAAGAAAAATTTTTAATACCATCAAAAAGATATGAGTAGAATGAATGTGGTGTTTAAGCAATAAGGGTATAAGTTCCAGAACTGAAAGCCTTAAAGCATATAAAATTTATTCAGGAGCTCAAAATTAACATGCTCCTATATCTTAGTTTAAAGTAAGCTCGGGGGAAATTTTTTCAAATGATTTGAGATGACAAGAAAAATACCATGTGAGAGTAGTGAAATAAAATGAATTTTCAAATCAAAGAAATTTGTAAGAATATCAACAATAAAAATGAAAAATCCTTTACCTTATAGCAGGTCGAACTACTAACAATCCATCAAATTTTACTAAGGCAACAAAAACAAAACATATAAACTATGATGAACAGCAACAAATGCTAAAATCCCTCGAAGACATCATCCCTAAATCATCATGATTGGAGAACTAAAAACTAAACAGATAAAGAGAATTGATAGAAGCATTTAAGAATTAAACTATGAAAAGAAATATAAGCAATAAGGGTATAAGTTCAAGAATTGAAAGCCTTAAAGCGAGCCCAGCATGCATCAGTGAGGACTTCTTCATCAGTAGAATGAATGAGGTGTTTAAGTGCAGGGAGAGCAGGCTTTGTCTCGTCCAAGGAAAACTCAGTTAGGCAACGCAAAAAGTAAAATAAATGAACATTTATATACACTTTAAAGTTCAAAACCCAACATGAATGTTCCTGTCTGGAACCATGTTAAGAATAGCACCAAAGAATTTTTTTTGCAAACAATCCTACCGCATTTTCTTCACTGGTTCCAGGTTTATCTACAAGGATGTTTGGACTGTGAGGAATGATTGGTTTGATCCCAGCTCTAGTTGACGTTTGGAGTAATCCTCCAGTTGACTAAACATAAGGACACAGCAGATATAATAGATGAGTAATCCAAATCAAGACTCGTTTTGTAGATATTAAGGCTCTATTTCCAAAGACCACAAGCTCTAAGATCTGCAAGGAAGTACTTTAGTTCATACAATAGAAATGCCCCTCCATCATGTGGGGCATTTGCTTCATGTTTCCCTCTAATTTTATCCCACGTTGAACACAAGCCTCTAATATCATTCTCCAAAATAATACCAATGGGTTTCAAAGAATCTCATTATATATTACCTGAGGATAATGTTATAATGCCCTCAGGATGAGCAGCTTTAGAAGAATGGTTTCTCTTAACTATCAAACTATGATCCAGCTGAATTTGCAAAGATGCAGCCAGGCAAAGTTTAATTCCTTGGAGTGCCGCAAAACAAGAAGATTTAGTCCCATCTGTTTTGTAGATTAAGTACAGCTGCCTTAAAGAAAGGTAAAATGAAGGTACGTTCATCTTGTCTTCCCTTTTATCTGGTTTAGTAATAGGAAAATGGACACAAGTTGAAGGAGACAACGTGATAAAGTCAAGACTTCTTCAAAGCTGAAGCAAAAAAAGCGTAATCAGAACATTCAACAGCTCTACAAAAAGAAACAAAAACTGAGTTCCATCTATGCCAAAATTGTATTTAAAGCAACATTTTAAAGACTGTTAAGAATTCAGAATATACTTTTCTATTGATAGAAGAAGGAAAGAGCAAAGAAAATAATCCTTTGCTTGTTGAGCAAACACAAATTATAGGCTTGTGAATCCCAAAGGAACATTCACATACATACCACACAATTTAAACACACACATGAAGTTGGCTAGCACTTGTGAATCCCAAAGGAACAAGCTTTGAAGCTGACAGGAACATTCACATACATACCAACAACAACAACAACAACAACAAAGCCTTAATCCCACTAAGTGGGGTCGGCTACATGAATCCTTTTTCTCCATTGCGTCCTATTAAGTGTCAAATTTTCGTTTAAATCTAATAAATTAAGATCATTTTTTATGCAATAAGCCCAAGTTTTCTTAGGTCTGCCTCTGCCTTTCTTAACATAAGTTGTATTTAAAACATCTACTCTCCTAATCGGATCATCAGGTGGTCGACGTTTAATGTGACCAAACCATCTAAGGCGACTCTCTCTAATTTTATCCGTCACTGGTGCAACTCCAACCCTTTTACGGATATATTCATTTCGCATTTTGTCTCTAAGTGTAAAGCCACTCATCCACCTAATCATTCTCATCTCGGCAACACTTAACTTAACATTATGCTTCTCTTTTAAAGGCCAACATTCAGCACCATAGAGCATTGAAGGTCTCACCACCATCTTATAAAATTTTCCTTTCGGTCTAAGCGGAACTTTTCTATCACACAATAGGCCAGACGCATTCCTCCACTTCAACCAACCAACCTGAATTCTACTACTAACATCCCCATCTATATCACCATCGCTTTGAACAATGGACCCGAGATATCTAAATCGTTCACACCTTTTAATAATTTGATCACCCAAAGTTACACTGCTGTCACTAGACCTACTATTACTAAAATTACATTCCATGTATTCAGTTTTAGTTCTACTCAAACGAAGACCTTTAGACTCCAATGTAGACCTCCATAATTCAAGTTTTTCCTGGACTTTTTCTCTCGTCTTATCCACAAGGAGGATATCGTCAGCAAAAAGCATACACCAAGGTACATCCTCTTGTAAATGCCCAGTAAGACCATCCATAAATAAAGCAAAAAGATATGGGCTTAAAGCCGATCCTTGATGTAAACCAACGAAATAGTAAAATACTTGGTCAATCCTCCTTCGATTCGAACACATGTAACGACTCTAGTATACATATCTTTAATGACTTGAATATAAGTCATATCAACACCTTTCTTCTCGAGGACTCTCCAAAGAACATCTCTAGGAACCTTATCGTAAGCTTTTTCTAAATCAATAAAAATCAAATGTAGATCCTCCTTATTATCTACGTACTTCTCCATCAAACCTCTCAATAAATGTATAGCTTCCATGGTAGACTCGCCTGGCATAAATCCAAATTGATTATGAGAAATCTTCGTAATACGTCTTAACCTATGTTCAATTACCTCTCCCATAATTTTAAAGTATGACACAACAATTTAATTCCTCATAATTTGCACACTCTTGTGCATCTCCTTTATTCTTAAAAATGGGGACCAAAATGCTCTTTCTCCACTCCTCGAGCATCCTTCTAGTTTTTAAAATAATATTAAAAAGTTTAGTAAGCCGGAAACTCCCAAATCACCTAAACATTTCCACACTTCGATTGGGATATCATCGAGTCCTACGGACTTTCCCCTTGGTTTTCTTTAAAGCCTCATCAACTTCTTTTCTTAATGCGACGGTAAAAATGAAAAGTTTTATTATTATTAACGATATTAAGATCACTAAGGTCAATCGTACTTTCAAGCATCATCATTAAAAAGTTTATCAAAATAACTCACCCATCTATGTTGAATATCTTTTCTAAAAAGACTTTTTGATTTTAAATGCTTTAATACACTTTACTTGAATTAAATCTTTATTTTTCTTTTTTGGGATTTCTTTTTCTTTGGTTAATTTATACATAAATTTTTCACCTTCCTTAGTATCTAACATGTTATAAAGATCACTAAAAGCGAATTTTAGCGTCACGGATTATTCTTCTACACTTCATGGCCGTTTTATAATTTTCCCAATTCTCTACGCTTTTACATTTAAACCAATTTTTATAACGTAACTTCTTATATTTTATCATTTCTGTACATTATTATTCCATCACCAATTATTTTTATTTATAGAAGCTTTTCTTTTGATTCTCCAAGATCATCTTTAGCAACTTGTTTAATAGTATTAGTTAATTTTTCCCACATAATATTCGCGTCTTCATGAACATCCCAAATATTTAAATCTTGAATTTTACTCATAAAAATAATTTTATTTGTGTCTTTTAGGTGCTTCCATCTTATTCTACGATGTTGAATCACTAGTATTCTTTATTTTACAACTCTTCATCTTAAAATCTGAAGCCTAATAAACGATGTTAGGTACTTAATTGCTCACTTGGAATAACGCTTACAATCCTTACTAATCTCGACGATCTCTTCTTCTCATAAGAAAATAATCAATTTGTGTTTTATTAGATCAATTCTTATAAGTAATAAGATGCTTCATCTCTTTCTTGAATAAAGTATTAGTAATAATCATATCGTACTGCTAAAGCAAAATCTAAAATGGTTCTACCTTCTTCGTTAATCGCTCCATAGCTAGTAGCTACTATGAATATTTACGAAATCTTCGACCACTCTACCGAACATGCCCATTTAAATCTCCTCCAATAAAAATTTTTTCTTCGAGGATATCGAGTGTATTAAGTCTTCTAAATCGTTCAGAATTTATCTTTAGAGCACTATATCTAAACCAACTCCGAGGAAGCATAAAGACTTATAATATTAAAAATCTTAAGTATCAATAATAATCTTAAGTCTTAAAATTCTATCTCCAACTCTATTAATTTTGACAACATTATCTTTCAAACTCTTATCTATAATTACACCTACACCATTTCTACAGATACGACTCTTACAGAATACTATAGTTTAAAACCTAAGTTATCAATCTCCTTAGCTTTTTCTCCAACCCATTTAGTTTCTTGAATACATAGGATATTTATCTTTCTATGGATCATAATATCAACCAATTCCATTAGTTTACCATTGAGAGTACCTATATTCCGGGATCCTATCCTAATACTAAGTATCATGGACTAACTTCTTTACCCGCATCCGTCCGTAATGTGGGAACCCTTGCTTACTTGACACTACACCCGGGCGCCAGTGTAGCGGCCCTTGCACACTTTCCACTGTATTCACATACATACCACACAATTTAAATATGTTTACGTATCTAACACCTAAATTTGAATAATAACGCAACCACTGAGAACATATGGCGAGAAAGCATAAGAAAATTATGATATTAATCTGGAGACACGGAAGCTCAAATGAAAATATGAACACTTAAAGGGATGGCTTACCGGCCTCAATAATTTTGTCAACTTTTGCCTCACTAATTCCTTTAATTTACAAGAGTTTTTTCCTTGGAGAATATGCAATAGCTTCCACTGTGCAGAGACCAGCATCTCTGAGTTTTTTTATGTCAACTGCAGCTAGACCAGACACCTTATACATGAAAAATAGATGAACTGGAACTATAAGGCAACAAGCACTTATTAATTTGGGACAATGGCAGATTTATGCATGCAATCTTATTCCCACATTCTAGAGAGTTTATTTCCGTAATTCCAAAAAATGAAATGCTTCAGTCATTGCTCTCAGGTCCGATCATAAAACAACAATTCTATAATTAATCATCCGGTATACCATTAAAGCAATGCTATCATAATATAGGAAAAGTAATTAATCATCGGGGAATTTCACTTTCCTATGGCCATCATATTCAGGTAAAGTCATTAAAAACAGTTTGCCCCTTCGATCGCTACTGTGGAAGAAGGAAGAAGCGGGTTGTGCAGCTTCGAGGGAGAGGATGGAAGAGGAAAGAGACCGATGGACAGGGCTTCCTTTCGACGGAAGATAAAAGATGAAGAGCGAACGAGCCGAACTACCAGAGAAGATGACCACCGAACGAACGCGAGAGAAGGAGGGAGGCAACGAGCGAAGCCAACACATAGAATACACTCATTTTATTATAGTTTGAATTCATGTTGATGATATCATCTACATCGGATCATCCAAAATGTTAAATGAAAAATTCAAGAATAATATAATGAAAGGATTTGATATGGCCGATTTGGGCTTGTTGCACTATTTTTTGGGCTTACAAATTATTCAAGCAGATGATGGATTTTTATTTCTTAGAAAAGGTATAAATTGCAGTTACTAAAGAGGTATAATATGATGACTTGCAAGACCTGTTCAATAACCATGAATGCAAATGAACAGTTGCTCATAATGATGGTACAACTAAGGCAAATAAGAAAACAATTAGGAAAATTGTAGGTGGTTTTTTGTTCATACACATACCGGGCCTTATAATATGTATTAAATCAATCTTCTTTTAAGATTTATGCCATAATCTTTCCGACTTCATCTTAGATCATCCAAACGCTGATAATATGTATTAAATCAATCTTCTTTTAAGATTTATGCATAATCTTTCTGACTTCATCTTAGATCATCCAAACGCATTCTTTGCCACATTTGAAAGACAATTAATTATGAGATTTGGTACAAACTTGTTTCTAAGTTTAATTTAGTGGATTTTACTAATAATAATTGGGCATGATATAAAAAACACAAGCATATTATATCAAGTTTTGGATTTGGAATGGTATCTTGGAGCATAAAGAAGCAATTGAAAACTACATTATCATCTTCGAAGGCCATATATATTGCAACTCAATTAGCAACATGTCAAACAATTTGGATGAAGATAATATTAGAATATCTTTAACAACCCCAATTGAAAGCGATGTAGATATTTTTTGATAATAAATCTACAATATCTATGAAAAAAAGTTCAATGATTCATGATAGATCAAAACATATAGAACTTTAATATTATTTTGTTCGCAGAGTTGTTGACAACGAAACCAATACAATCAAGCACTATTTTACAGAAGAACAAGTTGTTGATGGATGTACAAACACTCTCAATTTACAAAAATTTGAGAGATTTTGATCAAATCATGGTGTAGGATCTTTTGCATTAAGGGGTTATGTTAGACTAATGCAATAATAGTTTTAATATTTATGTTTTACTTAAGTATATGCGAAAAGGTGTAAGTAAACCAGTTTATGTGAAATAATTAGTTGTGAGGGAAAGGGTTAATAGCGATTGAAATAGTATATGTTTTCAAATTTCTTTTTATGACACTATACCCTATCAATATGTGTTAATTCTTTTAAAAATTCGTAATAGTTTTAATATTTTTCCTCTAGTTTTTCTAACAAAAAAATTATAAAAGAATTAATAGGCGCTAGAAAAATAATTGTTGGTCTTTTGATCAAGGACCAAACCACTATCATCGACACAGAACTTTCAAGTGATCTTACAAATCAATACCAAGCTTAGATAACATAACTTCCAAAAGCATAGTGAGCAATCAGAGCCTTCAAATAGTGAAACATTCAAAGGCAACAACACTTGCCAACTAGCATGAAGCCATTAGAAAACAAGAGAAACCCCAAAACAGAGGATCTCAATAAAACCACTTCAGATAGAGAAAGTTGACAATAGATAGATGTACTATTGTCCATGAATCTGATGCGATAAATAGTTATCGGTAGGTTCAGGAATTATTTTATGCTAATTTCAGTACCTGGTGGAGAGCTTGATATGAAATCTCATCCTGAAGATGACGGTAGAAATGCAAGATGGTGAAAAAATGGTTCAAAAATTATGTAACCCAGCATAAAACAATCTATGAATTGCAAAAAACATGTCCACATAAATACTCCCACCAAGTTCAACGCAAAAGGATTTGGTTACATACTTTTTCACAAGTTACACCATCAAGTTTTACACAAGATAAAGCAGAGAAAACCAAACGGTCAGTAATATTGATTTCCAACAAGTGACAAACGACCTCCATCATCTTCTTCATGGCTCCGTATACTCAGACCATTCCACCATTAACCCTAATGACTTGTCCGTTAACCCATTCCCCCGCATCAGAACAAAGAAAACCTACCACTGGCCCAATATCCTCCGGCACACCAAGCCTCCCCATAGGATTATTTTCCGCCGCTATCTTCACATCCTCCTCCGTCTTCCCTGCAAAAAACATATCCGTCGCCACTGCCCCTGGTGCAACACAGTTGGCCGTGATTCTCTTTCCCTTAAGTTCCTTCGCTAGAGTTTTAACGAATGCCTCTACCGCCGCCTTTGAAGCCGTGTAAACCCCATACCCCGGCCGATTCGTCGCCACCAGCGACGACGAAAGCACAACTATCCTTCCGCCGCCACCCTGTACCACTCGATTAGCGGCTTCTTGAAGCACAAAGAAGGAGCCGCGTGCATTGACTGACATGATTGAGTCGAATATAGCGAGAGGGGTGGAGGAGATGGAGTGGTAGTTGGGATCAAGGATGCCAGCGGAGTGGACGACGATGTGTGGGGGGGATTTGAAGGTTTGTTCGGTGAGATCAAAGACTGAGCGGACAGCGACAGGATCGGAGACATCAGCGCGGATGGGGATGGCGCGGGGGATGGAGGCTGAGGAAGAAGAATTAATTTCTGCGGCAAGGCGATCTGCTTCGGCGGAGCTGGAAGAGAAAACTAGGGAGATGGAGGCACCTAGGGAAACCAGGTGGAGGGCGATGGCGCGGCCGATGCCGCGGGTGGCGCCGGTCACGATTGCCACACGGCCATTCAAGGGGAGAGACATTCTTCTACCTAAGACACTTAGGGTTTGGTTGAGGATAAGTCACAGGTGATGGATTGTTTTCTCCCTGAGCTAATATATGTATTAATATTAGCCGATCGCAGACCATCTTCTGTATTTCGGACGTCATAGCTTACGTAGTACAAACTTTCTTGCTTCAATTCAGTAATGGTGTTCGGCGTCACTGCTGAAATCAGCCTAGGCATTGTTCTTGTAAAAATAGTGAAAAAATGTTCCCATATACATTAACAAATATGGAATTTAATTTTCAAAAAAAAAGTCTGTGATATACAATTTCTCAGTTAAGTTTTTCTATGTTAAAATTAAAATATAATGATTTCATTTTTAATATTATTAAATTTGTTGTTTTTATTTATATTAATGATAAGATAATAGTTCATCCATTTAAGGCGGTGTTACATTAAATGGAATTTATCAAATTTGATATATTCGACATGGGGGAACGAATGTTGTAATGAACAGTGGTGTAAATCCATTAAATCAGCCTCACAGTCAAATTTTAAAAATTAGGATTTACATCGAGAAAGAATGAAGAAGAAAAAGACAAAACAGGGGAGAAAGCAATTTATTGGAGAGTTGGATTTAGTTTTTTTTTTTTTTTCTGGTTGAATTTAGGTTTAATTCATGGCTAAATCATATTAAAGTGTCCTACCAAACACCCTCGAAGTGACCCTCGTATAATTGCACTAAGGTCTCTTTTATCATCTTCATGGTGGAGAAAACTTACTCAACCGTTGTTGCTATTAGTAATATCAAATCAAACTTCAAAGCATATTCGGAAGCAATCTTTTTTTGTTCCAAAATAAGGGTGTCACAACTTAGAATATGGTTCAAGATTATAGGAGGAAGTTTTGCTTTGCCTGAAGTATGAGCAGTTGAGGGATTCCCACTACACCTCAATTCTTTGTGGAAGAGAAGCCATCAAGTATTTCAACTTTAACTTCATGTGAGAAACTTAGTTATGAATATACGTAGAAAAAGAGATTCAAGTTGGAAAATTCACCAGAATAGATTATTTGAGGAAAAATATTACCTGTGAGTTCTTTATTTACCTTTAAATTATGTGCGAGTACTTTCAAGTTTTAATTGGAAGTCACCATACTGAACATGGTGAAGAACAGGGAAAATGTCAATCAATCCCAAGAATGTCAATTTGATGAATCCTATCCAACCAAAGCTTTTTAGCTTAGTCCAATCATTTGTTCATTAAGTATGAAAGAGGATTGAAGAAGGGAAAGTTTCAGGTTCCTGTCCTTCCAGATGAATTATCTGAGCATAAGAAAGCCTCGGGACTTATAGTTAAAAACACATGGATCTAACAGAAGAGTTGAGAGAGAAATCTATAGTTGTAGAAGAGAAAAAAAAAAGTAATCGAGGTTGTGGTCCTCAATTTAAAGAAGTAGATGGAGTTTAAGTGAATGTTGGAGTTCATTTCCATGCTTGCATAGACTCCAAAGTATGAGTGAATGTAAGTAGAATAGTACAAAGAAGCAATCAGCTTCTGCTTGAGGACTCTGGATTGTTGAGAGATTCTTCCTCCAATGTTGGAAGAGATCAATAACTTTCTGGATCTCGCTGAAGAGCTTGATGAAAGAAGAAGTGAAGAAGATGAAGCTTCAACAAATATGTGATTTTTGTCGGACAATGTACTTTGTACTTGTATCCAATGCTCTTCTTCTCAGGATTGTAAATCTAAAATATAATAATTGTACTATATAAATATATATATATATATATATATATATATATATATATATATATATATATATATATATGCATGCTATAATTTCTTAGGCATATCTATACTCTCGATAAGAAAAAGTCTGTTGGCTCTTATTAATAGAGTACATTCTCAGGTTGACAATTAGTTTCCTGCTTTTTGTGAATTCTCTATTCTCTATTGCCATGCCGACTATGTCAATAGAAATCAAGTTTGCATATGCAGATATGCTCTTCTATTCAAGTATTACAACACTCTCGGGCTTAATAATGATTCCAATTAAAGTCGTTGTCTTGATTGAGCAGTGTCTTGCACTAGACATATTAAGAGGATCTTATCGCTGTTATGGCGGGGTGCTTGATTAGATTTGCCTTAGTGGTGACTTGTTCTCTACTCATCATATTCTAGGAGCAATAGGAGGATTCAATATGTATGGGCTTGACTTGTGTCCAAGGACTATTCTTAGGTATGTTTGAAGTTAATGTCTACTCGAACATTGAAGTTAAGAAGTTAAGGCATATGAATATAAAAATAATTGTCTCGAATTCACATATGATTCAAAGTATCAAGGATGACTATCAAAATTCAAGTATTCAATTTACTATATGAGACTAGATTGTATGGCTATGTTGTGAGTACGGTGGTGGATAAAAACATAAGTTGCATCTCAACCATAGAGCTAATGGTTCCATTCTTTGAATACAAGAATTTGCCTCAAAATTATATTGGCAATAAAATCTCCTAACCTATCAAGTTATTAAGTATCATCAATTATCATAAAATAATAAATTAACATAAATGCACAATTGGTGCACTGACTGGAATTAGGTGACCTTTTAGGAACTTTGCACTTCTTATATTGTTTCTCGTTCCTCCATCTTATATTAGCCACAAATGACTTACCTCTAGTTCAACTAAGGAAAACTTAAGAGAGTTCAACGGATGATAGAAAACTCTGAGCATAAAGTTTTTGCCAATGTAGGGGATAACGTGGGGAAGAGGCAAATTGAATAATTCACTGATGTCACCATCTTCCCTCTAAATTTCTTGTTTGCTGGTATCTGAATGGGAGGACTTCTCGTTTATTGTATTTGAACGCTGGATGATTTGGATTCATCCAATTAGAAGTTATCCCCTTGGATGTGGAGGCACTTTCTTCCTAGTGAGATGACACATGAGATGTGAATCACTATCATGAATCCCTTTTATGGGTGGAAGTTGCAGTCAATATGTATTGATTTTGTTGGCGTCTGGGGGTGACCTTGATGGGTTTATCATCTTTGGTTCATGTTCATCATTTCTCTTGTGACATATATGTCTCAATGTAGATAATCACTAACAAAATCGTTTTAGCCTTCTCCTGCCCTTCAACTTTAAGTTAATAGAGGAGGATCATCTTGGTAAGTTTTAGAATACCAGAGAAATCTAAGGTATGGAAACAAAAAAACACTCTAACTCAATAAAATACAAAAAGGTCGAGTTCTCCATTTTGCCAAAAAGGGAGAGAGAAAAAAGAGCATAACTTTTGATTTTTTTGATTTTTTTGTCCCATTTTTTATCCTTATGACAACTACTAATTTGTAGAACTATCGATGGACATAGGGCTGTAAACGAGCCGAGCCTGAGCGAGCTCAAGGTCAGATCGTGTTCGGCTCCTTCGATACTAGCTCGAGCTCGAAATTAGCTCGTGTTCGAAATGGCTAGTGAAAGGTGTGTTCGTGTTCGGCTTGAATTAAATATTCTTGTTCGTGTTCGGCTCGTTCGGTATTGGCTTGAGCTCGAAATCGGCTCGTGTTCGACATGGCTAGTGAAATGTGTGTTCGGGATCGGCTCGAATTAAATATTCTTGTTCGTGTTCGGCTCGAAATTGGCTCGTTAAAATTAATTGGAAAAAATATATGCCTAGTGCCAGATTCAAACCTGAATCAAATGAATGGAAACAAGATGCATAACCACGTTACCATACAAGCAATTATGATTTAAACTTAAATATAAATATATATAATATATTAATATATAAATAATATATATAATAAATTATTATATAAATAATTATATGATTATTTTTTTATTTCGAGCTAAAACGAGCCGAACGCGAGCGAACAAAGAGTTGTTTGTGTTCAGTTCGTTTGTAATACGAGCTTTAAAAATTTGTTCATGTTCCGCTCGTTCCGCTCGTTTACTTAACGAACGAGCCGAACACGAGCTACTTCACGAGCCGAACACGAGCTGTTCGCGAACAACGAGCTTTTTTGATAGCCCTAGATGGTCAATCATACATATTTTATCTTTTTTGGAATATAAATTTTTTTCATTTTTTTTTTGTGTTCTCTTTTGAACGTGTCATTTTTAGTCCTACTTCTTGTCCAAAATGAGTTTCGTGAGTTCCTTCATGAAGATTTCAAGACTTCACATGTTTAATAGTTACTTATCATCTCCTGTGCATTGAACATAAAGAATAACTACAATTTTATAAGTGATTTTTAATTTAGAATTTTATGTCTCTCCAACATAGGAAAGATGGTAGGAAGAACCGACGACCTTAAGCGTAAGAAATTTTGAATTAATTTTTGATGGCTTATTGATGGTATATTTAACCTACAGATTTCTGACAGTTTAATCCATAGGATTATAATAAATCGCTCTTCTGGCGATCATTAATTAATATAAAATAGCTTAAACTGTCAGTTTATACCAAACTATAAACTGATAGACCCGAGTCATCGGATAGTTCATGCACCAATTCTCGTATGATATTAAATGATAGTTATTTGATAACAACTGATGGTTTCGTCATTGAGTTATTAAGCTTTTAAAAAACAACAACACATTTTTTTGGAAGGTTGTTAGAAACATTCTTTATGCCCGAACCGACACCAAAATTTATCATTTTCTTCTCCTTGGTCTCCATCAAGTCACCGGCACCCCTTCGATTTTATTATCCCTAGAACGAATGATTTCTTGATTTCTTACAGTCAAATTGAAGGTATTCTTAATTGCAATCTTCATTTATGTATTTATTTAATTTATGTTGTTAGTTTTTTCACATTTTGAGTTTTTGTGTTAGAGAAAAATTCAAAAAATTATTTTGGTCGTTTACACTATAGAACCCAAAACATTACTTTTTATAAATCTAACACACTCTTTTATCCATTTTTAGGCTATGTTAGGTAGCATACTATGAACAGGATTTAACCTTAGATTTAACTTGAAGTCCAGACAAACACTAGACAAATAAAAATTAAATCCAATATTTTTTGTAAATCAAATTTTCTCGAGTTTCATTTTTCTTTGCTTGAGTTCCGTCTGTTTCACGACGTAAATCCAAATTTACTAAATCCTACTGTGAGGCAGATTTAATCCGTTGTCGCTCTACATCTAAGAAATCCGACACTAGATTTGATAAATCAGGATTTATCGAATATGCCGAATACTTATTTAACATAAATTTATGTTGCAGCCAAACACTGTGCTAAATTTATCGCTCGAATATTGAAATTCATTATAAAACCCCCTTATATATGTTTTATTTTGTAAAATTCTCACTTGTTTAATTGTGGTACAGATAAATACATCGGCCCAGTAATTCAAAAAAGAACACATGGGTGATAAATTTTGTAAATAGCAATATGACGTAAACTATGTTCGTGATTATCCATGTATGTGTAAATATAAAAGTTTAGGTTTGAGATATGTAAATACAAAAATCTTATGTTTTTTTGTTGAGTCTCAGTGGTGTACAAGATTAGAAAGAGTTATTTTAGATGGTTTAGTCGTCTGTCATCTCATGACCCGATTAGGAGAGTAGATTTTTAAAATCAACCTATGTTTAAAGTATCGCACAAACCTTTTTATCTTTCTATTGATCTCTTCATTTATGTTTTCTCCTTCCTCTTTTACTATACCAATTCCACAAAAAAATATATATTTTCTATGGATATTCATATAGCAAGGTCGTGAATGTACAAGAGATTTTATCTAGACAGAAAATAAATCATTGAAGAGATCTTAAACAATGTTGAAGTGGTCATGGCAGCAACAACTCAACTTCCAACTTACTTATATGAGAGTAGATTTTGGTGTACATATTTGAAACAAAGAAATCAAACATACTTAACGTTTCATGATGTTAAATATGATTTATATCATTAGGGGTTTCAACCCGATTGATGGATTTGGACATCACATGGTGAGATTGACCCTACAATATTAGCTTTACTCCTTCGACGAGTTATGATCCTCAAGCTGACTTCGACTCTAAGTAAATTTCAAGAAATGATCTTCGATGGGACAAGAGCTCATTATCCGAGTCATGCGGAGGAAGAGCCACTAAACCGCGTGCTCAGACATTTTATGAACTATTGAATGCATATCAAATGCCATTGTGGGAGGATTGAACATCCCATTCAAATTTATTTTTAGCTTTCAGAATGTTGAAAATTTAAATAGAGTTACATGCCCCGTGAGTGGTTCAATCAATCTACAGGATTTTTGAAAGAGATAAATCCAGAGAAAAAATTAGTTACAAAAGGCTTATAGTGGATGAAAAAGTTAGTTTCCAAGTTAGGGCTAAAATTAGAGAAGATCAATTATTATGTAACTTGATGTGTGTTATTTTTATAAGTCCAGTGCAACAGAACTCAGTATAGATTTTGTCACTCTTCTAGATTCATACCCCCATAATAAAAAATTAAGAGACATAAGGAAGCTTCATATATGCTTCTCTTCTATCTATCACTTATGTCACGTCTTCATAGACTTTTTTCTTTTATGCGTACTACTTCACATATGACATGACATCATAACATATCAAAGGAAATCAATTCAATTACTCATTCTGCAGATAGAGAGACATGAAAATATTTTGATCGCATATATTCTAAGTTTGTTGTTGAAGTCACTTAACAGTACACTTATGCTTTAATGGCTTCTCACAATACATTCAGGCTGCATCACTCTACTCTGTTGTTCGGTGACCGTTAAGTTATACAAAGTTCCACCTGAGATGTGTATAAAAACATCATTTTTTTTCTGGCATTGATTATACCAGGTCCCAATAGCCCTAAAGATAGGATTAATATATATTTGTAATCGTTGATAGAAGAGTTGTAATTTTTTGGTGGTAAGAGGTGTCATAACATATGACAATTTCATGAAACATATTTTTTTTTTAATGAACTCTCAAGATTCTTAACAAATTATAAGCCCTTACCAAGCTCGTAATTAGTGTTTTATTAAGCAAGTGGTCTCCTATCATCACTAGACTTTGATGAGGCCACTTTAATGAGCTAAATTGGTGTTGAAGTAGCTTTTTTATAATCCTCTATTTAGGTGTAGATTTAACTCAAGGACACTAAGAGCGTTAGTTGATTCAGCCTTACCTCTTTGTATAGCAAATATGGAAGTTCAATTTGATCAATAGCTGATTCACCACAAAATATTTCATTAATAATTAATAAAAGCATGTGAATGTTTTATCTTTATCTTGTTGCACATTATGTTATTTAAAACATAGAGGAAATTCTATACTAGCCCATTATAATTCTATAAATTTTTGTAGAAAGAGAAATGTTGCTCATTCCTTTTAAGTTATTTGAGAAGATCTTAGGATGGGATGAAGGCTAATTATTTGAATCCTATGAGGGAGTTCCCATATCCTTGAACTCTTCAATTCTTACTTTCTTTTTTTTGTCTTTTCTATATGACCTGCAATTTTCTTCAGTTTCCTAAACAATTTGACAATCAATTTTTGGATTATGATATCAATTTTATCCTTCAAGATTTTCATCATATTGTAGGCAACATAAATTCAAAAAGTTGGTTTATGAAAGGAGAATATGTGTCTTCGCCACCTCCTTGAACTCATATTTATAGTGGTGAAAGGTATATGAAAATAGTCGTGTCTTGTCAATCATTGACTGCACTACATCAAAAATATGAATTAATTAGTTCCCCATCTAATTGTCAAATATTTTTTTAGTATACTTACTAAAAGATGAGAAAGTAGAGGTACTAAATATATATGGTCAAATTCTTGATATCATAGTCAAAACACACATCCACTCAAGTTTGATTCAACATATAATCCAAATTTGATTTTTTTTTTTAATGCTAGCTTAACATAATCAATCTAAGAAACTAGACTACTCATCAACCTGGCATGATGTTTACCAATTTGCAGCTTGATCTTTGCTACCAAAGGGCTCACCTATTTTTCCACTTGTCGACTCATGTGTAATCATTAGTTAAGTCGGTTGCCCGACTATATGGTAGCCCAACATCTTATAGAGCCACAGGGCGTGCTCGTTTTTTACATATATTCATATATATTTTTTCCAGTGTAGCCAATTATATAACATAGTTAGCATCACACAGAAATCAACGAGTAAAGGAACCAAATTGGAATTCATAAAAATCAGACTAAATAGTATATGTATTCTCTTCCTCTATGTGATAAGTTTCATATAAGCTTCTTTCCCTTTCATTTCTCTCTCTCTCTCTCTCTCTCTCTCTCTCTCTCTCTCTCTCTCTCTCTCACATGCCCAATGGTACAAATGGCAAGTTGGAAAACATAGTTTTGCAGCAATTTACGAGGGTTTATTGTAGCAATTTGAAGAAAATTATAATGAACTTTAAGACGTAATGTCTAATTACAGAAATAGCCATATATTAATACACAATATATGATTCTCTGGTGATTTTGGCAAGCTTTCTTTTTATAGATTACATATAGAAAAGTTTATTACTATAAGTTTTGGCAAGAAATGATTACACTTTGTATAAAAATGTGCTCACATATAAACCTGTTTGGTATATTTGTAAATACCATTGTTTGGGGAGGTTTGTATGTAATTATCCTTTTTAAAATTCGTAGACACTTTATAATTTAGTATGATTATTGGTATAAATAAAATTTATGTTTTAAAATGCTGTGACTAAGGGTCGGTCGTTTGGGACAATTTATTTGGTGCGGTGGCGTTTTGAAAACGCATTAGGCCTATTTGAGTGAACTTATGTGTTTTCAAAATGTTGTGTTTTCAGACTGTATCTACAGTTTTCTGGTTGCGGTCTGACTTTTAAAAAAAAAAATAAAAATTTACAATAGCCACCGCACCTAGCTTATCAGCATATCATTTTTAAACAGCTTTTCAGCAGATTATTCAAAAAATTGCAGCTATCCCAAAGATAAATCTACCGGACACAATTATGTAATCACTTTTCATTTCAAAAAATGTCTATGAGGTCCAGTATATGATTACAGATTTACATTTTTGGTAAATTTCTTTTAGAAAAGGTGGTTAAAGAAGATAATTCACCACATTAATATATAGTTCCAAATTTTCCAGGTGCAAGTTAAGCTGACTCGTGAGCTGGCTCGAACTTGGCTCGATAAGTGGCCCCATGAACTGAGCTGGAACAGCTATTCAGCCATGCTCAAGCTAGCCCCGACTAGATTTGTTAGCTCATGAGTCTGCTCATCTAAAATAATATTAAAAATACTTTACATTTTATATTAAATAATTTCTTATTATTACTATCTTAGGGTCTGTTTGGGGCAGCTGCAGCTTATTGAATATCTGCTGATAAGTTGATTAAAAATAATCTGCTGATAAACTAGGTGTGGTAGTTATTACAAATTTTTATTTTTTTGGAAAACTCAGACCGCAAACAGAAAGCTCCCACCGCACCTAGGTAGGTGCGGCGTAAAAACGCTGTTTTCAGCATTTTGAAAACACATAAGCTGCCAAAACTCGATTTACCCAAACACGCCATGTGCGTTTTCAAAACGCTGCCGCACCAAATAAGCTGCCCCAAACGGACCCTTAATTGCTCATTCTATCTGTCAAATTTATTATAGTAATACCTTAAATTAATATTATTTTCTCTCGTTCATAATAAACAAGTTGGTAGACTTAAACTCGAGCTCGAGCTCGAGTCAAAAAATTAATCCAGCATAAGTTTAAGCTGAAAGTGGCTCGAACTCGACTCTGACTCATTTACACCCGTAACCAAAATGCTCATTTAGAATAAGTTGGGATTGCTCGTTTACCTTTAAAATGTGAGCTACTAAGTAAATGTGCATCAATATTACGTGGTCCTATTCATATACCGATTAGGATTTTAAGCAGCCTTATTCTTTTTTACTTTCCTTTTCTTCCCTTTTGTTCCCTTTTGTTCCTTTCTTCTTGACGTCATTATCAGCAGGCCAAAATTTGAGGCTCTTAGTCTTAGAAAAATAAAAAAAATAAAAAGATAAATGCCATTTTTTATCATAAAATAAGCATTTCTATCTTGTTAAATGCTGCAATATAATATTTATTTTTCTATAAAAGAAAGAACAACATAAACAAGACTTTGGCTCCAATTGGGGCCGCTTATCTGCAGCAGCGCGTTTTGAAACGCCACATCACCGTTTGGAAACTGCAGTTAAATAGCTTATCCAAAACGCAATTGGTTTTTTACACTAAACGTGGAATATAGGTCGAACTCTGCGATCCGCGTTTCCAGATAAGTGACTTATCTAGATAAGCAGAAGCAATCCCAAGCACACTCTTTGTGCACTAGAGAATGGAGAAACTAAGGTTCTGATTTAGTGATATTTATGATTATAAATCAAGCCCTCACATTAAGTTGAAAGCGCCAAAATTGGAAAGCTTGCAGTTATAGATCAAGGCCTAGCATTAAATGTAACTAATTTGTGCATTATTAAGATGACATAAAAGGTCTAGACTATCCATTTTCCAAAGACACTTTGATTACATAATCACTCACATCACACATCCCTTCAAAATAACAATGACAATCGAGAGCTAATATAACTACTGTGGCGATTACCCTTTATTTAAGAAGCTCGAAACTTTCAGCATACTCACTATCAAAATGAAAACAAACATCTTTCTTTAGGTATATTTCTTATAACATAAATTGTAAAGCGATCTATTTTCATACCATTGCCCAAAATTTTATATCCTAAAATAATGTCATTTGTGACCATGAATCGAAATATATCCCAATTTTACACTAAATTTAGTTTTTAACATCTTTGTAACATCCTTGTATAATACATGAATCAAATGAAATGCCAAACAGAAACTTGCACCACACATCAATATATATGGCCATTTGGGAATAATTTACAACTATAAGGAATTATTATCATTTTTTTCTATAATGGCACTTATTGTTTTTAATATGGTATACATATTGCCATTTTTTGGGGTTTTTTATAATAATATATAATATATTAAGTTTCCTATTTATTTGAATGGATCCTAATACATTAAATATTTGCCTTCTCAATTTACTTGGAAATTTATTGAAATAAAAATATTAGTAAATTTTACTACATCTAAGTAAGAATGAAGGCTAAGAAAACGTTATTGAAGTATTTCAGATTTTCTTTCTTCATCAAGAGATGAAATTTTTACTGAGTGACTCAAAGCACCTTCAAACTTAAGAGAAATATATGAGCTCCACTTGCATTTGGTGTGAAGGAGATTTCTTATTGGTTAGTGGAATCTTAGTCCGTTGATTTGGCTAGGCATGAAGTAGGCAGGGGGCTGAACCACGTAAAAAATTTCTTGCAAAATTTTCTCGTACTATAACTCTTTTAAAATATTTTTTAACTATCTTATCAAAAATGGAATATTAAAAGATTTGATGCACCAATTCGCCCTTTTTTGGTGTGTTGTAACTTTCAATTGGTATAAAAGCGAGAGCTCTTAATTTCAGCTTAGGCACCTAATAGTAGATTACTTATGACAGATAATTTTTCTACTTGGTTCTTTACTTGAAGGCCGAACCACTCATAATTCACGGCTATTAGATAATGTATTATTTAACTACTTCTGAAATAGAATGAATATTTTCTTGCAAAGTCAAAACACCAGGATTTGACATAAAATTCCACAAGACTAGCATGCACCCACTATATAGATAAATGGAAATATAGTTGAAAATCTTTTGACGATTAAACTCAACCCGAGTTTGAACTTGATCAACTTAATGCAAAAGCTATGAATATTTTATTTTATGCACTTAAGCCTGATGATTATAGCCTGCCCTTAAAACTACAAATGAAATATGAGATAAGCTTATCATTACTAATGCAGGCATAAATAAAGTTAGGGATACATATATTCATATATTAATATACAAAAATAAACTATTTTGGATGAAGTAAAGAAAATATTTCTAACATGTGTTTATGTTTCATGAAAAGTGTAAATATTTTGCACTCATTGAGTAGAATTTATAAAAACTAAGATCTTATGTATAAAGTCTTAAAATGCTTACCTATAAATTGTGATGCTAAAACTACTGCTATTGGTGAAGCTGTACATTTAATCACATATTCACTTGAACTACTTTTTGGCTCTTTAATAGCACATGAACATAATATATCTGCACGAGATTTTGAGGATGATATTAAGAAAAAGGTGTAGCTTTGATGTCTATAGTAGTAGATGAGACAGAGGAGATTAAAGAAGAAATAGCCATGCTTTCAAATTGATTCAACAATTTAATGAAAAAGAAAAAGAAAAAAAAAAAAACAAGGTCAAAGACAAGCAAGATATCAAAACAAAAAATTTTAGGATAAAACTGAATCCTTTAATGCAGGTACAAAATATAAAGAAAATCGAGTGATTTGTTATAATTGTAAGATGACTGAGCACATCAAATGAGATTATCTAACTTATACCAAAGAAAAAGTAAAATATTTTAAGAAAAAAGAAAGAAAAAAATAATGAAGGCAATTTCGATGAATTCAGATAGCGAAACCACCTCTAATGACTAAGAGAAGGAGGAAGTAAATATTTACCTTTTGGTGGATCATGAAGACAACTCAATAGATGTCTGAGACAATGTAAGTAATAATAGTTTAACTTATGAAGAGTTAGATGAGAAATTTAATGAACTGCATGGTAAGTACAAAATTTAAGAAAGAAGTATCTTGAGCTAGAAAAAGATCATATATATATTTAGATACTCAATATACTAAATTAAAATTTGAATATGAATGATACAAGACAAATATTAATATTTCTAAGAAATATTTCAAGTGATTGTTCTTGCATTAATTTTAACATTAGAATTTGAAAATAATATGCTTAAGGAAAAAATTAAATTTATAGTCAAAATCTTACTCTACTTGAAATGCATCTTTTATAAAATTAAATATCATTGACATGTTCATGTCCATCATCCTTAACATTATCAACAAATAAATAGACCATAGGCAAATACAAATGTCTAGTGCAAGTACTATAATAAGTATGGTCATATATCTTTTGATTGTTATGCAAAACATACTAGTACTTGTTCAAGTTATATATATGAGTAGTTAAAAGCACCAAATATACACAATCATATATGCAAAATAGACATTTTCTTAGTTCTTCTATT